>PVIW01003089.1:0-183362 GCA_004026585.1 Noctilio leporinus | reverse complement strand
GATGGGCACTTAGGCTGTTTCCAGCACCTGGCTATTGTAAATAGTGCCGCTATGAACATAGGTGTGCATAGGTTCTTATGAATTGGTGTCTCAGGCTTCTTTGGGTATAGTCCAAGTAGTGGAATTGCTGGATCAAAAGGCAGTTCCATTTTTAGTTTTTTAAGGAAACCCCATACTGTTTTCCACAGTGGCTGCACCATCCTGCATTCCCACCAACAGTGTGCATAAACTTTTAATTATATTGATGTTGGCTCGATAATTTCAGGACAGACCTCATAATAAACTGCACGAAACATGGACTGTTTTCACAGCTACATTCTAGTGCCTACCTAGTGCCTGGCACATAGTAGGTGCTCAATAAATATTTGTTCAATGAAAAAAATACAGGGGATCTTCATCTACTTGGGATGACAGTTTTACTAAAATCTGTATCCATTACCAATATTTTTTCCTTTTTAGAAATCTTCACATCCTTCATAACTGATACTGCTGCCTATAGTAAATGATCTATAAATCTCTAAATGCTGAGATGATTAACTGTGAAACTAATAAAATTCAAGTTTTGGGTTTCTCGCTTTCAAAAGCCCCTTCCAAGGCCCCAGGAAGGGCCCTAGCAAACTGTTGTCATACTTTCTGCAATTTTATATCTAACAAACTTGTTTTAGCCATGGAGGAGATATGCCTCAGCCTACAGACACATCCTGCTCTATCACAAGTCAATTGCTGTCAATACTGGAGTAGGTTTGAGAACATAGACTCCATTTGTCCAACATTTATTCAGCTCTATTACATGCTTCACATTCTTGAGGGCTTTAGGGTAAGACAATATTTAGAACATAATTATTCCAACAGAATAGAAACTTACAATCCAATAGACTAGGTTAATATGGCCATATACTATAGATATGTGTGTGTGTGTGTGTGTGTGTGTGTGTGTATATAAAACACATAAATACAGGGGTAGGCAAAAGTATGTTTACAATAGTGAGTATATGTAAGTTTATTCTTATAATATTTATAAATTATTGTATTTTCCATATGAACAACTGTAAACCTACTTTTGCCTATCCCTGTCATATAAAATATACATAATTACAAATCAGAGGAGCTATCATAATAGAAAAGTAAAACAAGACACACCTATTGGCTAGTAGCAATATGTTAGGTCCAACAACCCTAGAAGGCAATCAATATATTCTATTACCCTCATTTGCAAATGAGGCTAATGAGGCCCAAAGGAGTCGAGTGCCTTCCTAAGGCCACATGACCAGTAAGTGGCAAGGTCAGAAGTCACACCCCATCGGCCTGACTCCAACGGGTGGGCATGTTCAGTCAATGGCCAGTCGCTCTACCAAACCCCCAAAATGTCTGGGGAGACAGGCTGGCTTCAAGGGCACAAAAGCGACATCAAGCACCAGTGGAGGTTGGCAAGCTTCCAAAGCCCACACTCCTGGGAGTGGAGGAACAGAAAGTGCCCTGAGCTTACTCACCAGGTGTATAGGTATAACCCTTGTTCATCAAGCAGGAATCAGTGACAGCTACCTGGGAGCCGAAGAGACCACGTGAGAGGCTCCCACCCTGTGGCCCTGCCTCCAAACTTCCTGGTCACTGTTGCCAAACAGATCATGCTGGAGCACATCTCCCATTCCACTGTCTCCTGTTACACACCCTCTGCGGCTCCCGCAGAGTCCTTATCTCTCCCCACTTCCCTATACCCTAGGCTCCGCCATATTTAACTGTTCGCCAGCCCCCAAACCACCCTGTCTTTCCCACCCCTGGGCTTTGGCTCCTACCATCCTTTTCCCTAGTGAATTCTGCCCAGTCGTCCCCACAGTCACTCCAGATCGCTCTGCTTCTTGATTTCCTGACCACTCTTTGCACTGAAGGCTAACACTCTTCACACAGCAATACTTCCCAACAACCGTTTTTCATTTCACCCTCCAAAAATGGAGTCCTGTGTGTTATTAAGAGTATAATCGAAGAAAGCCAAAGTTCTCTTTCTTGCCTCCAATTCATTGTCAATCTCAGAGGCAATACCTACACCAGTGTCTTGTGTGTCCTTTAGGTTTTTGTTTTGTTTTATGAAATTTCTAGGCATTTAAAATTTTACATGTACAATTTTTTTTTTTAAAGTGCAGAAATAAAACTGTGTATGTTGTTCTAAAACTTGCTTTTACTTGCCGTACCTTGGATTCCTCCACAGCTGTGTGCGGAATAAACACGGTGATCCCCTCCACACAGCTCTGCTCGGACCTCCGCAGACAGATGACCTGGGAGCCCATCCCCTGTGCTAATCTACACCAACTCTTGTCAGAGGTTTCAAATTGATAACGTGAAAAAAAAATTTTAGTTTTATTTATTTGAACCACAGATTTTAAAAATTGATCCAGCCCTGGCTGGTGTGGCTCAGTGGACTGAGGGCCGGCCTGTGAATGTAAAGGTGGCAGGTTCAATTCCCAGTCAGGGCACATGCCGGGGTTGTAAGCCGGGTTTCCAGTTGGGGGTGTGCAAGAGGCAGCTGATCAATGTATCTTTCACACGTTGATGTTTCTCTCCCTCTCTTTCTCCCTCCTTTCTCGTCTCTCTAAAAATAAATATATAAAATCTCTAAAAGATAAACAAAGAAAAGAAATGGAGCCAAAGTTCAAAAATAAGAATTCTCCATATAAAACTCCAGCTCATCGGGGACAAATGAAAACTGTGGCAACACTGGGCCCCGAAGAGAGGTAGAATGGCACCTTCAGTTCACCTCGGTCCCTATTGGTTCCCAACAGCAATAAGGGTGGATGTCTAGTGCTGTTGATCATCACCCCTGTATTTTCCAATTTCCTTACTGGAAGAGAAAGAGCTTTTACCCTCTACCTCAACCAGAATTGGGAAAACAAAAGAGAAACAGAGTGAGTGGTGTAGTCCAAAAACACATTGGACAGCACAGTCTGCCTTTTCGTTAACTGCTAAGCCTGCCCAGACATCTGAGTTTGCAACCCCGGTCTTGTGCCAACACCCTTGATTCTAGAGAAGAGCTTCCTTTTAGGAAGGAAATCTAGTTTATTTGTTTTCACTTTTTTTTTAAAAAGATTTTATTTCATTATTTTTAGAAAGAGGGGAAGGGAGAGAGGCAGAGAGGGAGAGAGACATCAATGTATGGTTGCGTTTCACCTGCCTCCAGCCACAGACCTGACTGGAGACCTGGTTTGCAACCTGGTTATGTGCTCTGGTTGGGTAATCGAACCTGCGACCTTTGGGTTTGCAGGCCAGCACCTTAACCACTGTGCTACCAGCCAGGGCCTGTTTTCACTTTTTAAAAAAGTAATGTTTTTCATTGATTTGAGAGAGAGAGAGAGAAACTTAGATGTTAAAGAGAAACACTGACTGGTTGCCTCATGTACGTGTCATGAGCTGGGATCAAACCCGCCACCATTTTGGTGCATGGGACGACACTCCAACCAACTGAGCCATCTGGCCAGGGCAAGGAGACCTATGTTAAAGAAAAGATGTCTTGTAAAAGAGTAAGAACTAAAACAAGATGGCAAAAACTAGGCCAAAAATGTTCCTTCCTCACAAAAACCTCTTCGAAGAATCTTCCCCATGACAATGGAAGCCAACTCGCCTTAGCCTTCCCTGGCTGTTCTCTTGAAGAGGGAAGTCCCTACATGGCCGGCTGGCTGCTTCTCCCACAGACTGGAGACTGAGATGGGCCACCCACTGTGCTGTCCCTAATGAATCCAAAGGCAGAGAGGTACCAGATGGGCACCCACAGGAACCACTGACAGCAGGTGGGGCCTCCTGCAACAGAAAAGCATGTGACCAGGTGCTTGCTCCCTGGGACAGGACCACAGACCTCCAACCCATACCTGAAAAATACACAGTCCACTGTGGTATTCAGAGCACAGCCCAGGCCTCAACAGCCGCCCACATTACAGATGAGGAAACTGCTCCAGAAAGCAATTTTAAAACATTGCCACCATCTTTTAAAAATAACCTCAGCTCAGTATCCAGGAAGAATCTTTAAAAGGCCCACAATTACTAGACTATTAGACCTGAATGATATTGTACTACTTGCCCCCAACAATAAGTGACATAGAATATTCATTCATTCATGTAATAAATATTTGAAAGCCAACTAGATGCCAATCCTGTAGTGTCTCCCATAGTGTCTCACACTGAGTAATCAGGAAGAGGGAGGGGGCTGTTTAACAGCATAGTCTCTATATCCTGTCAAAGGTGAAGCAAAGGACAGGGTTTTTCAGACTTTTATTTTATTTATTTTTTTAAAAGATTTTATTCATCATTTTCAGAGAGAAGGGGAGGGAGAAAGGAAGAAAAGGAGAGAAGCATCTCCTGGCTGGAGACCTGGCTTGCAACCTGGTTATGTGCCCTGACTGGGAATCAAACCAGTGACCTTTGGGTTCACAGGCCAGTGCCAATCCACTGAGCCATGCCAGCCAGGGCTTTTTCAGATTTTTAGATTCATGAATGACAAGTCTTCCTTGTCAAGGGCTATAAATTCTCAATCAGTAAGCCAACTGGAGATCTTCCATCAACTTGAGACCTTTTACCGTAAAGGGAAAACCTTACTTTCCAGAAATCACAGTATAAAGAGTTTTAGAGCTAAAAATGACACAGAGATCACCTCTCCCATCTCTATTTTACATATAAGGAAACCGAAGTCTGAGAAGGTTAGAGAACTGCATAAGGTCATAGTTATTAACAACCATAAATTAATGCTAGGTTCCTGAAAATACAGATTATGGAAAAAAAAATCATACATTGTTTTAAAAATAATATCCTGCCCTAAACAAATCCATTTTCCAGTGACTAATTTCCACTAACAAATATGAAAAATATAGTTTAGAGCTGGGGATTTTTTTGTCCAGTCCAAAGGCCTAGCACAGAAACCCCGTGCCATTGGTTTGGAATCAAGTGGCACATAGAACGTACCCAGGAGAAAAGGCCATTTGAAGACAGAGACCAAGACTGGAGAGGTGCATCTACAAGACAAGCAATAGCAAGAATTGCCAGAAACAAAGAGGAGGACATAGAATGGATCTTCCTTCAGAGCCTTCAAAAGGCACCAACCCTCCTAACACTTTGATTTTAGACTTCTGGCCTCCAGAACTGTTAGAGGATAATTTTTCATTGTTGTAAACCATGCTGTTTGTGGGAACTTGTTATGGCAGCTCTAGGAAATAATACAGAATCTGTAATTAGTTTAGTAGCATTGACTTAATAGAAACCCAATGAGTCAAAAGTGTGGAGAAGCTGTCACAAAGCCAGTAGCACTTTGAGACTTACTTAACAGTAGTATAGGGTCCAAAACAAGGGAGGTAAAAAAAAAAGAAAAAAGAAAAAAGAAACAAAAAACAAAACAAAAAAAACTTCTACTTTGAAGTGATCAGATGTCACCTAAATATTGGGTTCACTTCTGGTAACACCTAGAAGAGGCAAGCCACAACTGTGGAGGGCATCAATGAGTCAAAGCCTCATCACCAAAGAACTGGAGTTTTATAAAAGGCCTGGGAGGACTCAGGACACATGACCGTTGTCATCATGAGGAAGGGTAATTTGATTTGTCCCCCTGAGATCCAAGATGGTATAAGTGGAATCAAAGGGTGAATCACTGGGAGACATTTTTCCAGGAATTATGTGTCAATAATGGCCCAGAGTGGCCTCTGAACCTCAGACTAGAGGGCTGCCTCCAGCTGGTGGAAGTTTTCAACTTCAGGCCAGAAAACCATTTGGCAAAATGTTGCTTAAGAAAGAACACAGCTCTGGCTGGTGGCACAATGGATAAGGGGCCAGCCTGAGAACCCAAAGATCACTGGTTCAAATTGCCCAGTCAGGGCAACATAACCAGGTTGCAAGCCAGGTCTCCAGCCAGGTCCCTGGCTTGAGGCAGGTGAAAGGCAACCATACACTGAGATCTCTCTCCCTCTGTCCTTTCCCCTCTCTCTGAAAAATAATAAATAAAATCTTTAAAAGTAAATAAATAAATGTTTAAAAAAAAGAAAGAAAGAACACAAACCCCAGGCCTGAAATCGGCCAAGATGACCTCAGACTCTCCAACAGCTCTGTTATTCTATCAAGCCATGAAACATACCATTTAGCAGTTATGAGTCAAGAGATTTCTCAAATACATGAGTAGGATGAAGAGATCCTGAGCATTAGGAGCTATTTTGGTGGGAAAACAACAAAGCAAGACCCTGTGCAGAGCCATGACCTCGAACTTCTGCCCAGCTCCCAGGAATCCGGCTGCAGGAGCAGGTGGTCATGACCCACAGTGGAGGCTGGGTTAGGACCCTGAAGCCCCTTGTCACAGGAAGCTTGCATTGAGATGGACAATACCTAGTCAAACCTTTTTTTTTTTTTTTTTTTTTAGATACACAGCTTTAATAGTTGAGTATGGCCAGTATCCATTAACAAACCACTGGGACTATATTAAAAAAGTAATGGTCATGCCCAGGCTGGTGTTCATGGATTCAATTCCCAGTTTGGGCACATACCCAGGTTGTAGGTTTGATCCCAGTCAAGAGAAGGCAACCGATGGATGTTTTTCTCTCACCTTGATGCTTCTCTCTTTCTCTCTCTTTCCCTTCCTCTCTTTTCTAAAAGCAATTTTTTAAAATGTCCTCAGGTGAGGATAAAAAGAGAACTAAAAGTAATGGTCACCATTCTCTGAATACCTGCCTTTGTGAGTAACTGCTTGAGATGCTTGTATGTACATGACCTTGAACGGTCACTTCAACACTGCATGCTCTCTTCATCTTAGGGAACAGTGGTTAAGTGGGTTAAGAGGGGTTAAGTCATTTGTCCAAGGCCATATATCTCAGGAGGATTTAGGATTTCCCCTTGGAATCCAAGTCCAGAAGCTGAATTATTTTCCTGCATCACGGTATCTCCTCTGCACATGCTTCGGGGATCTCATAGGTTCATGGTAAATAATACCAGGCCATTGGGAGGCAAACAGGTGGTTTTCCTTCTCTGGGCATCAGCCCCCTCAGTTGGAAAATGAAAAAGGCTAAAGATGATGAACACAGGGAGCTGCTCCAGCTCTGACTCAAGGTACTGCTCTGCTAGGTTTGTTTTCTCCATGTCACCTCCGCACCAGTAGGGCTGAGAAAGAGGTTACAGGGGAGGGGCTGCTCTCAAGCACTAAGCACATGGGGAGGCACCTAGTAACTTTTCCCATGCTGCCCCCAGGTCCGAGCAGTCGTGGAGGGAGGAAGGAAACCAGGAGCAGGCACCAAGTCAGCAGTATGAGCTCACTCACAGGTGCCCCGTGTAGAATGACCCACATAAATCTTGACATTTAGCATTTACTTCATAAACCCGGGCTGTGCTGCGAAGTGTCAGCATGCAGATCTGAGGACTAGCTGTGCTGGAGCCCAGGGGAGGACCAGGAGGAATTAGAGCACAGGGTCTTTGTTTAGAAAAGATCAAGTTGTCAGTGGGGTGTGAGAGGTAAAGCAGTCCAGCCACATTCCAGCAGGAGGAGCCTGTGGGCAGCTCCCAAAGCCCACACACTATCCTGAATTGAATAGGGCACCTTCCACCCCCCAGCTGCTCTCTCACACACCCACTCAGGACCTCCTAAGGCCGCCTATTTCCCTGTTGGCCCTCTGAGGGTCTTCCAGCAATGGTACTAGAGAGCCAGCTGCACAGGGACACTGGCCCAGCACCCCTCCATGGCCTAGGGAAAGGGGAGCACCCCACCCTCATGCCGGGGTGGGAGAGGACATCCGGTCAGGGAGGAGCTCTTTCTGCCCATGGCACTGCTAGAAAAGGGCAAAGTGGATTAATTTCGGAAACCCCCTCCCTGCCCCATTTCCTCAATTTCCTACTGATGTGGCATGCCAGGAAGATGGTGCCTCACCCACAGGACCCTGAGAACCCAGACCTTCAGTGAGCGAATCACTAAGCCCAGATGGAATATCCTGACAGACTTGTCTGGTTTTAGTCTAGGGTTTCCTCCTTCTTTCTTCTTCCTTCTTCTTCTTCTGGTTTTAGTTTACTATTTCCTTCTTTCTTTTCTTCTTTTTCTCCTTCTCCTTCTTCTGGTTTTAGTCTAGTCCTTCTTCTTTTTCTTTATTTTTTTTTGGTTAGGGGGCAGGCAGCAAAGCTGGACAAGGGAGGGGACTGAGAAGGGGAAAGGCATCGAAGTCAGTGGGAAAGTGGGAGTTTGGAGCCAGGACTGGGTCTCAGTTACAGCTCCACAGTGTCAATGTGGGCTTTGTGAAAGTCTTCTAAATGGTGCCTGGCATCAAGGAAGTGAAATATATGGGTAGTTGTCCTGATCAACTCTCTCTAAAGTAACTTACACCCTAAATAGAGTGCCCACCATGCCAGTGTGCCAGGCTCCTACAGGTAGCAAAAATGTGTGGGGAAGCGGGGCCATGGATAAAGAACCACATAAGATAAAAGAGATATCCACAACTGTAACTTCAGTATATATTTCATATCATGTAGTCCAGGTGCTTGGTAGGCACTATCCCCTGCCTTATTATAATCCTAGGAGGCGGGTATGATTCCATTTGACAGATGAAGAAGCTGAATATGAGAACAATTACAGGGTTTGTACAATATTACAAAGCTCGGTAGGGACAGAATCAGGATTCAAACCAAGATCCTTTGACTCCAAAACTGGAGACAAAGGTTCAAATATTCTTTATGAAGACAACATGGCAAAACGAGTTCCTGACATTTCCAAAGCAGGAAGAAACTGTTGGTGTAGGGTAAGGGCTTCAGAGGAGACATCCTTGCTAGAGTGTCCATGCTCTGAAAGTACATCACCAGCCTTCCACATCCGTGTCTGAAAGTCCCAGCTCTCCGGTGTGTGTGTTCGCTGGAAGCCTGCAGATCAGGGCATAGACCTTGCTGGTGATCTTGAACCTAGAAGGGCTCTCACCTTGAAGAAGACGAAGGACGTGGAAGCACAAAGCTTCCTTGACTCCGCACAGCCAACTTGCCAAGCATGCCTACTTTGGAGACAGCCTCAGTCACTGGCTCTGAATCACACATTTAAACTGACTTGTCCAGATCCAGACTCAATTCCCCAACGTCAAATTGTGTTGATGGGCAAGGATGCAGAAGATAAAGAGCTCAGTGAAACACTTTCTCTGCTAGTGATGGTATCTGATGCATGTTAAATGCCTCTCTGCAATTCCTCAAGTGTTTATTAATCAATGAACCAAGAACATAAAGCACCGGAGAAAAATCTGCCATTGCAGGGGAAAAAACCAAATTGCAAGATATCCCCTTCCTGAGGCACAAACACTTCTAACTCGGAGGTTAGGCAGTGATGGTAACAGCCCAGTCATTGAGGCACTTGATCCTACTGGCCGCAGAGCAAGCCATTAAAGAGCCCTCAACTAAAAGAGGCAGAATCCACTTCTCCCCAAGCCTCACGTGAGCACTGGCTGGGCCAAGGACAGAATTTGCCAAACTGATGGACAGAGAAACTTGGAAAAGCCACTTGCTCTTGCAGAGCTTCCGTTTCCCCTTCCCTGGAAAATGGCTCTAGAATTCTATCAGTGCTCCCCAGCTGACGCGATCACACAATATACACGATGGTCCCCAAGGTCTGATGCCCTCCTGGCCCTGCCCTGGAAAAGTTCTGGGTCATCCCAAGGAGGTACAGCAGTTCTGGAACAGCTACACCTCCAGAGCTGTCCACTCTCAAGCCCACGTGTCCTCTATGCACCATGAAATCAACACAGTCCAAAATGGAACCCTTCCAATCCTATTTTTCCTCCTTCGGTCCCATCTTAAGTGAAAACTACCATTGAGTATTTTTGTCGTCACAATGACTAAGGGGACATTTCGTGGGCTGGGGCCCCCAGGTGCGAAACAGAACTGTCCCACATAGTGGAAATCTCTCCTTCCCAAAATGGCAACAGTAACACCACTTCAAAATGCTGGAAGACATCCTCTCTCTCCCCCTCATTCCCTATCAGTCACTGAAACTAGTCAACTCTCCTGCCTGCACCGCCACTCCAGCCATCTTCTCCGCCCACACAGCGTCTGCACACTCGCTGCAAGGACTGCAGCAGCCTCCAAGGTTGTCCTCCTATCTCGGCAGCCACCCGCCCACCTATTCCCAACTAACTTCCAACAATCCTCTACTCAGCTACCTGTAGTATCTCTAAAATGGCAAATTATGACTCCTTGCCTTAAAATTATCCACTAGCTCTCCTCACCTTCTGGATAAAGGCAAACACCACCCCTTCTCTGTTCCCTGCCCCAGGGTTCACTACTCTCTCCTGTGCAACTCCAGTGTCTTTGCCCACAATGCTCTATTTTTTTGAAGGCTGTCACTCTACCTAACATCTCTCTATCCTTCATGACTCAGTGCAAGGGACGCCTCCTCCTAGAAGCCCTCCTTGATGTGAGGTGGAGTTCAGTGCTTGTTGGTGCACAGTGGGATCACGTTTCCCATCTTATTCTGATTGCTCTGCTTGCCCTGCCTCTCTGTCGGCTCTGATTCCCCAGCACCATGCCTCATATACAACATAAGCTTGATCAGTAGTCGTGAATTAGAATTTACAGCTGACAAAGCATCCTCTCCTGCTACCTAATGACCTGAAGAGGTAGTTACCATCATTATTACCATTTTACAAAAGAAGAAACCAAGGATCTGAAGATTAAGTTCTCGTCCAGGCAGACATGGCTAAGGGGGAGAGCCACACTTGAAACCGGGTTCCCCAACGACAAATTCTTTGCTTATTGTCATACATCAGTTTACGAGAAAGGTTACAGAACAGATATCCACTGGGTGTGGGAGGTGTCATAAACCTGCCTTCTTTAGACCTGGTGGTAACCTCACCTGTAAGATGGGTTTTGGAAAATCCATCCATATTATGTAGCTGCACAACAACCCTGGGAGGAGGGGTGTCACCGCCCTGTCCTCTTCAGGGCCAGGTCGGGATGTGAGTAACTTCATGTACAGACAGAGCTCTGAAAAACCCATCCGCATCGCTCAGTTGCGTGACATCCTTCTTCCCCCGTCATCCACCCTTCCTACACCTCAACCACACAGTACAGTAACCCCAAGCCAGCCAAAGAGCCTGGTTTTACTCTCAGAAACAGCCGCCCCAGCCGGCATGCAGCATGAGGGCGCCCGTGTGCTGGCTGGGTGCAGGGGGAAGTGGTAGAGGACTGCGGGGTGGAGGGAAGTGGCAGCATTTAAAGTTGCCCTGTGGTAAGTGCCAGCCACTTTAAATGGGCTGCCTGCAGGGAAGGTGTGTCAGGCAAGACTTCTAAGTGGCTGGGAAGGGGCAGGCGGGTGCTTCACTGTCCTACCATGCCACGTGAAAGGCTGCTAGTTCCTAATTACCTTCCTCAACTTTTCATGAGTACCCCTCACGTGGCATTTTGCTTCAGGAACACAAAGCAATTAGAAATGGGGTTTTAAACTTGACGATCCTAGCTGCCGCTGAGCTGCCGTGGAGCGAGCACGCGCACACACACTTGGCTCAAATTCCTACATCACAGTGATTAAGGAAATGTGCAGTTTGGTTCTACAAACCTCTCAGGGGGCAAAAATAATAATAAATGCTCATTTCAGGACTCTGGATGGTAATCACCACCCACTTCAACAATGTCATCCAGATATCACCATGACAACCACCAAAAGGCTTCCTTCCTCTGAGGCAAAGACAATAGAAATTTTAATTAAAGCCACTCATTTCTTTTTCTGACCAATGGAAGAAAAACATCAACAAAACATTACCCAGAAAAACATGGCCAGGAACACTTTCAGAATTCAAAAGTACTTGAGACTTTCCAGAGTCACATGACCTGTCCCTCTCTCCCCAAAGCCCAACCGCCCGCCCTCTCAACAACGCAAATTTTATAGACCTCCTATATTTAGATTTGTCTAGATCATTTATCAGGCATTATAAAACTAGGTAAACATTCCATTTCATTTTTCTGACTATGATTGAGAAGGAGATTTTAGTCATTTTTATTTGTTGTAAAATTCAAAAGACTTGACACATTTTTATAAAAAACTTCCCATAAAATCTCAGACAACTTAAAACTAAATGAGTGCTCAGTGCCTTTGGGCGGAAGCAGATCTAGATTTGAGTACTTGCTGTTTCCCTAGGTGACTCTGGGTTGGTTACCTAACCTCTGTGAGCTTAGTGTTCGCATCTGGAGGACAGGGGAATAATGCCCGCTGTGGAGCATCCCAAGGAGAAGTAGTGATAACCACAACACACTAGCACTTGGCCTAGTACATAGTGAGCAATCAATAAATGGCAGCAGGCATTATTATTATTTTGCCTTATTTAACCCTGAAAGAATTAAGAAGGCCTTGTCCACTCTTCCTAGGAAATGTCTCTGGCACGTGTCAGCTCCTCTTCTAAACTCATGCTTTCCTCTCCTCTCACCTGGACTATTTCAACTGCCTCCTGGCTTCCTTCCTTCTAGCCTCCACTCTGTCTAGTTTACCTAGTTCACCACCCTCGTGGCCACCCAACCAATACTCTAAAATCCAGACACGTGTTGGTCACTTTGTATGAACTTGGGATATGACTTTTATGGAGGAAAATATGGCTTTACAGGAAAATATTTTAAAGGTCTAAATGAAAGAAGAGCTAGGGAACCCCATTGTCGTACAATGTTGATTCTTCCCTAATTAACCTGTAGATTCAATGTGAAGCCAATCGAGAACTCACAGGGTGTTTTTGTGAAACTTAGCAAACTGGTCTTAAAATCTAAGTCTAAGAGCAAAGGGACAAGAATAGCCAAGAGCATTTCATCATCATAGAAAGTGGTATTCTAGAGTAAATAATTTTTTTGTTTCAATGCATTTTATTTTGGAGTAATGTGGTCAATAGACTAAACTTGAGCACAAAAATAGATAAGTGGAAAGAAAATATTTCAATGGAAATACTGACAAGTAGCCTCTGACTGGAGGTGGAGACAGCTGGATAGAGTTCTCTACCAACGCAGTGCAGGAATCAGGCCAGGGAAAGAGGGAGCAAAGAAGAAAAGTGAGCTGCAAAAGAAGTAATAATTTCGATCAAAGTCTAACGGGTCTCAGGCACTGTAATTGTGTGCTTTTTCTATGATTGTCATTTAAGACTCACGACAAACATGTAAAGTAGGTAGCACTATTTCTATTGAAAAGGGTAAGTGATTTTCCCAAAGGCAGAGAGCTTGGAAGTGGTAAAGAACCTTGCTCTCTGGGATTTCTCTCTCTGCGGTTCTTGTGAGCTGTTCCAGGCCTGCCCTTAGCAGCCCTGGGTCTCAGCCGAGGAATAGAGAAACAGGTGCCAGGGGTGTCCAGGAAAGTGCTGGCAGGCTCACTGGGGTGAGTAGGGGTGGAGGGCAGGCACCAGGGAGACCTGCTCTCCCCACCCTCACTCCCCACACCCTCTTTTACCTGGAAAGCACCTGGACCTTACTTGCAGACAAACACGTGTGCACATAGTAAACAGGAAGGCCCCAGAGGCCAGAGCCCGCCACTAGCAGCGTGAGAACCAGGTCATGTTCCAAGCTGCCAACTTAACAGGCAATGGGAAAAGAACTCTCCACATTTAAGCCCCTCGTGGGTGTTAAATCCTCAGTTTGACTGGTTGCTTGACAGCAAACTCTGCACTCATACAGTTGGAGCTCAATAAATTTAACTTAGTTGATCCATAAATCTTGCTAAAAATACATACATATGGTCCAGCTTACCCGTAGCTCACGTGAAAAGATGGGGACTACCACCATGAATTCCCGTTCTGTGAAAGCCTTGTAAACTTTCATGAGGTATTTTACTGGGTTCCAAGCAGACCGTGAAATGCTGACACCAGCAGTTATACTTGGATAAATAAAATGGAACAAATTACCTAAGGGCACACACACCCCTCTACAGATCTTCTTTTACTTGCATTCTATTTAACAAAACCATCCATCACTACCTGCCCCGCTAAACACACACAATGTTCCTTTCCTTGTAAATAAAGTTGTATGCAAAACTACACAACGCTGTGATCATGAACAAATTGGTGGTTCTTAGACAGACTCAAAGGACAAATAAGAAATGAGGCCCTGGCTGGTAGCACAGTGGTTAAGGCGCCGGCCTGCGAACCCAAAGGTCGCAGGTTCGATTCCCCAGCCAGGGCACATAACTAGGTTGCAAACCAGTCAGGTCTGTGGCTGGAGACAGGTGAAACACAACCATACACTGATGTCTCCCTCCCTCTCTACCTCTCTCCCTTCCCCTCTTTCTAAAAAATAATGAAATAAAATCTTTAAAAAAAAAAAAAGAAACGAGAGGGTGAAAGGCAGGAGGCTTCAAGGAGTGGCAAGATTCTGCCACCAGCTCAGTTCAGGGGTAAACGCTTGAGATACCTCTCACTGCTTTTTCCCTAAAAATTGTTTCTCTAGGACAAAAAAAGTTTCCAACCAGTTCAGGTGAAACAACATGTGGAAGGACGTCATATTTTTTTAAAGATATTTATTATTATTTTCAGAAAGAGGAGAAGGGAGGGGGGCAGAGAGGGAGAGAGACATCCATGTGTGGTTGCCTTTCACCTGCCTCCAGCTACGGGCCTGGCTGGAGACCTGGCTTGCACCCTGGTTATGTGCCCTGGCTGGGAATTGAACCAGCGGCCTTTGGGTTGGCAGGCCAGCACCCTATCCACTGAGCCACCAGCCAGGGAAGTTGGCTTTTTTTTTTTCTTTCTTTTTTGCATAACCCAGTAGAATATGTATTTTGTGACATAGTTTATCTTTGGTTCCCTATTTATAAAAATACACATCCCTTAGAGAAAAATTAGAAAATGTAGAAATGTAGATGGCTGAGAAAAAATAATCACCTCCAGGTCTATCGACCAGACAATCAACTGGAACTAAATACTTAATTTTGTGCTAAACTAAATTCATTTCTTTAGTCATCCTCATGAGGCCAAAATAATATAAGCCACAAACTTATGAGTTGTATGGAATTTATCTTCTATTCCCTAAAATTCCATCATTGGCAATTCATTTATTTGGATAAGCATTGTCTGTCTGTCTCTCAGTAACTTTGAGACATAATTCACAGGTCAAACAATTAACCCATTTAAAGTGTACAATGCAATACCTTATAGTCACAGTTGTGCAACCATAACCCCAATAATTTTAGAATTTTCATCACCCTAAAAAGAAATACCTTTAGCCATTATTCCCCACCCCTCCTCTAGCCTAGACAACCACTAATCTACTTTCTACCTCCATAGAAATCCCTATCCTGAACCTTTCATATAAATGGAATCTCCCACTGTATTACCTTTTATAACTGGCATTTTACTTTTAGCATAGTTTTCAAGGTTCATCCTTGTAGCACTGTCAGTACTCCATTCCTTTTCATCGCAAAATAATATTCCATTGTACAGACATACCACATTTTATTTATCCACTCATCGGTTGCTGTACATTTGGGTTATTTCCACTTCAGGGATAGTATTATGAATGATGCTGTTATGAACATTCAAGTATGAGTTTCTATGTTGACATAGGTTTTCATGTCTCTTGGGTATATACCTAGGAATAGAATTCATGAGTCACAGGCTAAGTTTAATTTTCTAGGGCCTGCAAACTGGCTTCCAAAGAGGTGGCACATTCTGACCAGCAATGCATTCGTGTTCCAGTTTCTCCACCCACATCCTCATTGGAACTTTTTAACTATCTGTCCTTCTGAATAGGACATCCTAGTGGGTGTGAAGTGGTATCTCATTATGGTTTTGATTTACATTTCCTTGATGGCTCATGACATTGAGCAGAACCTTTTCAGTGCTTATTGCCCACCTGTGTATCTTCTCTGGCCCAGTTTTTCTTTTAAATTGCAAGTATCTCTAGACAGGAATACCGCCTAAATGCAAATGTTACATATCAGCTGAAGTATCTTGGGTAAATCAGTTAACTTTCATTAATTTCAGGCTCCTTACTTGTAACACAAATACAACTACATAACAGAGGACTTAAGAATTTAGCCCTGGCTGGTAGCACAGTGGATAAGGTGCCGGCCTGCAAGCCCAAGGGTCACAGGTTCAATTCCCCAGCCAGGGCACATAACAAGGTTGCAGGCCAGGTCTCCAGTCAGGTCTGTGGCTGGAGGCAGGTGAAGGGCAACCATACATTGATGTTTCTCTCCCCCTCTGCCTCTCTCTTCCCCTCTTTCTAAAAATAATGAAATAAAATCTTAAAAAAAAAAAAAAAAAAGAATTTAGATAAAGCATATAGAGAATTTAGCACACAGCTGGGCATTCAGTAAAGGGTCAGCAAGCGACAGCTATTACTAACCACACTCTTGATCATTAACATTTTACAATCCACTGATTCTTTGAAGCAGTTCTTCCCATAAGGAGAGAGTCTAAGATCTGGGGCAGAGAAGCTGGGAGCAGGGGGCAAGGGGAATACAAAAAAGGGAGAGAAAAAAAGAAAAGAAATCCAATTACTAGTGGATCATTTTGAGAGTCCTGTTTTAGGAGTCACTGCCCAAGGCCAGCGTAGATCCTGCTTCCCCACCCTTCCAATGATTAAGCACCTAGCTCATGGATTAAATCCATTTCTGTTTAGCATAGCTAGTTTTTCATTACTGCCATTGAACCCTGACTGAAACAGGAATGAGGGAAGTCCTAATACCCGCTGTCATCACTATGGCCTTGCCCACTGTATGACATATAACGTGACATGAACCAAAAAGAATGGCTGGAATGAATGAATGGACAATGTGTTTAGACTATATGCGCTCAGCATGGTGATTGAGGACGCCCTCCCCCACAGGGTCCCGAAAAAGGCTGAGAAGCAGCACCAGCACCCAGCAACAGAGCTTCTCACTGTCCGGCCCATCACCACAGCACAGATGTCTCCATTAGAATATTTTTCATTCCTTTGTTGCCAACCTTCAGGGATTATAGCTTCTAGAGAACGCTGCTTTCCTTTATTTGTTTCTTGAATTCATAGCTAAGAAGGTGAAAAGGCCTCCACTTATGCTTTTTGGCATATAAATAGCTCTCTGTAGAAAGAAAGTGGAGTCAATGGTTCCAAACTCAGAATAAAGACAAGCTGTTCTAACAAGGTCCAAATTACAGAGGGCTCCAGGCACAAATAAAAAGAGACACTTTTCATAGAAATTCTCTTTCCCTATTCAATTCTGGAAGAGAGAGTCAAGCCAAGAAACCCCTAACAGCCTTCCACAAACTGATTTGGTTTCAGGAGCTGCTTGGGGTGGGCACGAAGTCAGACAACAAACAATCCTTCAGGCTCTTCTTCTTGCTATTTCCCTTCCTTCAGAGACTGAAACAGTGTCACTGCCACTTGATTCTTCAACGTGGCACAAAGACAGAGCAAGCTCTATATTCTTTTCTTTTCTTTTTTTTTTTTTTTAAAGATTTTATTTCACTATTTCCAGAAAGAGGGGAAGGGAGAGAGGCAGAGAGGGAGAGAGACATCAATGTATGGTTGCTCTTCACCTGCCTCCAGCCACAGACCTGACTGGAGACCCGGTTTGCAACCTTGTTATGTGCCCTGGCTAGCTCTATATTCTTGCTGTACAAATTGGCGTGGCCGAAAGTTCGGATCCCTTTCAGAGACTTTGAAGCTATGACAGGTTTGAATTCTGGCATTCATTTTTGGATCTCTCCCGATAGCCCTTCATTACTTAAAACATTCTTTTTCCTTAATGTTATCATTTATTGTTACAGGACACTCCTTCACTCATGTGCCCCCCACTCAATAAGCACAAACAACTGCTGAATGCCTGCTGGGGATCCATCCCCTAGGTACACAGCCCTTCAAAGCCTCACACAGATTTTTTCAGGGTCAACACTTCTAATGGCCATGTTTCCTAAGTTATCCTTGAAGGCATTATTTTAACAGTTAAAAACTGGAGTAATGACTGTAATGTAACTAACCATATGGGAAACGGGGATGGTTAAAATATATTATATCTTAATAAAATATTGTATGACCATTAAAAATAAAATATAGAGAGAAACTAAGCCAAATAAATGCTTATGTTAGATGAAAACCAAGCAGGACCCCACATTGATATAAAATATAATCCAATTGTATTTATAAAATGCAAAGAATGAACACAGGATAAAAATGAGCCAAAATGGCCCTGACCGGTGTGGCTCAACTGGGTAGGTGCTGTCACACAAAGTGGAAGTTCTCCCGTTTGATTGCCATTTAAGGCCACATGCCTCAATGTTGGGTTCAGTCCTTGGTTGGGGTGCGTGGGAAGGCAACCGATTTGTTTCTCATATGGATGGTTCTCTCCCCTCTGTTTCTCCCTCCCTTCCCCTATCTCTAAAAAAGTAAGCAGATAAAATCCTTTTTTAAAAAATAAGCCTCCCTTTCTTCCTCCCTCCCTGCTCTTCTCTTTAAAAATAATGAATAAAATCTTTTTAAAGGGAGGGGGTAAAATGTTAATTCTAAGATTATGGACAATATCGCCTCTGCATACTTCTCTGAATATCCCTGATCATCGAAGAAAATTCAAGAAAAGAATAAAAATATTTTTTAAAATCACCTGTAACATGTCATCACGGTTATTGATTTGTCACACTGTCCATTATTTGTTAGAAAACTCATAAGTATATTTTGCATATGTTGCTTGCAAAATTTTAAAAAATCTTTAAAATGGGAAAGAATAAGACACTTTAGACATATGAAGATAATGTAACAACTGAGTCAAAATCATATATACAATATAAATAAAAGCATATTCTGTAAAAAGAAATAATACCTTAATTTCACTGCTTTGTACCTTGTCAAATTTGTACCATGTCATATCTACCTATTTAAAATAAAAATTATTATTCTCCTACCTCGAAAAAAATAATCCAGAAGAAATATGTTATGATAAAATCAATATGGGTACCTTTTCTTCTCTATTAACCAATTTTTGATGTGATGTAGTTATTCTACCCTCAAGATGAAAAATATAACATTAAAAATTCTATGCTTTCCTCAAGGTCACCATAACCTGAAGCATCTCCTGTATTAGCAATCTCCCTTTAAGCAACCTGAGTATCACCCACCTCTGCAGCCTTCTTCACTGTGGAGCCCCAGGGAACAGCACCACGGGGCCCTCCGGCAACCATCTGCAGGGGGTACCTATGGGAACCCATTGCCCCCATCAATACCTGTGAGCACTTCCTCCAGAGAGGACAGGGAAGCAGGCACACCTCCACACCCCCACCACAGTGTCACAGTGCTGCAGGAAGGTGACAGGCTGAGGAAGAGGGCCTTTGAAATGACTGGGAAGGGAGATGATTTGGCTCCTTTGTCCCACCTGTCCCAATATTCCAGGCTCCCTCTCACCCTCCCCCGGATTCATGACGGTGATGGATTGGGCACTGAGTGACCATTAGTTTCATGATCCCACCTAACCTCAGAGTTTACAAACACTTTCCACATGAAGTGTCCTATTTAACACTCTCAGGAAAAACAAAACAAAAAACAAAAAAATGGTGAGACAGGAAATCTCTTCTACTTTACAGCCAAGGAAGATGAAACTCCAGAAGGTGAAGGGACCCAACCAAAACCCAGGCCATGGATCCCTTGACAGGGAACCTTTAGTTCCTTGAGTCAAGCTCTTGGCAAAGCCTCAGAGGAAATGCCTGGGGCAGAGGGTAAGAGGGAGAGGTAGTGGCCTAGCAAGGCCGATGCCACCCAGCTGAGACATCCCTAGAAATTCTGGCCATCTGACAAACACCAGATCCTTGGTGGCATCGAGTTTGGCTGGAAAGGGGAGCAAGATGGTGGGATTCACCATGAACACATCTACTTAGACTTCGTAAAGTGGAGGGGTTTGAATCTCAGCTCCCTCTCCTGCTCTGTGACCTTGAATCAGTTTCCCCATTTTACAAAACAGTGACAGTTAGAGTACCCTAGGGCTGTGTAAAGGTTTTGGGTGGATCAAATGAGATGTGTATTGAGGTATACACTTCACATGTACTGGCATAAACACTCAATAAACGGCAGCAAGTATTAATAATACTAACAATTAATATTAGTAGGGATGAGGATATAGTAGCACATCAGAGTGGGAGAGAATGGGTAGCCAAGAGATGGTGTCAGAGGTCACAGAAGAAATGAAAGGAGCTTCAGGTTCTCAGTCCTTTTCCTCGCCAGAAACTGGAGTCCCTTTTATACTCATTGCCTTTTCCCCTCAAGATGCCCTGCTGTAAGAATCAGTGACTATCATGCCATGTGCTCTGATTCCGGTGAATTTCCACCCATAAATTACTGAGCAGAAAGAGATGATTTCGTAACCTATGAAGTAAAAAAGAAGGCAGCCACAGCACCCTGGATACAGAGTTGGGGCCTGCTCCCCTGACCCCAGCAGCCTGACTGATGGTGTGAACACAGCACCAAGAGCCTGCACACCTGGAAAGCTTAGGTGGTAACCTCACCATCACTATGACACCTCAAACCCCTTCCCTCTCTGGACTCCTTTTCCTTGTCTGCAAAGTAAAGTGCTGGACTCGCAGAGCTTTGCTGTGCCCACAAGCCCAGAGACCTTTCATCTCCAAGTGCATCTGCATGCGTGTCCTTGCAGACAAATCTGGCTTCCGTGCCCGCATTCAGGCCTCCTGCGTCAATTTCAATGCCTGTCTCTGGGTGGGGTCAGGAGGCGCAGGAAAGTGGTGCTGGCTGGCCTTCATTTTCATAACCTATTTGACAGCCCTTTAGAAATCTCACCATAGAAAGAAAATGGTTCTCAACAAGTCACAGATGATCTAATGACCAACCCTGCAGAGACAATGACCCAAAAGAGGTATCACCACTGGCTATCAAGATGAAGGAGATTAACTTTACGGTCAGGAAGACAACAAGGGTAATATGATTGGCCAAATACAAGCCTAGAACGGCTGTGCTGAGTTCTGCACTTTTGAATTTGAGAAAAACCTCAAGAGTAGTAATTAGACCTGAATCTTATCACCACTTAATAGATGAGTCATGTTTTATAAACACTTCCACAGTCAAGGTGTCACTTAATTCTCATTCACAACAAATACCTCTTTCTATCATAATCAGATGAGGGGCAAAAGATGGTTAAGAGACTTGCTCAAGATCCCACAGCTAAATGGACTGGCAGGCAAGGCATGGACTGGAGCCCAAATTCAGTCTTTCCAAGTTTATTCACGCCTTTCCTCTGCAGGCAAAAGGAGAGGAAGACAGAGCTTATATTCAGTGTGATTTTATTGATGTGTGTAATCCAATGCAGTAGCCAAGAAGGGAAGAAGCCAGCTATGCAAATTTTAAAAGTGAAGTCCCCAAACATAAAAATAAACATCGTCGGGTGCCATTAGGGAAGCAGTGGTTCTCAAACAGGGTGACTTTGGCCCTCAGGGGACACCTGGCAACACCTGAAGACATTTCTGATTATGACAACAGGGTAGGCTACTGGCATAGTGGGGAGCAAGAGATACTATTATGCACCCTACAATGCACAGGACAGCATCCCACCCGCAACAAAGACTGAAATGTTAAAGAGAAATAGATGATGGATGATACTCTCATCTTAGTGAACTAGAGGAGCAGAAAGGTTATGCGTTCAAAGAGCAAGGCTCTCTACAAATACAAGGTGTATTAACATTTTGGACTCAGCTTTGGGTTTTTCCACACTTGGCTCCAGCCCTAATTCACTGTGTGACCCTGAGCAAGTCACTTAACCACTCTGTCCTATTTTCCCTGGAAAACAAGGGGGACAGGGTGTGACATTGTTTAGCGTAGTGATGATTCTTAAGCACTTCTGTACCTGCTAATGAATGGCCTTCGGTTCTGGCTAAAATCAAATTCCTAGATTCTATTCTCAGAGACTCTGTATTTTTAATAAATACCCCAGGGGAGTCAGTTACAGATGGTTAGCAAATTTCAGTTTGAATGGCATGAGAAAAATTTACCTGTACTCCCCTATACCACCCCCAAAAAATGTAACTTTTTTTTTCTCTTTTAATTTTATTGTTGTTGTATTACATCCATCCCCTTTTTGCTCCTTCTGTCCCCCTGTGTAACTTTTTCTGAGCAGGATTTGTGAGTTTGAGGAACAGTGCCATCAGCACCCCAGGGGTTAATCAAGAGGCCTCCTCATTTGTGGGGAAATTACAGGGGTCTCTCTCTCTCAAAGGAGCACCAACTTCTGAAAGCCAGGAAGATGGGGAGGTGGCCCAACCATCAGACACCACAAAAGCCACCCTTGCACCCGACAGGCTACTCATGGAACAAAGTCCCAACCACAAACAGCCCAAACAAGGTGGAAGAAGGTGGCAGGACTGAGCACATCACATCCAACACGTTAGCCAACAAGGAGCATAACCATTCACAAACCACTGAAGGGAGCCCACAGACAGACCTGAACACACTTAGTGAAGGGGCTCATCATTTCACTCATGGCGGTAACTGGCCCCCCTCTTAATTCCTCTGGGAAGAGGCATCTACAACATTCAAGGGAAAATGAGCAGAAGGTAGGGATCCCAGTGTGCAGGGGGCAACTGAGAGCCACAAAGCCTTCAACAGTCATTGCAGGGAGTCGCTATGCTGACCTGCCTGTCTTCTACATCCAAACTGGAAGCCATCGTCTGCCATTCACTCACAGCCCCGTTCCCCACCTGTCTCTCCTGTACCTCATGCTCCAAAAGTTTGAGAACAGAAGGGAACCCATGCCCTAATGAACCAACTATAGACAGATTTATACCGTTTGTTCCTTTTTGCCTTTCACCTTCACCAAAGCATCCTCACCCCACCCAGGTTCCCTGCATAACCACCAGAGGGCACAGCCAGAGCACAACCTGGGAACAGAAAGGGGTGCAAGGTACGTCCAAGGGGGATTCCCACCAAGCCAGCACCACACACAAAAGGCCTGACACATCCTCTCATCTGTCACTTTACCCTTTCTGCTTCTAAAAAGGACGTGGAGCAAACTGCTGCTACAGTTCTCATCCAGCTTCTAGCCACATCATCCCATAAAAGATAACTGATGATAGGACATGGCAGGCACATCTTACTCCTTATTCAGGGAAAATCACTGACCATTAGAATCACCTGCAGAATGTTTTTAAAGTGATGCCAGAGTCCCAACCCAGACCAAATAAATCAGAATCTCTGGCACTAGGTCCCAGGCATCAATATTTTTTAAAAGCTGCCCAAGAAATTCTAACGTGCAGCCAGGGATGGTGTCCACTTGGCTAAAGTCTTGCAGTGGGGGTGCAGGGCTCCAATTTGTTAACACATTATTGATGGGCTATTTTATATAAAAGCTAATGCAAGTGCAAACACGAATTAACTCATGTAGCAAACTACATCCATCCGAACATTAAAGTAAAAGTACCAGTGACACCGAGCCCCAAAGTGATTCTGGGGTAACAATAAAGGGAGGCAGAAGAAAAAGCTTCCCCTCTTCAAAAGAAGGGAAAAAATCCTCTGACGTGTAAAATTTAAACGGGGGCTAAGAGAAGAGAACTAGCTGGGTTTTGCCCCATAAGTTCTTGGTTCATATCCATCCAGCATTAGCCCTGTACCAGGCATGGAAGCAAGCAACAGCAATTATAAAATAAGGCGTCTCATGGGGCAAAAGTGTGGACCTGCTACACTGAGGAGGTAACAGTGAGAGCGCCCAGCAGTCCCTACTGAGGCAAGATGTGTGATGCCGACATGGAGCGGAGCGCAAGGGGCTGGAGGAGGTCAGCCAGCCTGGGCTGGGCCCCAGAGACGCTTTGGGCTCCAGCCATGCTGAGATACTCCCACAGGTGCTGGACTCAATTCCCAGTCTGTTTCCTGTGCAACTCGCTCCACTCTCCTGGCCCATTGCCAGCCAGTTCTAAAATGCCAAAGTGAGGGGACACAGGGGCCTCTTGCTGTCCGTGAAGTTGTAGATATATTCATTTCCCTTCCAAATTAATATCCTACTGCCTCGTAATAAAGCTGTCAGCTCCCAACAAAGGATGCTGGTGGAGAAAGGTGGCCGAGGCTGTCTGGGCAGAGGGTACTGGATCCCAGGGTAGGACCTTCCCTTGCCACTCTGACAGCCATTTTCCTGTCACCAGCGCACACTCAAACACCCCTCCCTGCCTGGCTGTCCTCCCTCACCGCACATTACCACCGGGCCATTGCACTAGAAACACAATTAATCCCTCCCTGCTCCGGCCACTTTCCTTTTATCCAGAGAATGAATCTGATGGACCCAGTGTCAACAGGAGAGTGCCATTCTCAACGCGCACTGCCCCCACGAGTTCTACAGAGGGCACGGGAGAGGCCAGGATGCTGGCTTCCATGGCGAGGGCACTCTGGGGTTCAGAAACCCTACCTGGCGTTATCAGCAGCAACTCGATGCAGGGACCGCCCTCCCAGTCGAGAAAGCAGTAGCCAGAGACCCTCAAGTTTCCTCCAGGGTAACATAAGGCTGGTGGCTGGAGCCGTGGTGGTCAGGCAGTGGGCAGAGGTGAGTGGGCTGCCTGCAGACTGTGCCGCTCAGCTCGGCTCCACTCCACTGAGGGGAACCAGCAGCGGTGAGGATTTAAAATGCACAAGATGAGATTTAGGTTAGATTCAAAGACGAACTTCCTGACAGAGAGGGAAGCACTGGAAAGGCTGACCCATTACTTGAATTTCACTGAAGAGCCACAAGAGGCCGATTGTACTGTCCGCCAGGAAGCAAGTGAACAGCCTCTATGCACAATGGTCAGCAGCAGGGACCTCACCCAGGTGGCCCACAGACCCCTAATTGTGTTGTGACTTTTTGCTTTTTAATATGAAGCAAATAGAACAGTCTCGTAATCCCACTAATACATACACACTTTTAAATGTACTTATTCCTTGGCCAAGGAATTCCAGTTCTAGGAATCTAAGAAATTGTGTGTATGGTTTTTTTAAGTCAAATATTTGCATGTGTTTTAGAGGAAAATTTTTATTTACGTATTTTAGTGGAAGCAGTCTAAATGCTGAACTAATGAACGGGGAATCATTAAGAAAAGTTTGTTACGTGCAGCAAATAATTTTGTTTTTAAGGAAGATGTAATGACATCATGACATCATGTTAGGTAAATCAAGCATATTAAACTATGTGTTTTGAAAAAAGTATATATGCATTTCAAAAAAGAATGAAAATGCTGGCCTACAAACCCAAAGGTCGCTGGTTCGATTCCCCAGCTAGGGCACATAACCAGGTTGCAAGCCAGGTCTCCAGCCAAGTCTGTAGCTGGAGGCAGGTAAAAGGCAACCATACATTGATGTTTCTCTTCCTCTCTGTCTCTCTCCCTGCCCTTCTCTCTGAAAATAATGAATAAAATCTTTAAAAATAAAAATAAAATGTAGCTCTGAAAAAAAAAAAAAAAGAATGAAGAGCCCTGGCCAGTATGGCTCAGTTGGTTGGGCATTATACTGCAAAAGGTTGCCAGCTGAAAACTGGTCAAAGCACATGCAGGTTCGGTCCCCAATTGATGTTTCTCTTCCTCTTTCTCACTCCCTCCCCATGTCTCTAAAAAATAAATAAATAAAATCTTTACCTCCCCCACTCCGCCCCAAAAAAAAGAATGATGAGAAATATACCAAAATATTAGCAGCAGTCATCTCTGGGTAGAGAAGGAAATATTTTTCTTTTTTAATTTTCCAAATATTCTAAAATAAGCACATTACCTTAATAATCAGAAAATGCAGGCATTAAAAAAAGAGAGAGAGCGTGTGCAGTCTGTTCTCTGACGTACCTCAGCCCATAAATCTACTTTATCTGCATGGCCATTATTCCCAGAAAGCACAACAGTGACACTCAATCTTGTACTTGGCAAGACAAACATCTCCTTGCTTCCAAAATGGCTCAGCGCACACTCTACAGTCACCTGAAAACCACTCATCACTATTTCCTGCTGGGAAGCACAGGGTCTTCCTCATCAAACATTCATGGGCCTCTGGTTCAGTGGCCAGACCCTCCCCTTCATATCCAATTACAACTTGCCTAAGTGAGTCTGAAAAACAAGTAAGAAAAGTATACTCTTACACAGAACTGGGGTTTACCGGATGAACCCTGAGAAGCCTTGAACTACCTGATTTAGAGATGGTCACTATGTTCTGCATGCCCACTATATGCCAGGAACTGGGCAAGATGCTTTCACATTCTTTGCAAAGTAGGAATCATTAGCCCGAGTTTACACATGAAGAAACTCAGGCTCCACCCTGGCTGATGTGGCTCAGTGGATTAAGTACCAGCCTCCAAACCAAGGGGTCACTGGTTCAGTTCCCAGTCAGGGCACATGCCTGGGTTGCGGGCCTGGTCCCCAGTTCAGGGAGCACAAGAAGCAACCACACATTGATGTTTCTCTCCCTCTCCTTCTCCCTCCCTTCCCCTCTCTCTAAAAATGAGTAAAATCTTAAAAAAAAAAAAAAAAAGAAACTCAGGCTCCAACTCACATTAACTTGGCTCAAATCACAGACAGTAAGTGGCAGGGCTGGGACTAAATGCTGTTCACCTGACTCCAAGTCAGGAAAACGTTCATCCTCAGTTACCTCTAGCGTTAGTGCTGCTGAAAGGAACACGAGGCAGACCACACTTCTTCCTTCCAGACTTACACCCCTACTCTTGGTCCCCCAGGACAGGCCGCTCACTGTTTCGTGCCCTCACGCTACCTCTACCACCCGCCATGAATGCAAACACACAGTCCCACGTGGACACCTCAGTGGCCCACTGCAGCTCAATTCAATTCCCCAGCCTGCTTCCTGGCCTTTACGGAGCAATGGGGCTCACTGACATAAGCCCTCTCTAAGGGTACCTGAAACTCTGAGAGGAAGGGGTCCTCCAGTTCACAGCAAAACCAGCTTTAGGACCTCCTTTATGCTCACACCTCTCAGCCCTTTTTACAGAAGGGAAACTGAGGCTGGAAAATGAGTTGACCTGTCCAAAGTCTAATACGCAGCAGAGCCAGCGCGAGCACTGGCCCAGTGATGTTCTACTACAGAGGAGAATACCAAGAACTTGGGCTCTGATGTCTGAGGATCTGGCCTCAAAGCGCATCCCCACTACTTACCAGCTGTGTGGCTCTGGGCCCATTACTTAACCTAAGCCTCATTTTCCACAATCACAACATGAAGGGAATAACAGTCCCCAGCTGGCAGTTTGTTGTGAGGATTAAATGGGATAATACGTGTAAAAGAGCTAGCAGGCACCTGGATATTGTTGGCTCTATTATCACAATCCCAAAGGCATAACAGCAAAACTTACAACTTACCTTCCCACTCTGCAAGGCTCAGAGGCTTTAGCCTGAAACAGGGCCATGAGGGGCCTGCATCAACTTAGATGGAACCAGCTCTCTGCCTTTCAAGGCCTGGTCACTAGCCTCCACCTAGTTTTCAGGTCTTACTGGCCTGACTGTGAGCATGGTCTCCTCTCTACCATAAACGCTCTTCTCTGCCCCACTTCATCCCTTAACTTTCTCCTTCAGTGGCATCTCTGAGGTCAGCTCATCTAGGGAGTCTTCTCTCATCTCCCAGGCTGTATTAGGTCCCACAGATTCCTGGACACCCTAACAGGGTACTCACCGCTATTATCAAAATAGGCTCTGTACTTTCCTCTCTCCCACCGACGGCAGGGACTGTGCTACAGCTGCTGTTTGATCTCCAGGACTCTTCTGCATCGGTTTTCTACTGCTACTGCAACGAATTACCACAAATTTAGTGGCTTTAAACAACACAAATTTGTCACCTTACAGTTCTGGAGAGCAAAAGTTCACCTTCTGTTTTGCTGGCCTAAAAATCAAAGCGTCAGCAGGGCCACATTCCTTCCAGAGGCTTCAGAGGCGAATCCAATCCTTGCCCTTTTCATCTTCTGGAAGGAAGCTACCCACATTCCTTGGCTCACGGCCCACATCACTCCAACCTCTCCTGCTGTTGTCATGTGTCTTTCTCTTCACTCTGATGCTCTTCTATGGACGTTTCTGATGATACTGGGCTCACCTGATAATCCAGGATCATATCCCCATCCCAAGATCCTCTACTTAATCACATCGACAAAGTCCCTTTTACAACGTAAAGCAACATATTCACAGGTTCTGGGTATAAAGACTATGGACATCTTTTGGGGAAGGGACCATCATTCAGCCTACCCCACTACCGCAGCACCTCATGGCAGACGAGCAGCAACTGTCTGCCTGGTGAAAGAGCCCATGCTCCAGGTGGTCCTCCACCACTGAGAAGTAGAACCTCATCAGTGGTTTAGGAGGGACCCAAAGCCTAGATGACCTGTTCTAGCCAGAATCTCCCAAAAGGAACACTCTCTCCATAACTTGCATACACCTTCAGCTAATGTGGAACACCTAACGTGGAATAACCCAAACCTACATATACAATCACAGCCTCACTCTAGGTAAACACCTACTAGTTGATTCTCTGAACATTCAAAGTATGGATGGATGACTCAGTCTCAAAAATCGTCCAGTAATTGCCCTTTAGAAGAATTGGCAGGCATAGTCCATGACTGCCTAGAGCTCACAATCCACACGGCATCATCACAACATGGATGGAAGGCAAAAGGTAGCAAGGTAAGGTCTCTGTCACTTACTAGCTTGACTCAGACATGATAAAAGGCACATATTAGAAATACAGCACATTCTCCGCAATTCTATCAAAATGGAACTTTAACTTAGCAGCAACCTAGCAACCCAGCTATGTTCATTTCCACTTGAGCCTGGTACCTGAACAAGAAGATACCAGAACCCAATAGGAAGGACAAGGACAGACTGGCTTCAGGGATCATCCACCTCGTAAAATGAGGCAGGTGACTAGGAGGAGCCATGGAAGGAGCCCAAGCTGAGGTCTGAACTATTCCTCTCCAATCTACCCTGTGTGACCAGTCTTGTTAAGCAACCTCTCTGAGCTTCCTCAATATACACACAATGAGCTCATAAATACTGACCCACAGGTAAAATGTCCATCAGGTAGTATGTTTCCACTAGGGGCATGGCCCCCCTTCTTCCTGCCCCGAAGAATAAAGCTGCACTGCCAGCATAACTGTATAAACCTCCTCAGAGAGTGCAAATTGGTACATGTGTACCGTTTCCCTAAGTTACCCACATACTGCCAGCATTCACCCGCACGCTGTCCACATACCACCCGCATACCAGCAGTACACAGCCTGCACATAGCCTCCATGGTTTCTGCCATTTCCCCATCCAACCTGTACTTCTACTTTTTCCTTTAAATAGACCACACAGATTTTAGCCACATCCTAAGTAATAACTGCTGTCAAATGATGAGTTTGATGTTCTGGCTGTATTTCTCTCCAAACACACATGAAAAAAAAAAAAAAGTGTACACTCTTTAAAACTATTTATATACAAAACATGCCCCAATGTGTTAGCCTATGTCCTTTCACACTTTGGGAAACTCTAGTGGAAAAAAAGAAAATAAGTAAATAAAACACCTGAGTTCTGGTCAGTCCCAGTTCAACTTAAATTAAGGATGCCCAAGTCATCCTTTGGGAGACTCAGGTTCCCCCCAAATAAGAAAACAAAGAGGATGGTCTAGACGAACTTTCCATTTCCTCCCAGTTCCAAGAGTCTGAGATTATCAAGTGACCCAAATAAGCAAAAGAAACCAAGCAAGGAAATGTATATAAAGGTAATGAATGCCACTCAAAATATAACAATTAGAATCATTCCTCTTAAAACCAGGCAGTAGAGGAAAAAGAGAGAAGTGAAGAGGTGCAGGCTATATACCTTTCCTCATCTTGAAAGACTGGCTTTGTGCTTCTCATTTTGGGGGTTAATTCTATCAGCAGTTTTTCAAAGAGAGAGTACTTGGTTTTGGTTTGGAACAATCTGGATTTCCATCTCCGCTTGGGTGGCTGTTAACTTTATCACCTGAGGAAGCCATTTAACTTCTTAGTTTCTACAACTATAAAATGGGTAACACCCTCCCGAGGTGGTTTAGGGATTAGATGTGAGTAGGTTGTCTAAAGCACCTGGAACAGAGCTGGACTCAACAGTTCTTTGTTGTTAGTTAGGCTGGGACTCAATAGGTGAACAGAACCTGCCTCTCATACTTAACTGTGAACTCTGTGAAGGCAGGCATGCCTTGCTGACCTTTCTCTCCCTTGCTGTGCCGAGCACAGCATTTCACCTAAAATAAAGAGCTTGCCCTGAATTTATAGGGAATCAAAGCTTACAGAGAGAGTGCCTGCTCCAAGACAAAAAACTGGATGTATCCAGAGATGTATAAAGAACAAACAAATCTTCCCAAACAAAAGCAAATGTCTTTTCACCCTGGCTGGTGGCTCAGTGGATAAGCCCCGGCCTGCGAACCCGAAGGACGCTGGTTCGATTCCCAGCCAGGGCACAAAACCAGGCTGCAAAGCCAGGTCTCCAGCCAGGTCTGTAGCTGAAGGCAGGTGAAAGGCAACCATACACTGATATCTCACTCCCTCTCTCCCTTCCCCTCTCTCTGAAAATAATAAATAAAATATTTATTAAAATAAAAATAAAAAGAAATGTTTCTTCCTAAAACCAGGCCTCAGAAACCCATCAAAATATATGTCTGTGGTACTTGGGCCATGATTCCCATTTCTACCTTCCTCCCTAATATTCTAAATTTTCCACAATGTGTACATAATAGGAAAAATGATTGAAATTATTACAAGGATAAATGACACTGCTTGCCTCTGAGTCAGACTATCAGAGGCCTGGCTGCCTGGCCCTCGGTAAGTCAGAGTGACTTTCCAGGGAAATGACAGGAACAACACTCCCTCTGATGACGCCAGCAGGCTGCTGTGGGAGCCAGAGTACCTAGGTGTGGGCTGTGAAAACCCTCTCTCTCTGCTAATGAGAGTCCTGGGACTCCTGAGCATGCTGGGAGCCCCACCACGTCCTTCTCACTTTTTCACTCCAAACCCTACCTTTAATCCTTTATTTGTTTCACACCTTCATAAATATTATTGTTGTCATAAAAAGAAAGAATAGCCCACAAAGCTGCAGCCTTTTTCTCATCCTATGAACATGCTACCAAAGTAATGGGAACAAATTTGTGGCTATGATCATAACTCTCCATTAATGAACACCACTCATGTTTAAAGTACCACCAGCTATGAGCCCTTGTGTTCATTCACAGGGTGTGTGTTTGTTTCTTTTCTGTTTTTTCTTGTAACACATTTAAAACATCAGACTTGAGTGCTCACTGGCAGATCATTCAGAGCAGAGGGAAGGAGGCAAAACAGCTCACAAAACCATCAGGAAGAAAGATGGGCCCTTGAAAAAACCAATCCTCATGGTCAGCTCTAAACCCAACACTTCCTCTGTTTAAAATCAAACTACCAATGTCGTTCTTAAAAGGCACTCAGTGAGAGAGCACATGATGGGTGCAGTCCCACACAAACGACACTTAAAAGTCTAGCCAATGGCTCTGGCTGGTAGCACAGTGGATAAGACACCGGCCTGCGAACCCAAAGGTCACAGGTTCGATTCCCCAGCCAGGGCACATAATCAGGTTGTGAACCAGGTCTCCAGTCAGGTCTGTGGCTGGAGGCAGGTGAAACGCAACCATACATTGGAAAAAAAAAAAAAAAAAAAAAGTCTAGCCAAGAAGATGTGTGTCTCTGAGCCCCATATGAAGGGGCAGAAAGGACAAGAGAAAGCCACCGAAAGAATGAACTGACCAATTTAAAAAGTATCTTTTTTGCTCATTTTACAAACTTATATCCAGAACTAGCCTGGGGAGTTAGGCTAAGGGAAGAAACACAGTGTATAAACATATTTGCAGAAACTTCGATTTATTCCTGCGCTGGGCAGCAGTTAAGATTTCCATAGGAGGCCAACTTCCCCAAAATAGGAATTACAATTCCTAACAGTTCAATCTCCTCATGGATAAAATGTGGGCAAGAACTAACTGCCTCACACATTATAGTGAGAATTAAATGAGCTAATACACAAAAAGTACTCAGAACAGCATCTGGAACATGGTAAGCTAGCCAGAAGTATTTGCATGCTGCATTACAATTTCGCATATAGTATCCTATTCCATCTTAAGAGCTATGTGAAGGACATTTCGTTATGCTTGCAAGCACTGGCTTACAGAGATAAAAGGACTTGTCTAGAGTCATGCAGCTAAAAAAGTGCTAGGTATGCGGTTGTTCTTAGGACTAGCGTCCCACAATTCTGGCTGGACCAGAGACAGCTGCTTTAGATGGAGTTTGAGCACGTGACAGACATTCCCAGTTCAGCTGCTCCGTGCCTGCAGTCAGAGACTCACAGATCTCCAGGGCATCTCTGAATACCAGAGGCTAGAAAACAGGCTGGAAGAAACTCTTCCAGGAAGTTCTCACAGCTGACCCTAGGAGCCTGGGTATGGGCTGAGCACAAAATGGCATTTCTGACATTCTTATTTTTTTACATAACAAGGCAACTCTCAGTTGCCGCTCCAAGGATCTGTTAGTTACCTTTAAGGACTAAAAACATAATAATAATAGCTAGCCCTGGCCCAGTGGCTCAGTTAGTTGGAGCAGCATCCTATACACCAAAAAAGGTTTCAGGTCAGATCCCCAGTTAGGGCACGTATGGGAGGCAACTGATGGATGTTTCCACTCTCATCAATGTTTCTGTCTCTCTCTCTCTCTCTCCCTCTCTCTCTCTCTCTCTCTCAAAATCATCGAAAACATATCCTCCGGTGAAGAAGAAGAATGGCTACCAATTAACAAACACCGTGTTAAATCCTTTACAAACATCTCATGCAATTCTCAACTATGGAGGGGAGGGCCAAAGTAACGAAGGGCATCCTTATCTATACTTAACAGGCAGGGAAACCAGACTCAGACAGGCCCAGACACACAACGCTAGTAACCAGCAGACACTGTAGCATCCAAACCTGCAGAAAACATGCCACATGCCATTGGCCTCAGCCTCTCATTTTTATTCCCCTCCCCCACAAGACATAAGCCTGGAATACTAGCCTTTTTTCTCTTCACCAGAGAGACCAAGGGAGGAGTTTCATGCTTTTGCAAAAGAAGACTGCAGAGGCCCCCAGGGTCTTTATTCTGCTTCTCTTGATCTGGTATGGTTCAGAACCTTCACAGCACCTCTCTCTTAGCCCAGGCACTTTGTCCTCACCCTGTTGCCCATCTGAGGAAGAAGCTCCCTGGCACAGGTCTGTGGGGGAATACATTAACAGCCACCACCAACCCCAGTGCCTTCCTTAAGAGGAAAGGGAGAAGACAAGTCTCCCCCTTTCCCAGGTAGCAGGGGCAGTCAGGCTCCTGGACAAGGGCCTCTGCCGACGCAGGACTCACTGCAGCTGGCATTTGGACCAGGACACAGGAAGAAATCTCCACACTAGCCCTGCTCAGTCCTCTGCCCCTGCAACCCATGCTGACCCTGATCCCCCACCTTAGTCCGCAAGCCCACAGCCTTTCTGATAACTGTCTCACTTGTCCCACAACACTTGATGTCCTCCTGCTCACGGTGCCCCAGAGACCCTGCTACCCACCTATTCTTTACAGAATCACCTTGAGCAGCTCCCCAGGCAGCCGGCAGGTCATTATCAATGAAGACTCAGTCCTGATCAGCAGGTTGCAAGGTGAGCAAACTTTAGATTGCAGCCTTGGGCAAATTTCCCAAAACAGAAAAAACTTGTTCCTAATCAGGGTCATCTCCAAACCCTCAACTCAGATCAGCAAGAGCTGCTGGCGGATCCACAACAGAATGTGCTGGGGGAGGGGCCCCACTGAGTGCACATACAACAAACCCAGGTGGTAGGACAGGTAATGCGCACTCCCTTCACTCATTTTCTCCCTGAGGCTGGGTGGAGTAAGGTGGAAACTATGTGTCCCTAGGAGCCACCAAAACAGTCCAGCCCTAAAGACCAGAGCCAGGAAAAAGGCGAACCCAGCAAGTCAAGTCACTGAGGAAGGAGACAAATTGGGGGGAACTATAGCAGTCTGCCTCAGAGAACCTCTCTGATACAATGCACAGCCCACAGCAGAGTATGAATCTCCCTCCCTACACGCCTTGGTCCCCAAAAGCCCCCCACCCTCTATATACTCCTCACCCCATAAGCCCCTCCCCCCTTCCAAATTCTTCCCAAAAGTGTTAACTTCCAAGATGCGCTCATCTTCTCATCACACTTAACTTTAGACCCCTCAAACCTCCAGTTTAACTGGCTGAGTTCTCTATCCTAAACTGACAAAGACAAAGACAGCTTCTTAGGTCTCTAGAATACAAGGCTGCCAGGGCAGACGGAGTTTGGCAATTCTGCTCTGGTCCAAGCTGAGGCAAAATCTCAGGCCTGTCTGCAATCCACCTCCATTCAACCCACCTCCCTCAAGCCAAGCCCCATCCACAGCCCTGCATTTCCACTCCACAGTGGTCCTGCCGGAAATACGCCTACACACAAAGAGGGCACCTTGTGACACTACCAGACTTAGAATTTACCTTTTCCAGCCAGGGTGGGTAGGGAAACTGAAGCCACCTGAGTAGGAGCTGCACGGCACCTTGACCTCCTGCTTCCTCTCTGCTCTGTGGGCCGGCGATAGGAGAGACAGGTCAGGTGACCACCTGGCAGATACTTTTGCTTCTCTGTCCACAGTCTTACAGACTGGTGCCTCGAAAATACATGGAAGGCCACTTGTTGAGCAGGTGCAGAGGTCTGCAGTTACGGGGACTGGGAACAGATAGCACTTTTCATAATTCTTCTAACTATGGCTGAGGACCCAGACCGCCTACCCCCTTGCCTAGAAACCTGATCAAGAAGCTACCTAGAGGCAAGGGATGGAGCGAAGGTTGGTTTTAAAAAGCAAAAGAGGAAAGGTAAAGCTGGTTAACAAGTAGATAAATATCAAGAGTTTCATTCCCTTTCTGCCCTCTGAGGGGGCCCAGGGCTGTGCCACAGATAGGGAAGAGGACCCCTTCGTTGACCAAGTGCCAGTCAACATCCTACTCCAAAAAGAAGCTGTGGTACCCTGGGCTCAAACCGTTTGTCAACGCCAGAAAAAGGGGGATGTACCTGCAACCCACCAATCTCATCTCCAGATTCCCTCTCTCCAACCTACAGACATTAATAATTAATTTGCCTACCAGAGAGCTCCCCTGAGTGGCCATAAAAGATGAGTAATAGCACCGGAGTCCGGCCCCACGCCTGGGGCTTCTGGGCTCAGGGCTGGGACCGGCGCCTGGAACAAAGCCTCTGCATTCCTCCGGGAAGGTGTGCCTGAAACCAGACCTGTCACCGGCGGGAAGCTGACCCCTTACCTCCCCCATTGCCGGCTCCAGCAGGAAGGGAGGGGAGGAGGGGAGGAGGGGCGGGCGCCCTGCGCGCACGGGGTGGCACCCGTGGCCAAGTCGCCTCTGCTTACTGCCCTCCCAGCCCCGACCGGCGCCCACTACCAAACGGATTCGGGAAGCCGCGTGGTCTGCAGAGAGATAATCCTGTTACCAGGAACACAGGCTGTACTTAGAAATCCAATTCTCAAACGAGGCAGCTCCCTCGGCGCCCTCCCCATGAGTGGCCAAAGCCGGCGCCAGCCCGGTGAATTCTCTTGCAGAAACTCCAGCGGCGCGCTGCGGCTTCCACGCCAACAAACCGGCTCCCAAAACACCAGCGCCCAGGCACAAAAGCACCCCCAAAGGCAGCTTGGGCACCCTACACCCTACCGACCCAGCAGCCCACAGTCACCGGAAAGTTACGGAGCGCGGACCTACCTGCAGTGCCCCCGCGGTGGCCCCAGCCAGCCCCCAAGGGCGGGGGGACACGCATCTAGGGGCGGGAGCCGCCGCGATTCCATGTGCCCGCTCAGCCAGCCCGGGCCAGCCACCGGTCAGCAGCGCGGGGCCATGCAGTGCTCTTGGGCCTCAGTGCGCCCGCGCATCGTGCGCCCTCCTCGTCCTCGCCCGGGCCTTCCCTCAAGAGCCCACACCCACTTGACATCAGCACGAATCAAAGCACGTGGCGCAGCGCCAGGCGGCGGCCCCCAGCGGTCCAGAGCCTGCCTCAGGTACCTCGGCTCCACCTGGACTGCACGTCGGAGAACCGCACATTCCTCTTCTTGCAGAGGATGCTGCAAGCTGAAGGGTAGGGAGGAGGAGGAGGGGGAAACCCGTGGCGGGGGCAGGACCTGCGGCCAACAGGCGGCGCTGCTGTGGCGAACAGCCAGCCACCGGCAGATCTTCCAGGCAGCGGTTGCAGCAAGTGCCTAAGGACTGTGAAGACCTGGCTGCAGGTGACCTGGGTTGCTGTCCTCTTCCTGCCATGGAGAGCCCTGACCTTGAATTCTCTTCCCCAGAATGACTCAAGGAGGCTGTTCTCCAAGCATCCCTACTAAATTGCAGGGGCTCATTCTGCCAGGAATGAATGCTTGGTTGGATGGGGCTGCTAACCCCAACACCCAGGAGACTGCTATGGGGCACCTAGGAAAGCAGACCATACTCTCTGGCTTGTCTCTATCAGCAGCCTCAGCTGCATCTCCTTTCCTTTTCTCTCCTTTCAATGCCCTTCGCAATAAGGGACAACTCTCCTGGTTCTGCAGGCAATCAGAAATAGCACCACCCAGCAACCTACACACACTTCTAATTCACTCATTAGCATCCATGCAAATAGTTAAACATTCAAGCATTTATTAAAGCTCCATATGTGCCAGCAGAAACAGAAGATAAACAATGTTCCTACGCTCATAGAACGCTCGGTCAGGAAGAGAGATTAAATAAAAAGCAAAGTAATTATAATTATGACAAGAGTATTAAAGGTAAGAAGTACTATAAGAAAGCACGCAGGGATATGATCTCACCCATTACAGGACAATAATGAACAAAACTAACAACAAGCAAAACAGAACCAAATATATGAATACAGTGAATAGGCCTTCAGTGGTCAGGGGTAAGGGGGTTGGGGGGAGGCAGAGGCAAGGAAGGGGAGCAGTTTAGACAACCTAGTATAAAGGAACCATGGACATGGACAACAGGTGGGATTGACTTTGGGGGGAATGGGTGGGTGGGGAGGGGGACAGAGGGGAGCAAAAAGGGGATGGATGTAATACAACAACAATAAAATTATATATATATAAAAAAAAGCACACAGGGATCCTAAACTATCTTGGAAGTCAGGAATGGCTGCTGAGGCATGAAAAGAAGTTATCCAGAGGGAGGAAAAGTCCAGACAAAGATCCTGGTTATTAAAGTGTAAGCTCACTTCATTCACAGATGGAGATGATTAAGCAGAAGTGAACTGCCATGCCAGAGACACCTGGGCCTCTGTCCAAGAGGGACACAGGACAGTTCATAGGCCCTAGAAGAGAGCATGGCCACCTGCCCAAAGATACCTTTATACCTTTTATCTCTTCTCCCCTGAACCATGCTATCCCACCTCAATGGAAGAGCTCTGAGCAGGAAGTGGGGGGACTATACTTCTGGGTCCAAGTTCATCAATTTGCTGTGTGGCTCTACAGAAATCCCTTCCACTCTCTAGGTCCAGTGTTTCAATTTACTACCTAAAAGGAGGGATTGGGTTAGAACAGTGTTCCTCCACTTCTTTAAAAAGAAAAAAAGCAAAACAACAACAACAACAACAACAAAAACCCATACTTTTGAATACACAAATGTCACTTCCATCCTGTAGCATCAATGACAAGACATCAAAATAATTTTCCAAATCAAAAATTATAATATTGAATAAGCTCTTAAAACTACATGTGCCATTTAAGTATTAAGCAATATTCTGATGTTAGATGTTTGCTGAAGATAACTTGGACATGGGATTTTTAAAAGGTCTTGAAATTCACCCTTTTCCTGTTATCGGTGGGTCACTGTCCCTCCCACAGGAACCCCTGGCCACCAGCACTTATCTCTAGCCTTGTTTCTTTTATTCTTTCCAGAATAAATTGGCCAGCCAGTGAACAGAAACCCTGGGTCATCCAAAAAAGAAAAGAAAAATAAAAAGACATGTGGAAGATTCTTCTGAATGATAATTTCCAGGGATGCTGGGAAACAGACACTTTGAAAGAAACAACGTTCCTGGAGACAATTTAGCAATATGAAATTAAAAGCCTTAAAAATGTTCATTTCTGCCCTGGCTGGTAGCACAGTGGATAAGGTGCCGGCCTGCGAACCCAAAGGTCGCAGGTTCGATTCCCCAGCCAGGGCACATAATAAGGTTGCAAGCCAGGTCTCCAGCCAGGCCCATGGCTGGAGGCAGGTGAAAGGCAACCATACGTTGATGTTTCCCTGTTTCTCTCCCTCTCTGCCTCTCTCTCTTCCTCTCTTTCTGGAAATAATAAATAAATATCTTTTAAAAAAATGTTCATCTCCTTTGAACCATTGATTCCATATCTAAGAATTTAACCTCAAACATAAGTATGGATGAACACAAACATTTACCCACAAGTGTTCATTTCACCATTTTAATAACAGCAAATAATTGAAAATAATCTATAAAGAAGATCATTTATAGTGGAATATATGCAACTTTAAAGAAGTATTTCCCTGGCTGGTAGCGCAGTGGTTAAGGCGCCGGCCTGCGAACCCAAAGGTCGCAGGTTCGATTCCCCAGCCAGGGCACATAACCAGGTTGCAAACCAGGTCTCCAGTCAGGTCTGTGGCTGGACGCAGGTGAAAAGCAACCATACATTGATGTCTCTCTCCCTCTCTGCCTCTTTCCCTTCCCCTCTTTCTAAAATATAATGAAATAAAATCTTTTTTAAAAATAAAGAAAGAAGTATTTACTGCTGCATAAAACAAAATCAAGATTACAAAACAAATGACCCCGATTGTGTGCACGCATGTGTGTGTTGAGGGCAGGAAATGGTAAACACCTATGATTGGGCTTCACTCTGTCATTTGTCTTATTGGTGGATGTAGAGTCTACCCGCTGCAGCAAAAGGTAACTGCCACTGTGACATGTAATCCTCACAAATAAATCTATTCACCCATGTTAAAGCTATAGGAGCTTTATATCCAAACAATGAAATGAGCCTTACTGGCAGGCAGGAACAGAATTCAATTCTTTACCACCATCTACTCACCATTAACAATTTGATAGCATTCTTATAGATAGAATAGTTTTTCCTCAGACTTTTCATTTCATATAAATTTTTCAGTTGTTCTTTACTTGCATCTAGTTCATTGCTTTCCAAATTTAAACTGCATAAAAATGACTATCTATGGTAGTTTGAGGTCATTTTGACTTGATGGCATTTTTCTCCCTTTTACTCTGAATTTAGAACCAAATCACTGTATGAAAAAGTTGAAAAAAACAAAAACAAAATGATCATGACCACCAGGTAGATATTGACCAAAATGTTAACGATGTTGTATTTTTATTTCCTTCCTTGGGATTTTCACATTGCCTAACAATAAAGATACATTATCTCAGTCATCAGAAAATAAAACACTGTTTGAAAATAAATGGGTTAAAAATTCTCCCCCCCAAAAATTTTTTAACTAATTATGTCTTGACTTTCAAAAGGGGTTATTCTGACCATGCCCTTCATACCGCTACCCTCTGCAAGCTCTGATACGGCCCCAGTGGGTGTCCCAACACCTAAGGACAGACTGTACATCGTCGCTAGGATACCACACAGGGATAACTGGCAAGGAAATTATTTTTACATCTACCTCCTGGGCTGTGCTTATAACAATGCTTAGAAGCTCAGACTAAAGGGTCTGAAATGAAGCAGCCATGACCATCAGCTAATGGATCTGTCCCTTACCTCTGAAACCCCCTACCAAATAGTCTTAATGAGCTGAGAACATAGTAGACATACAAGGTCTGTCCCAAAAGTACCAGCCATGCAAAATGTTTTAATTATATTGACATTGGCTTGATGCTTTGGGGACAGACCTCATATACCCTTGGTCCTAAGAACCAAAAGCTATTCACCCTGCTTTTCCCAGACCTGGTGGTGCCACCAAGCACATTGGCAAGGACCAGTACAAAAAGAATAGGCAGGAGGTAAATCAGACTGGGCTCAGCCAGTTGGACAATCTGTGCCTCAGTTTCCCTCTAAGGGAAACAGCCCGAGAAAGGCTCTATTTTTCTGTTAAAGGGGTGGATACAAAAAGCACTAAAAGTGAACAGCACTGTTTCTGCGTAGGGTGTTATTATTTAAAGAAAGTATATGCTGGGGCTTTTGGGGTGAGGGCAGTTGCCTACTTGTGGGTCCTTTGGCACATGGCTGATAAACAGCAATTTCCCTCATATCTTAAGCTTTCCAAGAACCTAGAGTGCTCACAAACTAGGTGAGGGAGCCAAGATGGGAAAGGTAACTATGCTGACTTTTCTCTGACGACATAACTCAGAAATTCCTAAGCCAAGGGAAGAAGGTAGCTGGAACTGAAACTCCAAGCTGGGGGCCCCAGTTCTCAAAACATGATGGGCAAAAACCACCAGGGCAGGATCTAAGGATGGGGGATGCTTGTGTTATTTGACCACTTTAATTCAATAATCACTTAATCATCTACCAGGCATTGCAACTACCCAAATTCTCTGTTCCAAATAAAACACATGACTTACAAGCCAGCCAGAGCTGCCACTGGGTTACATTTTAAATCCACCTTGAGTCTAATAAAGCTAATTGTATTGTTATGGTGTCTATTAAAACACAGGGCCTTTGTTTAGAGAGTGAACAGGGGGTAGGAAAGCACAGATATCATGGGTTAAGAATTTGGATGATCTCAGAATTGTTTCTGGTAAGGAAGTAGTAAGAACAAACCTGATTTTTATTTTTACATTTTTTAAATTTTTATTATTTTTAGAGAGAGAGGAAGGAGAGAAGCAGAGAAGGACACAGATATCAATGTATGGTTGCCTTTCACCTGCCACTAGCTATGGACCTGGCTGGAGACCTGGCTTGCAACCTGGTTATGTGCCCTGGCTGGGAATCAAACCAGCAACCTTTGGTTTCCAAGACTGGCTTCTTATCCACTGTGCCACCAGCCAGGGCTCAAACCTGATTTTTAAAAATAACTTTAACAGGCTCAAATGGATTAGAAGGCCCACTCTTCTTATACAACTATCCAGTCCTCTTGAGAGCAAGCCAGCCCTCCACAGCCCAGCAACAGCTTGGGACAAAAATGAGATGCTCAGTTTCTCCTCAAGGGGAAAGGTGAACTCACTGACCAAGGAAGCCAGATGGGGCCTGAATCTGGGAGCCTATGGATCACTAAGATGGGAAAGAAGCCTATTTGCCCCAAAGATGAAGACCAAAAGCTATCCAAATGAGAGTTTTGATAAAATGAATAATTAATAAGTAAATATGAAAGGGTGGGCAAAAGTAGATAAATAATAATACAATAATTAATACATAAATAATAATGCAAGAATAAACTCTGCACTTCATTTACTCACAACTGTAAAGTTACTTTTGCCCACCCCTATATAACTTCACAAAATTTTTTTAAGCAAGAATAAAAACACTGAATTAGCCAGACTACATGTCTATGACCAGGGATCCTCACACATTTTAATCAGAAAAACTTCAGGTGATTGTTTAAAGAAGCAGATTCCAGGAGTTTACCTCCAGAGAATCTTGTGGCCATAAGTGGCCCAAGAACATGCATTTTACCAGGTAACCTAGATGATCTGGCTACTTGTGGTCTGAAGCCCACTTTAAGAAATTGAAAGTTAAAAGGCCATGAAGGCTGACGCACCTGTTTCCCCTTACCTTCTAGCAGGCATCACCCAAAGAGGCTTGAATCAACTGAAGCAGAATGAATCCAATTGATACCTCTTGTGAAACCTCAACGGAATTACAACAAAACTAGGGTGTGAAGAATACCAGAAAAAGGAAAACACAAGGAAGCACTTAGCATGTAGGAAGTCCTCTAAAACTGGTATTTTATAAACGGATGAGGATGCTGTATTTTTGATACCCATCTAGCTCACCTTGCATTCATAGGCCAGGCAGAAACTAACAGCCCCAGGGACTCCCTCAGCCAGACCTGAGTTAAAATCTGGGCTTATCCACTTATCAGCCGGTGGCCTTGGTAAGTTTCTTTTTCTTCCCTAAGCCACTGTTTTTCAACTCTAAAATGGGGTTAACAACATATGTCACACAGTATGGTTATGAAGATGAAATAACAGAATTGCCTAAGTGCTTGAGGCGTAGTAGGTGCTGAACAAACAACGGCTCTTGTTCATTCAATGAATAAAGACTTTCGACAAGTCCGGCATTGTAGGCAGAGGGTGCACAGTAGTAGAGAAAGAGACAGGAGGACAGAAACATAGATAATAAACAAGTAGACAAATAACTTCAGAGACTGACATGTGTTCCCAGGAAAAGTCATATGATAGAGTGATATGGGAGTTCAGGGTAAGGACAGAAACAGCCTTAGATGCCGCAGTTAAACTAAGACTTAGCGGAAGAATATTTAGGTGTGAGAAAGGTAGGAACAAAGTACATTTCCTGAAAAGGAAGAACAGTGGGGCTACAGCTCAATGACCAGCAGGGAGGACAGTAAAAGATGGGGCTGGGGAGTCAGAGAGCAAATGTCAAGTAGAGCTGTGTAATACCTGGTGAAAATTTAGATTCTCTTCCAAATGCAATAGGAAGTCATGTAAGGCTTTAAAAGAACAGACTGAACATGAACTGATTTGCTTTTTAAACACTTCTGTAGCTACTATATAGAGAAGGGCCTGGGGGTCAGGGGCAAGAAATAAAAACTAATATTTCTTCAGTGCTTAACTACATGCTCTTAACTATCCTAAGAACCTTATATGTATGATCTCCTTTGATCCTCATAGAAACTTTTGATATGAGCACTATTACTATCCCAATTTGACAGATGCCAAAACCCAGGCAGAGAGATTAGGTAACTTGCTCATCACATTAAGTGAAGGACCCACTATGCAAACTCAGATGGTCTAACTGCAATGCCTTTGAGAAAAAAGTGGGGAGAAGTTGGAAGACCAGGTAGAGAGACCACTGCAGGAGCAGAGGGTGGTAGCTGGCAAGATGGCAATGGTGACAATGTGAGGGGGATTCAGTTGTGCAAAATGTCTTGGTGGTGGCGTCAACAGCATGTCCTGATGGGATTTATGTCAGTGGTAAAGGAAAGAAAGAAAAAGCAAAGATGACTCCCAAGCTTTTTGTCTGAGCACTAGGGTGGATGCCTGTGCAATTCCCTGAGATGACTAGGTCTGGGGAAAGAATAAATCAGAGGGAAGGTAGACTTTAAAATGAATCAAGCTCTGCCCGGTATGGCTCAGTTGGTTGGAGCATCATCCCATAAACAGAAAGGTCATGGGTTCAATTCCCAGTCAGGGCACATGCCTGGGTTGCGGGTTCAGTCCCCAGTCAGGATGTGTTCGAGAGACAATCCATAGATGTGTCTCTTTCTCACACGAATGTTTCTGTCCCTCACTCTCTCCCTCCCTTTCCCTCTCTAAAATCAGTAAGAATATCCTTGGGTGAGGATTAAAAAAATAATAATAATGAATCAAGGACTCTGTTTTGGACACCTTAGGTTTGAAGTGTCCATTGGATGTCCCAGTGGAGACGTCCCGAAGACAGCGAGCTATAGCAGTCTCCGCTCAGGGGGAGGTCAGGGCTGGAGATGTAACCCTCCCGTGCCTCCTGACCTAGTAGAGGGGTGTTTGTTGGAACCAACAAGAACAAAACCTCATCTCAGCACAAGATCACGAATTGTTCCGAGGCTGAGCACGCTGCTCAGCCCACACACTGTGGTCAAGTCTTCGTCCCAGCCCCACCCTCAAAGCCTGGGGGCCCACGGAAGCAGCATTCTTTCCAGATGACCTCCAGCAGGCCAGCTCTCCGCAAGGCAGTGCAGAGTCCGGAGGTCCTGGAGGAGAGGCTGGAAATAGCAGCCACACAAGGAGGGTTATCAGACATCCTGCTGGCTTGTGAGAAGGGGGCTGCTACCCAAGTCTTCCACTTCAACACTCCTTTTTCCAGTGCCCCTATCTTCGAAGCCTCTCCGGACGTGAGTCCCTGGAACTGCTCATAGAGCCTGAGTGCAATGATAGCGGAAGGGCTTCCAAAATCAGCCTCCACATTTGGGCTCCCTGAATGCCCGGCTGGCGTCCAGGCCATGGCATTTCAAACACAACAGCAACCTCGCTTGGTAAAATACTTTTGGTTATAGACACCTCCTTGGCTCAGAGGAAGTGAGTGTGTGCGCTAGGGGTCAGGTAGAGGTTGGAAGGAAGAAAAAAAAAAGGCAATTTTTAAAGTTGAGCTGAAATGGCAGGAACAAGAAGCAGCCCATGTTTACACAGAGCTTTCCAAACCCGAGAGCAGCTTCCAAGTAGCTTTAAAAAAAAGGGCTACATCAACTTGTCCAATGAAATCAGAAATAGTACCAGGCTGTTCTCACTCTCCTTGTCTCCTTAGGCTTACATCTCCTAATATAATTTATGTTCTCACTGGTGCTGATTGCTTTATTTTTTATTTTTTTATCGCTTTCATCAGCTGCCCCAAATCCACTGTGGACTAGGATAAAACCGTGAGATAAGTAGATAAATAGCACATTGTCTTGACATTCCTGTATATTAAACTTTCAGATCCATGTCATAAATAAAGGTTGTTTACTGTGGATATTGATTGAAGTTTAGAGGGAGGAAATACCCTAAGTAATATGTAAAACACTTTAAAATTTTGGTCTCCTTTTGTTAAAAAAAAAAGAGAAAGAGAGTTTAGTAATAACAAGCATCTGCATTTTGCATGTTTTCTGTCCCCGACTACCTAAGTAATAATTCATAGAGAAAGTGGGTGAAATCTTATGTCCTACCTATACATGGATGCTTTTGTGGTTCTTCCCATACAAACCAGGGATGACAGGATGCTAAGTCAATCACTATTCATCTTCCAGATAAGACTTGTCAAAGCCCCAGAAGGAAATCGGAGTAAAACACGACCTAAACCTAGCCATACACAAAGCTGGAGTCTGTCGGTCCCTTTCTGGGGTGGCCTTTAGTGCCTGCTGCTATTCTCGAGTGGCCTTCTCAATGCAGAGACAAGCTTTTCAGTATGAAATCGACAGCAGTGGGCATACCACTTTGGAGACATAAAAATTATTAGGTTTTCTAAATCACTGACTTGAGCCAAAATCCTTATTGGGACTAGAGAACCAAAGATAGCACCAAAGCCTTATCACATTTACAAATAGTCCCTTATGTGCCGCTTCCGGAAAACCTGCATGCAGCAATTATTCAGCTCCACATGTGTAGGCAGCAAATGTTTTTAAAGAAGGTTCATTTCTGAGGGAACAAAGTTGGAAAGTGGCATTTTGACCAGCATTTTCTATCACTGGAAGTCCCTGGAACCAGGACCTGGCCACTCTGGAGCAAGCAGTGATGACAGATACTTGTAACGCACACCCTGAAGACTTCTAGAAGGAGCAGACAGGTCAAATTCTGCCTTGTTGCAGTTTGAAAGTGCTTTAGTAGTACCTTCTCCTGTTTTGAGGATTGACATGCCATACAGACCCAGCAGGTGGCAACACTGAGCCATGAGACGATCCCATTTTTGCCTTCCTGCATAAAATTTAATACAGTAATGGCCCCCATTCTAAATATCAGATCCCTACTAAAATAATGACAACAGGCACAAAGTAATTAAAAATACACGCCCAACAAATTCGGAATCAAATGCACCATCAAATGTACTTCCTGGCATGCTGCCATTTCACACTTCCACTCCTCCAATCTTTGGGCAAACCCAATTATTCCTTGAGATAACAGAATTGTGCCTCTCCTCTTTTTTCTCCCTAGTGAAGCTTATAAAAATAATATTCAACTTTCACGAGTCTGCACTTGAGGAGACAGTGTAACAAAAGCAATAAACACATTCCCTGTGCGCGGAAAACAGGAGAAATGAATTCTGAGACCTCCTTGGCCAACCCCAGGTGTGGGCTTTCTTTCCCCAAACCCCAGAGAGATTGGAATGTAACAGCTGTCAGAAAGCAGCCGTGGCCTCTGCCAGAAATCCCCTGGCTGCGCAGCTCTAATTGCCAAGAGATGAAAACCCATAACTCACACAGACACTTGTGGCTCAGGCTCAGACACAGCAGGCAGCAAGGAAAGAGCATGCGCTCTGCAGCCAGACAGACCAACCTTCTGCTTCTTACCAGCGGTGTGACCTTGGGCCAACCGTTTCCCTCTCCTGAGCCTCAGTTCCCTCACCTGGAAGGACTGGTAGCTACGTGTACCACGTGCCGACTGCAGGATTGGACTTAGAGCAGGTGCACACACACTGAAGTTGTTATTATCATTAACAATCTCTGAAGGGTACAGCGTTGTAAAATGAACTTGGAGATATCCTGAGAACTGTGGTGTTCAAGCTCTGTGGATAAGAGCCAGTTTGCACCCTTCAAAGGACCTCAATTGTCTGTGAGTGAGACAAGAATCACATAAAATCCCTGGCTGCTGTGCCTTATTTATTTGTTCAAACAAGCAATTACTGTGGGTTTGCAGCGTGCCAGGATTATGCCAAGCACTGGGGATGACGGAGCCCCTGAGACTTGCAACATAGTGGGGAAGACAAGCTTTCAAAATACTCTCTTGAGTAGATGTAAATGTGCATCTGTGATAAGTACTACAAAGGAGAGGCACATGGCCATTTGTAACTTGGCCACCAAAAGTGAAGAAACTGGCCTACTCTGACAAGACACTGGGTGATGAGGGCTTTATAAGACAAAGAAGAAAGCTAAAGGGAACCTTGTTCTCCACATCTTTGGTAGTCCCGACATAAAACACTTAAAGGAACAACCTAGAAACTAAGAAGCGCTTAGCTCACCTTAAAGACTAGGATATTTTCCCTCTCTCACAGTAAAATCCAGAAAACCTTCTCTGTTCCCTTTTTGGTTTTGCTGCCGGGAGGCTCCAAAGCAAATGTGAAGCTCAGCAGGAATGCATGTACATTTACATTCTCCCCGTGGCTTGTCTTCTTCCTCTTGTTATTTTCCCTAGTCCCGCTTGCCAAGTTCCTATTTTCACTTTATCATTGCATCTAATGTTCGTGAATCTTCAGTGGAAAGAAGCGGGATGCAAACATGGACTTTAAATGCTCTTTCTAAGGCTAAGGGGCTGAGTTGGGAAGAATTAACAGAGTGCCCTTTGTGTCCCTGCCTTGCGTGGTACCCCAGAAGCAGAGGACATACGGTGTGGTCTAATTTTATATGAGAAGTGCATCTGTGTGATTTCTGTGATCTAGCATGACCGTGCTTTTCCCCCAGAGCAACTGTATCACATTGTGTTTCTACCTAACAAGCAGCTCTGCTCTGCTCATTTTTCTCTGAAACATTCACTGACCTATATTTACAGTAAACCTACATTCTGGATATTCCAGGAAAGGTGTTTCCACCTCTTCCCCACCACCCCCCACCCCCCGTTTTCCCTAGATTCTGTTTAATACAGGTAACTCATTAAATATATAACTGGCATTTTCCTTTTGTACCTCTGAAAGGCATGATATACAAGGCATGTCCGGAAAAAGTCCAACCATTATTAATATAACACGAATGGTTTGGGTAACACCAAAGTAACCCGGCAGCCAAGGAGAGTGGCCTGGAATGCACCTGCGTGAACAATGATGACTTCACTGTACTAGTCAGTGGGTGGTAGACGCCATTGAGTGAGCCCGTGTACTGACTGTGTGGCTGTCGCATTCAAAATGACTGGGTAGAGCAGGGAATCTGCATCAAATTTTGTGTTAAGCGTCAATATTCCTCCAGGGAAACTATTTGGATAATTCAGGAGGCTGCGGCTACAGGCAACTGGTGATTGGTAGCTTCATCACAACACACCTGCTCGTGTATCTCATCTTGTGCAGAAGGTTTTGTTGGCAAAACATCAAATTACTCAGGTGATCAGCCCCCTTTGGCACACCGTGACTTCTGCCTTTTCCCAAAACCAAAATCACCTTTGAAAGGGAAGAGATTTTAGACCATTGATAGGATTCAGGAAAATACCATGGGGCAGCTGATGGCAATTGGGAGAACTATGTGAGGTCCCAAGGTGCCTACTTTGAAGGGGACTAAGGCGTCATTGTCCTAGATACAAAATTTCTTGTATCTTCAATACATATCTCAATGTTTCATATTTTTAGAGTGCATGGCTGGATACTTTCTGAACAGACCTCATATGCATACAAATCCTTCATTAGACCATACAGCACAACTTCTGGATCAGAAACCAGTCACTCTCCTCTTACAATGAATTAATGTTCCCATGTTGAAGGTTAACAGCTGAATAGAGATGAGAAGATGTGGAAGAGGCGATTACCTTTTTCAATTTGCAATTTATCTGTGCCTCATTTAAAAAATAAAAGGATGTGCCCTGGCCAGGTGGCTCAGTTGATTAGAACACCATCCCTTAGACCAAAAGGTTGCAGCCTCAATGGTTGGGGGTCAAACAGAAGGCAATAGGTCGATATGTCTCTCTTACATCAGTGTTTCTCTCTCTGTCTCTCCTTTCTTCTCTCTAAAATCAATAACCATACCCTCGGGTGAGGATTATTTTTTTAAAGGAGGTTCTATGAGCAAAAAGTCGGTATCTTGTAGAAAACTCCATCCCCTTCCTGGGGAGATGAAATCTTTGTAAATTATTATTAGATATAATTCCAAGAACTGCAAATTGCTCTTCTTATATGGTCCTGGTCCCCTTTATACAATGAAAACTCTGTCCCCTGCAGAAGAAAATACATAAACACAATACTGGACATTTTGAGGGCATTCAAGGACTTCCTGAAAATCCATTAACGAACTTCTTAGGAAGCCTCTTCCTAAGAGCAGAGCAAACACCTAAGGGTGCCCAAGATGGTGGGGTGGCAAGAACACTTGAAAAACTGTAAATACTATAGATAATAGTTATATATAATGTAGATAAAAACTACAAAGGTTAATTAAATGTGAAATTACTTTTTTAATTCACTTCAGTGTTTTGTTTTGTTTTTTAAGTGAGTCCATTTTAAGAAAAGTACTACATGGCTATTGCAAAAGTGCAGAGGTGGAAGGAATGGCTAAAATTTAGGGAACACTGCTGAGGGGAGTCACAAAATCTATGTTTAAAACCTTGCAATACAATCTAAATGTCATTACACACGTATGTGTCCAAACCCGTAGAATACATAACACCAGCAGTGGACCCTAATGTAAACTATGGCCTTTGGGTGGTTATGAGGTCAGTATAGGTTCATCAGCTGTCACCAAAGTACCACTCTGGTGGGGGATGTGGCTCATGGGGGAGGCTGTGTGTATGTGGGGGTAGGGCTATGTAGGAAATCTCCTTACCTTCTGTTCAGTTTTTTTGTTTTTTGTTTTTTTTTTTTTGTTTTTTGTTATTGTTGTTGTTGTTGTTGTTCAGCTTTGATGTGAACCTGCAACTGCTCTAAAAAATGTATTTTTTAAAAAGTCATTCTCATAAAACAGCTCATTCAAGGCCACAGTGTTTTCCTTTTCTCTTCCCTCCTATTCCCCAGACCAGTTAGCCTGACAACACATAGGCCTATGTCACTCTTGTCCCCTGGGGGGTGTCTTCTGCAACAAACCAGAGGGTTTCTGCTTTGCTGAAAAGACTATCAAAGGGAAAAGCTGCCCTGGCCCAGGAGACATGTGGGGGTGAAAGGCTGGGGATTTCCCTGAGCTGCTGGGCAGAGATTACTCAACCAGGATTAAGTGACAAAGACCAGATGCATCTCCCTGACATCCGGGATCTGATGAGACCCAGACATTTCAACAGGAAGTGAGCCAGAAACCCAGGGGATCCAACAACGGTACCAGGTTTATCAAACCAAAGCCATGGCCAGTGGGGTCGGAGCAAGAAGGACAGGGAAGGACCCTGAAATGAGTTTGTCTGTGTGAGTCTGTCTTCCGCTTTACAATCAATCAGCACTTTAAAATTACTTCCTCAATGTGCATCTTCCCTGCTGGGCTAAAGCTTTCAGGAGGAGAAGGACCGCTTGTGTCTTCCTCTCAGCCCTGTATATATCCAAGCCCTAGACCAGTGCCTGGCACATGGTAGGCACTTCGAGGGAATGAAAGAACACAGCTACTTTTGGCAAAGGAGAAGGCAACAGCTCACCTCTTTTTTGCCCTCTGGTGGCTAGCAGGTGCTTCATGCCAGTACGTGCTCAGGAACTCATTCCTTTAAAAGCAATTAAACTGCCTGACATACCAAGTTATGTTTTTTTTAGATAATTATCATTAAAAAAAAAAAAGAAGAACAAATGAATTCAGCAAACACAGTGCCTTTGCTTTGTCATGTTCCATAGGCAAGTCCAGGATGGCAAATGAAGCTGGAGGAGTGATTGAGACCAAAATTTAAATCTGGCTGTGGCTTCCCCAGGGCTGGCCAAGTGGCCCAGACACAGGCACACTTCCCCACTAGCCAAAGAAGGGCATCTAAGGATGAGTGTGGCACCCATACCCAGGTGTCCTAACTCTACAGATAAACGATGTGGTGAAGAGGAGACATGCCTCCTCCAACTCAGCCCCAGCGCCTGCCTCCAAGAAATAACTGTACTTGGGAGAAGGAAAGTATTAGAGGCAATGTCAAAGTGAGTGCCCTGCCTGGCTGGGTAGGACAGCAAGCCTCTGAGGTCATCAGCTGCCCTTTAGAAATGGGTGCCCCAAGGTGTTGGGGTGATAGGGTGCCATTTCCTAGGGTTTCCTTACCTGGTTCGATCAAATACTGATGACCAAACAGAGACTCCCTAATATGAGAGCTGGAAGTAATCTTCACAGCCACAAGCCTAGGCCCTTCCAGGGGCAACATCTCTGCAGACTGATTTTCCAGTGTGGACACCCTCAATGATGGGGACTCACTACCTCTCATGAAAAATGACTTCATCTTTCAGCAGCTGGGTTCAAAGTCTGGCTTGCTATTGCTATTCTCTAAAAAAAGAAGATAGTTTCCAAGGAACTCATGAATAATCTAGCCCATGGAGAGGGGCACCATAGGAGAACATCACGCAGTTCCCCCTTGCAATGGTCTGAGAAACTTGTAACTTAGAACCACTGACTTGGAGAATCTCTAGAACTAGAAGCAATGACAAGAATAGCTAACATTCACAGAACACTCACTATGAGTCAAGCATATGCTAAGAGTTTTGCAGACACTATCTCATTTAATTTAATAATTCAATAGCCACACTCTCCTTTTGAGTAAGAGTATTTATCAACTTCTTCAACTGAGAGGCAATATCATTTCCCCAAGGTCCAAGTGAAGAGGCAGATGGACTAGGAATAAAACCCAATGTTTTGCATTTGCTTTGTTTAGTTTAGTAGTAGACCCCTTTTTATTTTAAAGAATAGAATCTTATTGAATGAAATAAACCAACACTGTGTGAGACCCCTTAGACAATGCACATACTCTGATCATTATAATTAACAAACACATTTTGATTCCCTCTACTAAAAATGCTCTCTCTCAAAGGGAGTTTTGTGTCTTTGTTCATTGCTGTGCCCAGTGCTTAGAACAGCACCTGACATAGAGGAGACACAGAACAAACATCACTGACTAGATAATAACCAACCTTCACAAAATGTTTCCTACATTCCAGGTACTGTTCTAAGGATCTTACGGGTATTAACATGATCAACCTCACAGCAGATTCTATTATCCCCATTTTACAGACAGGAAACTGAAGCTCACAGAGGTCAAATAGGTTTCCCAAGGTCACACAGCTAGCAGAGAGCAGAACTGGAATTCAAACTGGGGTCAGACCCTGTCTCTCTAACTAGATCAAAACATTCTGTTCCCTTCATTGCAGAAGAAAGGTCTTGTGAGGCACATAAAGACAGACTATTTGCCACAAAAATAGTTAATGGCAGGGAACCTTGAACTTCAGCAGGGCTTTTACTATCAACTATTTCTGTGCTCCTGATGTCTGTCCTACCTTTTTATGTCTCCTTTTTTATGTCCTATAATCCCACCATGAGGCAAACTTGAGAGTTTGAGCACTACCACTTTAGAGAAGAAGAAACTGCTCTCAATTCTCAGGAATGCTGCCATTTAAGGGAAATTCACTGACCAGTGCCCACTACCTCTTGGCCATTACGTAGGAGCTAAATCTGCTTTTCTCCACCTGGCCATATGAGTGCCTGGCAGGGCCTCACATGCGGTAATCACAAACCAGTATCAGGGAAGAGAAAGAGAAGACAGAGGGCTAAGGAGAAGCCAAAAATGATGAGGGCGCAGTTTCATCCCCAGCCCACTGTTAAAAAATGAATTGCAGTGTCCACTGTACACTGGTGTCAGGGTTTTGCAGCTTTGCAATAAAAATCTAATCTAAGCGAAGCAATTTCTCCACATAGGCTTTTTTCTTGCCCCTCCTAGAAATGCTAAAAGACTCTCTTTTAAAACAGTAGATAAGCCACAGATGCCCTTCAGAATGAATTTCATAAAACTCCCACTTTAAAAAAAGCACCGTGATAACAAACAGCACTACAAACATCCAAGGTTGAGTCCAATGATTCAGAATAACTGGCCTAGCTGTAAAATGTACCCTTTGAATTTGCAAATGTGTAAAACATACTCACTTTCAAATGTAAAACCTACCCTCTGATCCTGCAAAGAAGTAGATGTAAATGTTTTGAACAGCACTGTCTGATAAAATATGTGAACCACATACACAATTTTTAAAACTTTCTAGAAGCCACATTAAAAAGTGTAAAAAGAGCCCTGGCTGGTGGCTCAGTGGGTAAGGCGCCAGCCTGCAAACCCAAAGGCTGCTGGTTCGATTCCCAGCCAGGGCACATAACCAGGTTGCAAGCCAGGTCTCCAGCCAGCTCCGTAGCTGGAGGCAGGTGAAAGGCAACCTTACGTTGATGTTTCTCTCCCTCTCTGCCTCCCCCTCTTCTCCTCTCTCTGGAAATAAAAAATAAAATCTTTTTTAAAAAAAAGTGTAAAAAGAGAGCAGTGAAATTAATTTTAATAAGATACTTTAACTTAATATGTCCAAAATATTATCCTTTTCAATATGTAATCAGTATTAAAGTTACTATTGATATATTTTACACTCTTTTTTATCAACTGGTTTGAGAGAGAGAGAGAGAGAAACATCAATTTCTTGTTTCACTTATGTGCGCATTCATTGGTTGCCTCTTGTCTGTGCCCTGGCCAGGGATGGAGCTGGCGATGATGGCATTGACCTATGGGGACAACGCACTAACCAACTGAGCTACCCAGCCAGAGGCCTACATTCCCTTTTTTCAGTATTATTCTAAATCTGTTACATATTTCAAATTCACAGCACATCTCAATCCAGACTAACTGAATTTCAACTGCTCAAAAGCCACATGTGGCTCGTGACCACATTTTTTGTTTTAAAGATTGTATTTATTATTTTTAGAAAGAAGAGAAGGGAAAGAGGCAGAAAGGGAGAGAGACATCAATGTATGGTTGCCTTTCACCTGCCTCCAGCTACAACCTGGCAGGAGACCTGGCTGTAGCCTGGTTATGTGCCCCAACTGGGGATTGAACCAGTGACCTTTGGGTTCACAGGCCAGCACCTTATCCACTGTGCCACCAGCCAGGGCATGACCACCTTTTAAGACAGCACAGACTTCAAGCTTTCAAGCCCCAACCATACATGCCTGGCACAGTCCCTCCTTCCAGCTTATACCAGAAAGTGTGCAGACAGACCAGACCTTGGACTCAGAGGCTATCAGGCCTCCTTATTTTACAACACTATATCCTGTCAGAATCAACCATAGGCTTAAGAGATACATGTTGGAAGGTAGTAACTCTGATTACATCATTATGGGAAGGACTAGGAAGAAAGGATTAATTGTAATAAAAAAACAGGGACAATAATCCCTTACTTGTAACTGAGCCCACATAAAAGTTCTCACACTCATCACCTCCCCCAATATTCATGCCTAAAACCCTGGCACTCAGGATAGCCAAGTGACCAGATCATCCAGGTAGACAGAAGTAGCACCAGGAGAAACGAAGCCCAGGGAGTGGCCTCAGAGCCCTGAGTTCTGACCTGGAGTCCCTAACTGAGGCAAAGCGGAATTGCCCCGCAGCACTTATTTAAATGCAAACTCTCAGGCCCTTGGATAGGCTAGAGCAGTTTGGGGGAGGGGAGAAAGGCAGGACCCCAGGATCTGCCTTTTTAACACATTTCCCAGGTGATTCTGATGTTGTCTCTCTTTGGAAATAGCCGCACCAAATTACCTTGCAAATATTTAAATGCCTCTCCTGTTTAAAAAAAAAAAAAAAAAATCCAACGTGCAAAATCCCACACTTGACAATACAAGATGTTACTCTCCACCTGAGTGCATTTCTTTCACTAAATCAAACTGTTGGAGTTGTTCCTTTCACTAAGGCACGACACAATTGACAGGTTTTTAACTTGTTGAATTCACGCTGAGCAAACTGTTGAAAATGTTTTTCTCGGCATTTTCAGTGGCTTTCATCCAAGAATTCTAGAGAAAATTCCACCTCTGGCTTTTTCTTTCTTTTTTTTTTTTAAAGATGTTATTTAGTTTTAGAGAGAGAGGAAAGGAGGGAGAAAGAGAGGGAGAGAAATGTCAACGTGTGGTTGCTTCTCTTGCCCCCACCCCGGCGTGTGCCCTGACTGGGAATCGAACCGTGAGCCTTTGTTCACTGTCTGGTGCTCATGCCACCAAGCCACACCAGCCAGGGCATCTCTGACTTTGATAATCACTGCAACAGCCAATATTTATTGAACAGTTACTATGTTCCACAAATACCCGTTACCTTCTTTGATCCTTTACAACAATCCTATGAGTTTGGTGCCATTATTATGCCTTACCCAATTTACAGATGCAGAAGCTGAGGCTCAGAAGAGTTCATTCTTTTCATCAAGCTTAACTTGAAGGTCTATAAGGCAAAAGCACTTAGTGTGTTCTGGCCTTACAAACGCTGGGTGACCATCGACAGATCCAGCCCATCTTCACATGGGTGCTTTTCCTCTGTCATCCATCAGCCCCCCACACCTGCCCGTGCTTGACTGCTGTCTGCCTTCCCCAAGGGCCTGACAGTTCCTTAAGGATTGCTCTTCTCTCCGTCATATGTATCTCTGACCCCAGGATGTTCACAAGCCCTGGAGCGCTTGGATACATGTTGGATGGATGTATAGACACAAACCTGATAGGAGGGAAGGGAGAGCTAGACCAGTGGAGTTTATCAGCTAGATAAATGGAAGCTCCATAAAATGGTCTAAGCAGGAACAGAATAAAAACTTTGGTCCAGGAGCACGTGTGGGGGACTTGCAAAGTGTCGTGTTGGAGTGGGGAGTGGGGAGGAGGCTCCAGACAGCGGCTCTGATGGGAGGAAGACATAGCACCGGAGTGCAGCAAAGGCCACATTGGAAGGCGGTTTCAAAAGAAACATTGATCTCAGCCCAGGAAAAGGCTGGTGCATGAGCCTAATTGGGAACAAAGGTCCTACAAAGTCTCCTAGTTTCACTCTCTGGCTTTGAAGGACATTATGCTTTGCTCTCTTAAGTAGCCGGTGCTCCTGGTTTTGTTTTTAAGGGAAAAAACACATTCTCTTCCTCACAGTCCCAGTCCGCTTGTGACTGAGCCACATATAGGAAAACCAGCCAGGTTCCCTCCACTGGGGTGTCTTTCAGGGGAAGCCAGAGAAGCCGGCTCCACCCCTCAGGGAAGGTCCTGACTTTCCCGAGTCTTCCTCGTGGGGGCAGCAGAACCTGCCTGTGGCACCACCCACACTTGTCCCCTTGGGGGCACCTCTGCCACAGGCTGGCTGAATGAAAAGTGGGCCAGGTGGGCTGAGCAGCTGCACCCCCCTCCCCCGCCGTGTGTTGTCAGCCTGACAGGCTGAGGCTGAGGCCGAGGCCTCCAGGTTTCTCGCAGGGGTTCCCCCAAAAAGTCTGATCACTGGGAACCCAGCGCTAAAGAGGGCTAGATGCCCCCAGCTGCCAGAGCCCCCAGCCCCACTTAAAGTAGCCAACCTTCCTTCCTCACTTCACATCACAAGGCAGGATAACATCAGCCCAAAGGGGCGAGGGGCAGACTTTCAACCTGGGTACGGACTCTTATTAGGGTGTGGGAATCACTGAAATTTTTATTGGTTCGTGTTGACTTTTTCGATGTGTTCAAAGAATTTCACTTTGTTCAAAGTAGCTCCCAAGAGGCTCACAGCACTGGAGATGCACAGAGGGTGCCACATATCTGCCCACAAAGCCCCACGTCAGTGCCTGATTAGAATAGCAAATCAGGGTATTTGAAGGCAAATCAGGTGTTGAAGCGAAATTTCTGTAGAAAACAGCAAAGGGCACTCATTGCTGACAGGCCCCAACTTGCTGCGGGTCTTAACAAGCATTCTGGGAGACTGGGCTCACACACACACACACACACACATCCTGGGGAACATTCTCTCAGCCTCTTCTCTGCTCCATAGTAAAGTATTTTCCTCTCAAGTGATCAAAGTAAAGGAAGAAGGAGTCATTCTCAAGTTTAGAAACCCCAGCCCCAGCTGAGGAATTCGGAGGCCCCTAATCCCCTAGTGAAAGGGCAGCGTGATTGGGTTCTGTGGGCTGTCGGTTCCAACACAGCTACCCCAGCATCAGCACGCTCCCCGGGAAGCTTGTACAGAATGCAGATGCCCGGGCCGCCCAGAACCTGGGGGACGGTAGCACTTGTCAGCCCCTGTGGCGACCCCTGAATAGGCTGCTCTTTTCTCAACAAGTGGGGTGTAAAGCCACATCCGAATGTATCAGAATGTCCGGTACTGCCTCGTCCTCCATTTATTTCCCCCAAACCAGGAAGGTGACCACAGTCATTGCAATAAGACAGAGGGAAAAACAGGAAACATAGTGTCTGCACAAATACTGCACACATACATCCATACAGGACTGGGTGAGCTGTGCAGCAGGATGAAGGAAGTACACACATACACACATACACCAGCCTCTCCAGCAAGTTCACAGAAGCTGGAGAAGATTAGAAGGGGGAAAAGTACAGGAACTGGAGAGAAAAGATGGTTTCTGACATCAAACATGGATGGAAGTGTTTCAGGATTTGGTCAAGAACTCCAGGATTCCCCAGCCCTCTCCACCAAGCCCTCCCCAACTCGCCTGCTCCCCAGGGACATCCTCAGCACAGAGAGAAAATGGCAGACCCAGCAAGGGACAGGTCCACACAGATGCCCACCCTCGGCATCATCTGTGGGACAGGAGGCATGGCATTCAAGGTCTTGTCACCCGAGCCTTCTGCTTCCCCTGTGGATTTCCATTCAGCCAACCCCGAGCCCTTGCCATTTCCTCACTGATTTCTCACCTCTGTGCCTTGCTCCCCTCGTCTCCTCCTCCCCCAAATTCGCCCAGCTCCCTTCTCTTTACCTCTCCCTATCTCTACTTAGCAAGCCTTATCTGTCCATTCATTCGGGGTAAACGCCTCCTTTGGGCTCTCTTCCCATTCACCGCTGCACAAAAGCCACGCCTTCCCCCCAAAGCCCGTCTTTCCTGCAGGAGGGAGGGGGGCGGCAGGAATCCTGCTCACCACCCAGGCCTCAACTAGAAGACACTTGATGCTCAGCAGCTGAAATGCATTTATAAGGCTGACTTGCTGTCCCATAATTACACCAGGAATTCTCATTTTCAGTGTGAATGTGATCATCTAGGTTGGGAGTGGGGAGTGGCGCTAAAAATGAAGACTTTGGGTAAATCTGGATTGATCCCTGACAGCTGCCTTGGTAGCAGGCACCCCACCGCATACACATCAATCTGATGCAGATGGTCTGTGGAAAACTCTGAGAAGCATCACTAAGCAGGTAACTTACAACAAATCCCAATATCCCAAATCATTCACTGATTCCAATGTCTGAATGCCCACTAGGCACTTGGGGGAATGAAGAAAAGAATTAAGAATCAAGTCTTGCCCTGAGAGTCTGGCACAGGAGTTAAAAGGCATGAACATGAGGTGTCCGCAGCCCTGTGTGCGCTGCCCTGGAGGTGGGAGAGGCTCAGGTGAGGGAAGGTGAAATGGGGTATGGCTGAGGGGATGGGTGAGAGGCTGAGGGGAGGGGTGAGAGGCTGAGGTGGGTGAGTCTGAAACTACCTGTGGGGCCACAGCAGCAGGTTCCCCTCAAAGAATCTACAGCCTAAAGATCTGCAACCCGCTGCCCTGGGCAAATGGTGAGGACAAAAGTTTTTCCAAACGCTAATAAACTAAGACCCTTGATCTCATGCTTGAAATATAACATATTTTTGTACTGAAATAGACAGAACTTACACTGACAAAGTTTACATTAAAGCCCTTTACTTTTTTGACATGTAAATAGTCAAATATTTTATTGTTTTTTAATTATATATTGATTATGCTATTATAGTTGTCCTGATTTTTCCCTCTTTGTCCCCCTCCACCCAGCACCCCCACTCTCTCAGGCAATCCCTACACCATTGTTCATGTCCATGGGTCATGTGTATAAGTCTCCTGGCTACTTCATTTCCCAGCATATCCTGCTACTCATCCATATGGCAACTTCCTTCAAGGCCGGGTTCAAATATTGCTTCCTATTGAGCCCTTCCCATGGAATGGATTGCACCCCCATCCATATTGCTATGGCATTCTATACAAATCCTCCCATCACAGATATTTACGATTCTAATTGTCTCTGTTGGACCGGGGCATCTTGAGGGGGCACGATTTACTCATCTGTGTTTCCTCTAGCACCTACTTTCGTGTCTGGCATACAGAAGTTCAGCTAGCGTCTAAATTAATTGAATAAATCACTTGCTTACAGACTAACAGAGGAGGTAATATATACACTTAAGACCAGGATCAGCGGAGTTTAAAGAAAATTACTGATCTATGTAGAGTCCATAATTTCCATAAGGTATGGTGAAGATTACCTCCAGAAAGCTCTACAATGGAGGGGAAGGATGGGATTTTCAGGACTGACCCCAGTTACCAATAATGAAGGCAGGCTTAGTGAGTCCACACAAGAGATCTAAAATGACTGGGACATGGCTCAAGACCTACTCATCTAGAAAGAAGGAGACTTTAAAGACCATACACCAGCCACTTAGAAAGCAGGATTGGGGAGGATCATACCCAGTGACCCAGTTTGTAAGAAAAAGTTTTCTCTGGACACTTTCCATAAGGACCAAGCAAACAAGTATATCTATTGTCATAATGGAGCCACTCAGAGGACTCTGCGTGTGTGCATGTATGTGCCCACACATGTGCCTGTTGAATGAACACTCACCCTGTCCGAGACACTGAGCGAGGCTTGGAGGGAAGAGTTACCTGTGAAGACCTAGTGAGTACAGTTCTAAAGCAGCACTAATCCACAGAGCAAATCAACACCCACCGAAAGTACAGAAAACCTGATTCCTAGGGGGAGAATTATCTCGCCCAAAGCCACGCAGCAAAGATTAGGTCTCACTTCAGTGTTCTTCCCATCAGTTGCGACAATCCCCACCCACTTCCCACCCCCATCCCACCAAACACACACAGAATCAGCTGATGACCCTTCAATGATCCCATGTCCAATGCCACAGTAAGAGTCAAAGGTATAGCTTGTATTTTAATAACCCTTAATCCAGGTCTGTGACAGGGATATCCTGCCAGGCTTGGATTTTGCGGGAACCTCCCCAGAAAGCCTGCTCCTGGTGGTGCCCTAATCCGCGATCTGTCAACCAGAGCATCTCACAGCCAGTTTTGCTCTGGCACTTCCTGCACCTGGATGAGAGACAGGAAGCAGCAAATCACTTTGCCCGAGGTCTCCAGCAGTTACAAGTTTCACAAGTACCAGCCAGCCTTTCAAACAAATCTAAAGCAGTTTAACCAGTTTCTATAAAAGTTATGCCACCCTTGGAGAACAGATTCAGCAAAAATAGCCCCAATGATCCCAACGGAAGTGGCAGGTTTAAGTGCTACCTTTCTTAAATGCCAACTTCTGATAAAGTGAGGTATTATCACCTGTATAGTTTAATGATGCATTAGTCACCCTAGCTGAGGAAATGCTTTCATGGGAACAGATAAGCCAGTCAAGAAAGCAATAAGGAGGCCAAAGGTTGGAGGCAAGAGTGTTTCATTCAAGGAATAATTTTAGAAAGTGTTTTCTTCACAACCACTTTCAAACTAAATTATTGGGGATATTCAAAAATATGTGTCCTTTATACAGATGGCCAATAGACATATGAAAAGATGCTCAGTGTTACCAATCATCAGAAAAATGCAAATTAAAACCACATTGAAATATCACCTCACACCTGTCAGAATGGCTACTGTCTATAAATCAATAAACAAGTGTTGGCAAGGATGTAGAGAAAATGGAATCTTTGTTCATGGTTGGGGGAAATGCAGATTGATGCAGCCACTGTGGAAAGCAGTATGCAGATACTTCAAAAAATTAAAAATGACATGGACAACAGGTGGGATTGACTTTGGGGGAAATGGGTGGGTGGGGGGGGGATAGAGGGGAGCAAAAAGGGGATGGATGTAATACAACAATAAAATTAAAAAAAAAAAAATTAAAAATGGATTTGCCTATGGCCCAGCAATTCCACCCCTGGGAATATATGAAAGAAACCTGAAATGCTATTTCGAAAGAATGTATGTTCCCCTACATTCACTGCAGCATTATTTACAATAGCCAGGTTTTGGAAGCAGCCCAGATGCCCATCAGTAGGTAAGCAGATAAAAAATCTATGGTACATTAACACAATGGAATACTACTTAGCCATAAAAAAATAAAAAATAAAAAACTGCCCTGGCTGGTGGCACAGCAGATAAGGTACCAGCCTGCAAACCCAAAGGTTGCTGGTACAATTCCCAGCCAGGGCAACATAACCAGGTTGCAAGCCAGGTCTCCAGCCAGGTCCATAGCGGGAGGCAGGTGAAAGGCAACCACACATTGATGTTTCTCTCCCTCTCTGCCTCCCTCCCTTCCTCTCTCTTTGAAAATAATAAATAAAATCTTTAAAAAGAAAGAAAGAAAAGAAAACATTACCTTTTGCAACAGCTGCATGGATGGACGTGGGGAATATCATGCTAAGTGAAAAAGCCAGTCAGAGAAAGAGAAGTACCATATGGTTTCACTAATATATGATTTTTCTTCACTAATGAAGAAAATACACTAGCAAACAAAATAGATACAGAAAACAGACTGACAGCTGTCACAAAGGAGGGAGTTTGGGGGGCTGGGCAGAAAAGGTGAAGGGCTTCAGCAAAAAAACCAAAACAATTAAATCCCAAATTCATAGACACAGACAACAGAATGGTGATTAGTGGAGGAAAAGGGGGTGAGGGTTGGGAAAAGAGGTAAAGGGGGGATAAATGGTGATGAAAGGAGACTGACTTGGGGTGGTGAAGACACAATATACAGATGATGTATTATAGAACTGTACACCTAAAACCTATGTAATTTTATTAACCAATGTCACCCACCCCAATAAACACCATTAAAAAAAAAAAAACAAAAAAAAAAAACAGAATATGTCCTTGCTAACTTGAAATACAAAAAAAAAACAAAAACATATATATATATATATATATATATAGGCACAAGGATGTGCAAGACTTTACTATTTATAAGGCATTTAAAAACTGGAAACGACCTCAGTATTCAGGAACAAGGGATTAGTTAGATAAATATGGCATATCCATATGAAAGAACCCCAGTCCCTTAATGGTGGGACCCTATGATAAAGACCATGAACAGCCAACTCAAATAGATCATGAAAGCATACCACACAGCCTTTTAAAACATCTCGTGTATGATTCCATGTACATGAAATATCCAGAACAGATCAATCTCTAGGGACAGAGTGCAGATTGGTTGGTTGCCAGAAGCTGGGGGAACTGGGAAAAACTTAGTAGGTAAGGGATTCAACTTTGAGGAAAATGTTTGGAACTAGACAGATAGACAGAGATGCTATTGCATAAGATGTGACTGTACTAAATGCCACTAAATTGTTTACTTTAAAATGGTTAATTTTAGCCCTGGCTGGTGTGGATCAGTGAATTGAACACTGGCCTGTGAACTAAAAGGTCATGTGTTTGATTCCCAGTAAGGGCACATGCCAGGGTGTGGGCCAGGTCCCCAGTTCGGGGGTGTGCTAGAGAGAACCAATTGATTGATTGATGTTTCCCTCACACTGCAATGTTTCTCTCCCTCTCTTTAAAAATAAATAAAATCTTTATTTATTTTAAGATTTTATTTTACTATTTTTAGAGAGAGGAGAGGCGAGGGGAGAGAGACATCAATATATGGTTGCCTTTCACCTGCCTCCAGCCACAGACCTGGCTGGAGACCTGGCTTACAACCTGGTTATGTGCCCTGGCTGGGAATCAAACCAGCGACCTTTGGGTTTGCAGGCTGGTACCTGATCCACTGTGCCACCAGCCAGGGCCTAAAATCTTTAAAATGGTTCATTTTATATTACATAAGTTTCATGTAAATAAATTATTTTTAAAAGCATGTCTCAGGCCCTGGCTAGTAGCACAGGGAAAGGCAACCATACATTGATGTGTCTCTCCCTCTCTGCATCTCTCCATTCCCCTCTCTCTGGAAATAATAAATAAAATCGTAAAAAAAAAAAAAAAAATCATGTCTCAAAGGAAAACTTCATGAAATGATACATATTTATGGGATATTTTTCAGTAAAAGGGGGCAAGAAAGGATGCCTGTAAATGCTCCCGATTTGTGGTGAGAGAGACACTTGAGGACAGAAAGACTGACAGTGTATAAGGCAGGCACAAAGAGCAGTCTTCTCTAAATGGAAGAACAGTTAGTGTAATTTTACTTTTCCTCTCTGTGTTCCCTCTGTATTTTTCCATATCTTTGCCATCAAATATGCATTATTTCTGTAATAAGAAAAAGACCTATTTAGCAAGCACCAAAAATACAGACTTATAGAGATGTAAAACCTCAATAATATATTTTTCTTAATACATATTTTTTAAAGATTTTATTTCATTATTTTTAGAAAGAGGGGAAGGGAGAGAGGCAGAGAGGGAGAGAGACATCAATGTATGGTTGCTTTTCACCTGCCTCCAGCCACAGACCTGACTGGAGACCTGGTTTGCAACCTTGTTATGTGCCCTGGCTGGGGAATCGAACCTGCGACCTTTGGGTTCACAGGCCAGCGCCTTATCCACTGTGCTACCAGCCAGGGCTCAATAATATTTTTTAATGCCCCCCCCAAAAAAAAAAACTGAAAGGAAATATGCTAAGATCCCAAGTATCCTTATCTTGGGGTGGTTGGATTATGGGTGATTTATTTTCTTCTCTGCTAATTCCTTAATTACATAGCAGATGCAACTACAGAAAAAATATTGAAAAAACAAAGGAGCATCAAGGCTCTCATCCAGAAGCACAAACAGTGCAAGAATGGAAGTGTCAAGGTTGGGGGGTGGACCCAAGCCAGGAAGTTCCCCATCTTTATACTTAGTGACCTGCCACCAGCTGCAGCACCCCATCCTACCTCCTCCTGTCTGCCCTATCACAACTGTCTGGTTTATTTCAGTCTCTCTCTACTTGGTGGCAACTGATGGAATTATTAATAAACATGACAACTGGAAAGACCATTCTAAGCTCATCTTGTTTGTGCCAGATTATCTCAGGAAAGTGAGAAAACACATTTGTAAATGTTTAATAAATGCATGGAGCCAAGAAACGTGCCTGCATGCTTAGGTTATCTTTTTCCAGACTCAGCACCCTCCGAAGGTGATGCCAGGCCCATAGTTAAATCAAGTTTGAAAAACTGGACCCAGTGGGGCCATAAGTAGCATCAGGGCTGAATACCCAGGGTGGTAGCAAAACAAAGTAATGAACCTGAACTGGCTCAGTGAAACCACAGTAGTATTGAGACTACCTTGATTAGAAAGGCTCCTGCAACAAAAGGCCTACTCAGTTGAAATCTAATCTGTGTCAATTAACGCCCCCGAGAATGAAAATGCTTCTTTATCCGAGTGTAGTTCCTGGCTCCAGCTCTCCCACAAACATGGCTCCTGGGTGCAGGGGACTGTGGGCTCCCCTCGAAGGCCACGGAGGCCTGCAACCCCCGTACCTGGCTTGCCCCAGGCCAAACTCAGGGGAAGGAACCCAGGTGACAACAGTGGGTTTTCAGAGCTGAAACCTACTCTCCCCAAAGGAGAAGGACCCATTGATAACCGAGGATAGGTAATGGCCCCGAGCCCAGCCCTCCACTCCCCAACCCAGGCCAAGCCTGTGCACACCCCCCTCAACACTGCCCCTGGCTCCACCAACCATACCCCTTGCTGCGAACTGACTCCTTTATCCACCTTGGGCCATGCCTCCTTTTGGTCCCTGTGCTCCCTTCATTCCTGGATCCTTTTGTTCCAAATGCACAGCCCTCACAGCCCTGGGGCAGCCGGCACAGCCCCCAGGTGCCCGGCATCCCGAGCAGGAACCGGGCACACAGGGCCTGAGCTGGGCCAGGAAATAGAAATGAGACAAACTCCCCCCTGGATTTACTCAAGTGTTTCCTGAAACCTGGGTGCCAGGCGCCATGGGAGTGCGAATCAGGCCCAGGCCTGGTGAGGGGGAGGAAGGACAGGAGAGGGTGGGGACAGGGGAACATACACACCAGCCCGACAAAAACAAGCACTGCTGGAGCCCACACGAGAGGGCAAGAGCTTCCCCAGGGATTCCAGGAAGGCTCTTCTGCGGGTGACTGCCCCACGAAGTATCTGCTGCAGGAGGTGCTAACTCGGGGTCCAGTGGAGAAAGGGAACCCGCAGCCTAAGGTGATACTCCACTCCACTCCTGCTCAGCCACAGGAAAGATGCTTAAATAATAAATAACAACAACAATGGCTGTGTAACAGCTACACCCTGCAGCCCAGGCCTCCCAATGCCTCAGGCAGGAGCCCCGCCAAGGGGGAATTTCACCCCTAACTTACAGGTGGGGGCCCTGAGGCACACAGGGGGCTGGCCCAGGGTGGGGAAGGTGCTTTCACTCCATTCACCCACCAACATCTTGAGCCCAAATTGGTCCTCAAACTCTGGCTTCCTTTCATCACCTCAGCCCGCACCTCACCCCCACACCTCGGGTCTGTCCTCATGAACAGGTCCAAACGAGTAGCCCTGCTGTACCCCTCCAGGAAGCTCGCTAATGCTTGTGCCCCTTGGGGTGGGGGTGGGGGTTCTCTGGCTGAAGAGCTCGATTCTCTGAAACGTATTCCTCCTCCCTATAGTTCCTTCCAAGCCCAAAACACCAAACCCTCAAGTTTAAAAAAAAATCAGGTCATTCAGCCAAGTTTCCTCAGTGAGCCTCCCAAGCCACCTCTGCCCCGAGCTCTTTCTCTGCCACTCACAAGGATGACCGAGGCTTCTGGAGGAAATGACAGAATCTGGGCTGCTCAGACAGGGAGGGCTGCGGTAAGTCCCCCGGCTCCTGGAGGCAATCCCGATGCCCAGGTCCACACCGCTCATTGGAGGACAAGCCTCCGATGGGGAAGAGCACCTGCTTCTCACACCTGCTCTGGCCCCTCAAAGCCACTGACCCTCCCTCGGCCTCCCTCGGCCAAGAGCGGCAGAGTTTACAGTTACGGGCTACAGGCAACCGGAGAAGTGCCCCAGAAAAGAGGCCCTCAGCCCCGCACCCGCCTCTGGCCACGCCCGAAGTGAGCATCCTAGCTTTCACTGTCCCCAAGGCAGGACCGCAGGGCACCCGGGGGAGGCAGCGAGGACCCTCCTCACTCATCTCTGCCCCCAGCACATTTCCTGGAAAGGCCTATGTTGTTTCCACCTTGGCCCTGCCACCTACCATGGCATCATCAAAGCCAGGGACAACATTTGGCAGAGCCAGGAGTGAAGAAGGTCAAGGCTGCCCCACTGCACCCTGCTGGGAAAGTGTGGAAAGACCATGGATTTTTCAGTCAGAAGGTCCTGAGAGCACTGAGGTTCTGCCGCTCACTAGCTATTTAACTGGGGCAAGTCATTCACCTCTGAGCTCAGTTTTCTCACCTGTAAATTGGGAGCAGTAATGTCTAACTCCTTGGCTATTATGAGATCATAAAGTGAAGCACCTACTGAAGGGTCTGTGCACAGTAGGTGCCTAATAAATATGCCTGTGGTGGGCCCAACCAAAAAGCACTGGACAGATCACGAGAGCCTGCGTACCAAAGTTGGGATGACACCACCCTGACCCTGAAGGGATGTGAGTGGAGAGGACACTGGGGCAACTTCTATTCTGTCCTTTTCCCCAACACAGGAGGCAGCAGAAGGAAGAAGAGGACCCTGAGTCCTGACCCCAGGCCTCAGGTGAGGAGACAGTCCTATGGCTTTGGCAGCAATGACTGACTCCCATGGTAGCCAGGTGCACAGGTCCTGAAGACAGACTTCCTGGGTTCAAATCCCTTCTTTACCTCTTGCTGGCTGTGTGGCCCTGGGCAAAGAACTTAAGCTTTCTTAATCTAAATGGGCCCGATCTGGGTACCCGCCTCACACTTGTGCTGTGAGGCTGTCTGCGTGAAAACCTTAGAGGCAGGCCCCGTATCTCTCACTGTGGCTGGATTATGGTCTCCAGGCAACACTCACCCCAGGCAACACTCACTCCCTGAAACAACTGCAAGTCCCTCAGTCCCAGCTCCTGCAAACTCAAGTTCCATCCCTGGACACAGGCACCTTGACGGGGCCCCTAGGCAGCCTCCCTTGAACCTGTGTTCCTGAGAAACTCTCATACATACACCCTGGTCTGCCCAGTGCCCAGGACGTGGGACTTGACAACTGGACCCTTGGGAACTAGGTGGTATGAAGGGAGTTTCTGAGTTTAGGGCACTGGTCCCAGGAATATCAAGGGCTGAACAGACATTTTGGGAAAGGGGTCAGTAAGGAGCAGGGGCAGCCCCTTTGGCTACTCTTGGCTTGGGCAGCCCCATCTAAATAACAGTTGCTCTCTGATCCATACCCCAGGGAGCACGTGTCATGAAGGACCAGCCCTTGTACACAGTCCTCATGGGTGGGGGACACTGTGCAGCTCCAGTACTGAGACAGGTGATGGCGAAACAGAAAAACAGGGAAGCAAACACCTGACCAAGCAGCCATATTTGGTACTTTCCAGATTTTATCATCTTTTATTTTTAGAGCTAGGTGTTTCAATTTGGTTGAGGTATCTTCAGGTGCTGTGTATCTTGCCTAATTTAGGACATTTTTTTTTTTTTTTTTTCTGTTTTTGGTGGTGGGATAGGAGTTTAATACAGCTTCTCTCATCCACCTCTGGACTCTAAGCCCTAAAAATAATTCCAAAGAAACGTGTCTGCCCTACTTCATGATTCCAACTCTCCAGGGAAAACCTTTACCTGCCTCTGAAAATCAGAGTTTTGACAATGGAGAGCCCAGAGAGGGCTGTCCTCCATCACAGGGTGCCAGGCCGCAGTACCAGAGCTGGCATCAGCTGACTGGGGAGAGGGAATGAGAGGGAGACAAATGGCCCCACTTCATGGCCTTAATCTTGGAGACCATTCCCCTGGGGAAGCCTGGAGAGCTATTTGTACAGCTGGTCAGAATGGCCAGGGTGTGGCCACAGGGATAATGACAGTCTGGCATCTGATTGGCAGCTGCACCACATTTGGACAAAAGAATTAACCTCCTTCCACCTCAGCCCCAGGCTCCTCCTCCCCTGACTTTATCTTTTTTTTTTTTTTTTTTAAGGATTTTTTTTTAATTGCAATCACAATGTTGTACAACCATCACCACTATCTCTTTCTAAAATGTTTTCATTACCCTAAACAGAAACACTGTAACCATTAGTTAGCAATAACTCCTCATTTTCTGCATCTCCCAGATCCTGGTAACTTTTAGTCTTTGCGTCTATGCATTTGACTATTCCGGGTACCTGAAATAAAAGAAATCAAACAATATTTGTCTTTTCTTGTCCGGCTTATCTCACTTAGCATAATGTCTTTGAGGATCATCTATGTTGTAGCATGCATCAGAATTTCATTCTATTTCATGGGTAAACCATATTCCATTGGTATGTGTAGATCACATTTTACTTAGACCACATTTCATCCATTCATCTGTGGATGGACACATAAGTCAGTTCCACCTTTGAATAATGCTGCAATGAACACTGGCAGACGAGGATCTATCTGTTCAAGTCCCCGCTTTCAATTCCTTTGGCTCTACACTTAGGTGTAGGATCGTATGGCAATTCTGTTTAGATTTTTAAGGAACCACCAAAGTGTTCTCCACTGTAGCTGTACCACTCTACTTTCCCACCAGCAATGCACTAGAGCCCCAGTTCCTCCACATTCATGTCAGTCCTGGGGCTGTACCCAAGCCTCAGGAAATGGCCTTACCCTTGTGCCCTGAGGATGCCTGCAAGCTGTTGGGACTGACTCTGGGCCCAGGAATAGCAGCAAAGGCCTGCAGCCAGAGCAGCAGCTAGGAGTTTTCCCCTGGGTCCAGCCAATCTGGTAAAACTTGAAGCAAAAAACATAAGGGCTGGAAGGACAGAACCTGCTGCTTCTGAAAATCAGAGCACCTAAAAATGGAAAGTCCAGCCAGATATGCCCTCTGCCAGAAGATGCTGGGCATTCTTCTGTAAATGTTCTTCATAAAAGAACGTTCTAGCACATTCAGCTATGAGGTGCTCAAGATGGCCGATGCAGTTCTGGAAGAAAATATTAAAACATCTATTCATGTTTATTTGTAAATCATCCTTTTAAGTGTGTGTGTGTATGTCTTATATACATACATTGTCTTATATACATACATTAGCAGAGCAGTTTATGCATATAAATTAAAAATGAGAATACATATATTGGGGTACATGCTAATGTATTAATAGGATATACATGATCAAAAATTTTGAAGACGAATCTCTCCTATGTTGTTGTTTTCCCCTCCTGATCTGTATATATTGTACCAACAGCCATAATAAAGACTATGGGGACCCACCTGTAGTCACAGAACCTACCACCCTTCCCAGCTTGACACTTCTCTACTGCCAACTCACTCCTGGGGGAAGTGAGAATAGATGTCTCTAGACAGTGAGGCAGGGGGAGGGGAGAATGGGCAGCATTTTTTCTCCCTGCGGCACCCACTCCACGTCAGGTCAAAGCCTCAAAGTTAGAAACTCAGCTTTTCAATCAAGAGATACCTATGGGTGAGCAGCAGAGTCGCCAGTAACTTCTGTGGCAGGAGTCCATTTCCCCTGACCTTGACTTTCTCATCTGTCAAAGGGCAATGTTGTAACGCTAACACCTACTGTATGGAGTGGCTGTGGGAGTGAGTGAGGCAGTCGATATAAAGTGCTAGAGTGACATCAGCCTGGCAGAGAATTCTAATGAAACAGGGAGGAGTGAGGATACACAAGAGGCCAGAGAACTCCGATGGAGCTGGGTGAGTTAGGGCAGACTCAGGGGAAGGCCCAGAGGCGCTGTGTGGGGGTGGGGGTGGGTTGGGGGGGTGGATGCGCTCACACCCACGCCTCCCACACACCTGTTAAGTAACCAGGCTGTATGTTCCCCAACCATCCCCTGATCTACTAAGCAAACACTCGTGTCAGGCACCTTGAGAGATGTGGGTACAAGCCAGGCAGACAAAGTCCATGCCCTGAGCCGATTTCTGGGTTTCCCAGCCCACCACAGCACCAGAGACCTGGAGCACGGCACAGGGACGTCCCTTGAGTCACCAGCCAGAGCTGGAAAGTGAAATTGGGAGCTTAAGCTAGAGAGGGCCTGACTGGGATCCAGGGCTGCTGACAAAAGGCACCCATCTCCTGAGGTAACACACACCACCTGGAATCCAAGGGGAGCTTTTGTTTCAGTTTCCCTAAATTTTCCACTCAGAGATGTTTTTTTAACCTCTCTTCTTTTCTGAAGCAAACTCTGCCAAAGGACTCTCCTCTCAGATACTGGAAGCGCCACACCCTGCTTTAATCCTTGGTCACCACACCCCGGTGGGCCATGAGGACCTCACTGCCACTGCCTGCTGGGGCATCTGTCTGCATCAGGACCCTGGGGCCCCCTTCTGCCTTGGCCCCCTTCACTGGGCCACCCACCGTGGGAAGAGCGGCCCCAGCAATGCGGCTTCCCAAAGTGGTTCATCTACAAATGGGCTTTTCAGTCAATTACCGTTCGGGGACAGGGAGCCCAGCAGCAGGGCCTCCTGGAAAGGCCAGATAACAGGGCCACTGCCGCCCTCCCAGTCAGCACAAAATCGCTTATTCCAACAGAAACTCTGAAATCATTTCAGGACACCCGTGCTCTCCATGTCCTAATTTTTTAATTCCCTACCTTGTTTTTTCAACTGGCTGTTATACTTCAGCTCAGCAACTCACCGGGTACATTATTAACTGGTGTACACGTCTGTGGCTTTGCTAGTTAAAGTTTAGAAAAGAACATGCCCATTAAAATATCATTTCTCTAGCAATCCCCAGAACAGCCTAGAGAACAAGCATTTCATTAGGGCAAGCCTCAGCTAACACTGCCCACTCCCCTCCAGTCCCCACACAAAGGATCTTCCTAAACTGGCTTCCATTCCCCCCTAGCAGAGATAAGTGAAAATCTGGACAATTCAAATTGACCTTGGCCTGTGTCTGAGGTCTGGGCAATGCCGACCAAGGACACATGCTCAGGAGAGACTCGACAAATGACTACCAGGCTGGGGACAGGGAAGGGAGAAAACAGATCTGCTTAATGCCCTGAGACCCACTCCTTACAACATGGACATAAGTCACCTCTTATCAGGGAGTCCAGGATGCCCCTGGACCCCGACTCCAGGAGAGAGCAGCCCACCAGCTACCACTGGCTGGCCTCCACTAGCTCCCCTTCTCCAATGAAAAACGTCCTGCAAACTAGGATCTCTCAGCGGGACAGGCCAGCAACCCAGAGCAGATCCAGACAAGCATCTGTCTTGTGCCCTCCAGTACCAGAGCGACAGGCACCTCCATTGGACACGTGGCTTGCTGCCTCAATCCTCTCCTCAGCAGCCAACTGCAGCCTTGGACTCAAGGCTCTTCTTAAGACCACCACCCAGAAAGAGGGGCTCACCTAATATGAGGAAGTGGTTCCCTGTCTAGCTAAACATGTCCTATTGGGTGGAACGGAGGCTCAGGGCGTGCAGAAAAGGGGGAAAGGAGTGATGCAGACAGACAGGGAGGGAGGCGGGGTGGAGAGAAGAGGGAGGAAGAGAGGGAAGGAAGGAGGGAACAAGCAGGCAGAACCCCATTCAGCCCAAGCCAAAACTGAAAGTCCAACTGGGATCTTGTAAAGGTAGAGGGAGTAGAGCGCTACTGGGCTCACTACCCACAGGAAGTCAAAAGGGACAGTCTGTCACGGTATTGTGTGCTTTGGCAAACCCACATGGAGGTGAGGGGGCCTCGGGCACCCCCAATGTTTATCAGCAGAGAGACCCACCTCCCTCTCTTCCCAGGCAACTCGGAGGGAAACCGCTCCCAGTCTCAGGCCTGAACACAAAGATGCACACAGAGCACACACAAAGCTTTATCAGAACCCCTGGGCCTCATGGGAAAGGCCACCCTTCAGCCTTGTTCCCCAACCCAACTCACAAGTGAGTCAGTGCCTAGATCTGGCCTCCTTCTGCCACAGTCCACAGACTCAGGGACTTCCAGGGCAAGGCTCCCCGCGCTGCCCTGTTCCCCAGGGGTCCTCCAGACGCTGCTGCCCAGCTCCGCATCTGCCAGGCCATCTGGGGTGGCTCGCCCTGTGCTGCATAGATCAGTGCAACATACCGCCAGGACGGCTGCCCGCCCACCTGCCCTCTCTGAAGGGCTGCTTTGTGCTTCTTGCTTGCAAAGGAAGGCAACTGTTTTAGCAGCTCAACAACACAGTTTGAAGCTTTCAGTAGGACCATGGAGGCCAAAAGCCACCAGCACATCAATGCCACCTGCCCCCCACAACTACCCAGACTGCCTGTATTCAGAGGCTGGCACCATCTACCTGCACTCAGTAAGGCTCAAAGGGACTTCAGTCCTCTGCTCACCACCCTATTTCTCCACAGACTTCGCTGGAAGTTGCTGGTGCCTCACGGCCTCTGTCAAGGGACCTACTGTTTTCTCTAGTATACCTCCCAGACCCACACATGCCAAGTTCTTAATGTCTAACCTGGATCCTTTCTGCTTCAACTTAAGTCCTCTTGGGGCCTCATAGACAAGCTGACTACCTGGCGCCATTCCTGGTAACCTTGGACATGCCATGAACCCAGAAGGATGACTTCACAGGCCTTCACAGAAACAAAATTATAGAGGTTTGGGGGCACAGGGAAGGTTGGGGAAGATTCTGACTCAGGTCAGACGCAGGTGGCTACCTAGAGCTATCTTATTCCCTCTTCTCTCCCCCATCACTAAATGCCAGTCACATCTTTACCTGACTGCAGAGTGCACTGGGCTGTCACCTGCATGCCAGGTGACAGAATTAGGGCTAAAGGATCTCACGGGATGATTCTCTGAACCCAACAGAGCTGAGTGAAATCTAACGGGGATAATCTTTAAGACCTAAATTTTAGTCCAACATGTCCCAGCAGGGGTAGCACAAGAGAGGAGAGAAAGGCTGAACAGCAGCCCCTGATGTACTATAATGGCATATTTATTAATAAGGAACATATTTTGGGAAAAAGAAAATTGATCAGTTGTCCCGATACCACCTGACACACAATGTTCGATTCAACACATGACAATATAATGGCCATGCACTGCTTACACTCCTCCGCATTTTGTCACATTGCAGCAGTCAGGGACCAAGCCTCACCCCCAGGGGTGGGCCCACGATCCAAAGAGCCAGTAAGAATCTCCTCCGAGAAGTGAAACATTGAATGGCAATCCTGGGAGAGTGAGCATCTCCCTCGCTGACCACAGGGGCTAGCAGAATTGAAAGACGAGAGAACAAAGCCCTCCAAATGCCCTGTTAGCACTGGCACCCAACAGCACCGGGCCTGGGTCAGATCCATGGTTGGACTTCCCAGTTACTGGGGTCAATATCTACCCTTTTCCGTTTCAGCTAATTTGAAGTGGGCTTCTGTCACTTCCAACCTGGGGAGTGACGTACACATACTTTAAGAGGATTACCTACAGAGTGAAATATACTCAGAGGAATGAAGCTAGAAAGTGAGTGAAAAACCATGACTACTGAGACAACATGAGGATTTAAATTGGGAGAGGGAACACTTGGAGCTCTTCAGTACTTGAGAAGACTTAGTTGATGGGCCAAAGGGCGGGATCCAGACATTGGTGAAAGTTACAAGTGGAATTTCTGAGAAGACTGAATAATATAATGAAACTAGTGAATCTGCACCCAACACCTCATTCTCTCAGATTTACCAGATTAAAATAATTCTCATTATCCAAAGTAGTTTCTTATCTTCATTCAGCAACATGCAAGTTCTATAGACTTTAGCTTCCAATCTGTATAATGGGGATAATAATCCCTCCCATACCAGCTTCAAGGTGTTATTTTAGGGATCAAAAGAGAACGTGTGCCCTGGCTGGTGGCACAATGGATAAAGCACCTGCCTGCGAACCCAAAGGTGGCTGATTCGATTCCCAGCCAGGGAAACATAACAAGGTTGCAAGCCAGGTCTCCAGCCAGGTCTGTAGCTGGAGGCAGGTGAAAGGCAGCTATACATTGATGTTTCTCTCCCTCTCTTCCTCTCTCCCTTCCCCTCTCTCTTAAGAATAATAAATAAAATCAGAGGCTGATTTCCTGGGACCCAGCAGTGACTCTTCTAAGAATTTATCCTGAGGAAACCACCAGAAATGTTCATAAGACAAGAGTGCTGATAACAGCATCATATATAATGATGAATAATATTGGAAACAATCTAATGTCCAATCATCAAGAATCACTCATAAAAAGCAGATACAGTACAGCCCTTTGAAATCATGCTATAGAAGAACAATTAGTGATAGGGAGAAATGTCTACAAAAAATCAGTGAAAGAAGCAAGAATCAAAACCATATAGACAACATGATCCCAGGTGTATAATATTTATCAGATATTTGCAATGAGAAAAGACAGCTAAAAGTGATTATCCTTGAAGAAAAAATGTTAACAGTGAATATTAACCCTGAGTGATTGTAAATATTATTTTTCCTTCTTTGGGCTTTTCATTATACAATAAATATATATTCTTTTTAAAATCAGGAAAAAGGTGTATATATATATATATATATATATATATGTGTGTGTGTGTGTGTGTGTGTGTGTGCATGCTATAAAGTGCTTTACCAATTGTATAGAGCTGTATAAAAACAAAGTAATGTAATAATACCCAAACAGGTCTCCCTTCCTCACTTGTCATTTTCCTACAAACACAGCAATTAGCCCTTGATTACAGAATATCTTACTCTCTGGTTTTTTGTTTGTTTTTTTTTTAAGATTTTATTATTTTTAGAGAGAGGGGAAGGGAGAGAGGCAGAGAAGGAGAGAGACATCACTGTATGGTTGCCTTTCACCTGCCTCCAGCTACAGGCCTGGCTGGAGACCTGGCCATGTGCCCTGGCTGGGAATCAAACCAGCGACCCTTGGGTTTGCAGGCAGGTGCCTTATCTACTGTGCCACCAGCCAGGGCTATTTGTTTTTTTAATAGACAGAGAAACAGATGAGAACAGGGAAGAAAACACTAGATTCTTACAAGGACCCAGATCCAAAATTGTGCGTGACTTTCAGGCAACTCAATTTCCTTACCAATAAAATGAGGAGGAAAATAGTATTGCTTTATATGTATGTGGATTTAAACATTCATTGAGAACCTCCAAATGCCAGCCTGTTTTGTAATTTTCTTTTATCTACTGAGGTAGAGGAAACATTTTTCATGTCGTTAGTTAATATTTAAAGCACCACTTAAAATAGATGAATTATACAGCAAAACTGATGAAACTGAAGTTCAGGTGAGTATTTTAAGCTTTTGAAAATGTTTCTCTGGAAACCAGGGGAAAAAAATGCACATTTCAGCATATATTAAAATCGTGCCTCCATCCCATCTTCCAAACACCTCTGAACATTCTGATGAATGAACACTGACATATTAATTAATATGTGCCATCACTCAGCAGCTAATTTTCAAAAATGCCTGCCGAACGAGAAACCTGGCCAGTTAGCCATACACCTTGCTCTAATAAAACAAAGAGGCATAAGCCCCAAGGTCTCTAGCAAATCTAGGGACCTATATGATTATGTGGGAAAAAAGTGGACTAGAAGTCCAAAGGACTCTGACTCATTCCTTCCTTGAATTACCTCTCAGAGCCTCTGTTTCCTCAACTGTAAAACAGGAAGGTTCAGCCTGGTCTCTCTGTTCTATGGGCTGGTTGGGAGGGTTGGGAGGCCCATGTCTGAAAGCACCCTGAGTATGCAGAGAATCTCACACTCCCCCGGATTGCTTCAGACACTTAGCATGCCCCCAAATGGGCTCACTCACAGCCCTTACCAGCCTCTCCCTTCCTCTGACTGGGTTGGGGCCTGGGCCACAAAAAGCCACCAAATGTAATGTTCAAAATTAGCAATCACGTCTGTAAAGGTAAAGAAAAGAAATGGGGGCCAGAATCCCAATTAAAGGGCTATGGGCATACAGATACCAGCCTCAGCAGAACCACAGACGGGAGCCCCCAGATCAACAGCCGTCACACCAGCCTCAGATTTGCCCCTGACGGAAGCGGCAGGAGAAGACATGGGGGTGAGGCGAGATGTTTGTATCTATCTGTGCCTTTCCCAAGTGCCGATCCTGGGGTAAAAGAGCCAACTTAGGTGTTTACGGTTTTCGATCCTGGCTGCCCATTAAAATCACTGGGAGCTTAAAGAAACACTGCCAGCAGCCCAGCCTCAGAAATTCTAATTCATGTATTTATTTTACAATCAGCTACCACAAAAAAAATACTCTTGGAAAACAACCCCCCCAACATCTTATCCATGACTGGCTAGGTAAATCATGATACAACAATATAAGGAAATATTATGCAGCAATTAAAACTGATGAGATGAATCTTAATTAATGATGTAGAAGTATTTTCTAATATATAATTAAGTGAAAAAATACAAAACGATATAATACAGTATTTTCCTATTTTTTTGTTAAAACACATACATATACATAACCATGTATAACTATACAGCAAAATGTTAACAGTGCCTCTCTCTGGATGATAGAATTATAAGGGAATTTTATTTTCTTGTTGCTTGTCTGCATTGAATAAATTTAAAACAATGAGTATGAACACCTTTATAATTTAAAAAAAATAAATTTTTACATGCTTGGAGAAAAGCTCCCATTTTTCCAATCATTAAGGCTTCTAGCAAAAATTGTGGCCTTTCCCAGACAGCAAAGTATTTTGTGTAGTCTCCATTCTAGGACCCATTCCATCCAGATGCTTAGTATAGTTGCTTGTGGGCCAGCTGCCCCAATGCAAAGACTTCACCCAGTTGGTTTGGGGACAGGGGACCCACAGGCACTTAAGAAGGGCCTGACGCTGCAGCCACACCCTGTCTGGCCAGAGCCCTGAGGCTCAATGGAAAGCCTCTGAAATTTCTCAGCTGTTTGTCCTTCAGAAGGGAGTGACATCTTGGTCCCTACCACAGGGGAATGAGCAACTGACCTTGGGCAATTGGTGAAGATCTGAATTCAGCTCAAGCCTCTTGGAACTTCTGATCTGGGCCTCACAGACCACAGAGGAAGGGAGGCTGCTCCCTGGTGGCTTGTCCTGTTAGAAGTTTTCCTTGTTCCCTTTCTCCTATCTGCCCTATCCCCTTTCCCTCCTCCACCCCCTTCTCCTACCCAAGAGCAGAATCAAGGCTGGAAAGACTGGCTCAGAGAAGAGCCAGGTGTGGGGCAGGTGTGCTGAGGAGCACAGAGACTTACAGGAATGTGCCCCATACAGTTGGAAAGAATTCCCCTAAGCCCCATTGTTAATTCACCCCTCAGGAAAGGGGGCTGTGCGTGAAACCCCACCCTCTGGGCAAGCTGTGCCCAGCAGCCCTCTCTGTAAGACCTCATCTCAGCAGTGAGAAGCAGTGTTTTCATAGGGCAGAACAACCAGGCTCTGGAGCAACTGTTTTCTTACAGCAGCTCACTTGTTTTTCCTGTCACTTTTTTTCTCACATGACATTTACTTTCAAAGCCTGACCCAAGGAGGAGGTCTTCTCTTTTGCACCCTACATAAGCCTGGCTGAAGCGCACACCCAGAGCACACACAGCGGTCTGTTTCCTTCTACGGTCAGGACCATCACACATCCATGTCACAGAAGACCTGACATGCCCAGTCCACTTGAACCAGGCATCCCCGCCTCTCCCACCACTATTCTTGCAGATGGGTTAACATTCCAGAGAGGGGGGCAACTCCTCCTCGCCCTCTCCTTCCCCCCTGCCCCTGCAATTTACATTATAGCCAGATGAAACACCCTAGAACTAGTCCCTCCTGTCCAATCTGTTCAAAAGCCTTCAATAATTCCCCATCACCCACAGAACTAAGTGAAACTCTGATCCATGTCCACCGCCTCCCAACCCACCAGGCTTCTCCCCTTTCCAACCAAGCTCCCACTCACTGCTCACCCCCAAGAAGTCCCACCTCAGCAAGGCCAGCCATCTTCACACCCCTGCTCATCGCCCGCCCGGTCCTGCTCTCCCAGCCGCCCACCTCAATCCCTCTGGTTGCCCCCTTCCGACTTCCTCCACGTCTTATTTTCGTTGTTCCTCTTTATCCCTCACAACCCCTGCTGTGTCTCTCCAGAAAAGAGAGACTCAACCAGATGGCAGACTACAGAACAGTGTCATCCCGGCTGCTTCTTTGTGTCCCTTGGTCGCCATCACCACGCTGTAGGTATATACAGCACATTGGAAATAAACCTGACTGGTGAACACTCACCCTGCGCCAACTCAGTCTCCCACCCCTGGCTCCCTACCCGATGCCAAACCCACAAGGCAACAGCAGGGCCAACCTGCCTGGACTATGGCCCAGTCCCTGCTCTAGGGTCACTAGGGTTAAGGCAAAGCACACAGGCTTGAGGACAGATGGACCTCAGGTCAAATCCTGGCTCTACCAATTCCTCGCTGGGCAACCTAAGCCAGTTAGTTAACCTCTCTGAACCTTGGTGTCATAATTTCCTTCATTTTCAGGCTGCTGTGAGGAGGAAACAAGATAACATAAGGTGCTAGCACCCAGTAGATGTACGCCACCCCCCCGCCTTTGCCACCCAGAAAAACACACTGGATCAGATGTTGTGCATGAAAACCGGTTGGACTGCAGGCACACCCCATCTCCCCCACCCTCCAGTTGGCTCCTGAAGACAGAGGAAACAAAGCCTGAATTTACTCCCGCTCTGCAAGCAGGGAGGTCTCTGGAAAGAGGTCTTTGTTAACACAACTTTAGTTTAAAAGCTTCTTTATGGGCCAGACACACTGTTGCTGTTTGTAAGAGGCAGGGAGAATCAACCTACAGCTTAATATCACTGAATGCTGATAACAAGGCCTTTTGTTCACATCCCTCAATTAAACTCTGCGGTAATTAGCGGCCACCTACTCCTGTTGCTTAATGGAAACAAGGGAGCAGCTACCAGGCATGGTCCTTATTCATAGAGACCCAGACACAAAACTGTTATCAGTAACATAAGACAGAAAGTCAGGCACGGCTTGGAAGAGGGGGGAGTGGGAAGAGCAAACCCAACCTTGATGGGCTTTCGAATCATAGAGAAAAAGGGCAGAGACAGCAGCTAAACGGTGTGTGTATGTTTTCCCATTCTTTCACTTAATATATGTACATCTCTTGCAGTGCTTAGAAAAGGAGATCTGCAATACCATGTAATAGTGGCCTGGCTCCGTAATTCAGTTAACTAATTCCTGGTTGATGAACAGTTAGGTATTTTCAATTTCTTAGTATTATAAATAAAGCTGCAATGAATATCCCTATACATGTACCTTTGGAATCAGCCTACTTACTACCCTAGAAGGATAGAGCCATAGTGATAAAACTGCTGGGTGTCTGTACTTTTTGGTTATCTCAATAGACAACACAACTGTCCAAACATGTACAGAACTTTACCCTTTCTCAGAACATGTACAAATAAACATGCACACAACATACACACACACGTGCCTGTGACTTCCTCTATGCCCATACCCCCGCCTCACTTCAGGCCTGTACCATATCTCACTTAGATTTTCAAAGAGTTCCTCTAGCACAGTGATCCCCAACCTCTTTGGCACAAGGGACCAGTTTCCCAGAAGACAATTTTCCATGGACCAGGGAGAGGGGGTGGTTTTGGGGTGACTCAAGCACATTACATTCAAGCTCACCTCCTGCTATGCAGCCCAGCTCCTGATAGGCCCAGACCAGTACTGGTAGGTGGCCGAAGGCTAGGGACCCCAGCTCTAGCAAGTATCACTGCCATTGGCTAGCTCTCCCTACACACAGCCACCAGTGAGATTTATAAAACACCAACCTGATTCTGTACTTTGGGGCCTCAAGTTACACTGCCGTGACCCCAACAGCTTCAGGGCAAAGCCTTAGCCTATCTGCAGCCTGATGTGTGGGTGACCTCTTTCCCACATGCCCACAATCCCACCTTCACCCTTTGGCACACTTCTTTGGTGCCAGGGTGTATTTGCCTCTACCTTGCATCCCCTCCCTTTCTTATCTCTGCCTCACTCAAATCTCACCTCTTCTGGGAAGCCTCCCCAGATCTCCCAGAGTTAAATACCAATGCACCTTCCCTGTGCTTCTAGCAAAGCACTTGCCAGACTGTCATGTTCCTGAGTCCATCCAATCACACACTGGCCTGACCTTCACTTCCACCCTAAGCTCCAGAAGGAAAGAGGCCCTATTCTATCCATCCATAGATGCTGGCTCTGGGACAGAGCAGGTCTAACAAACGTTGGTTGGTTGAAAACATAAATACAAACACACAAGAACACATGATTATTAGCTCCTGAAAACAACTCTGGGAGGCAAGTGAAGCTGCATAATTATTCTCATTTTATAGATATGGAATCTGAGGCCCAACATACTCAAGGTCATGCAGTCAGTTGGTGACAGAACCAGAATAAAGCCCCTGCTCTACTGGCTACTGAGGCCAACAACCAGCAAATGAGGGTGACATGAACCATTCAGCACCACAGCTCCCTGAAATGAAATCTTTCACCCTTTCTCCCCCTTCACTCCTTCCAAGGAGAAATGGCCTTTCACCATTTTTGTTTTCAATGAGAGGTACTTTGCAACATAATCTAGGAAAATATGGCTCTGTAAAGTCAGCAAGATGGAAAAAAATACACATTCTACCCTCCTTGAGCTGGAATTGGTTTTCTGACAAATCTCAAGTCAGAGTAATTCTCTTTGGTCTATAAATGTTTGTCCTTATTTGGGTACCAAGTGTCCCCATTCACTAACAGGCAAGGGCATCCGTAAGCAAGGTTTGTATACACCAGGCCCTCTAACCTTGTGAGGCTACCCTGTGTCTGTTATCCAGCTGTCACCATGAGAAGTGGCCTCATCAAGGAGTGCAGTTAGTAGCCGAGCAGCAAAGAAGGCGTCCTGCCATGGACAGAGTGGAGTCAGGCAGATATTACCCTGCCTGACCCAAAGCAATGGTCTGTAGCCACAGGAAGTACCAGGCAAAACAAGGAACCACTAGTTAGATCACCCCAATTCTCTGTACCTCTTCGTTTGCTGTTCCCCCCAAAGCAAAGCAGTCTACTATTGAGCCTACAAAGAGAAATACTCCAAGCACAAAAATGCTCCATCAAACTTCTGGAAAGAATTAATAGCAAGAACAGCTAAAATTGGTTGAACTTTCACAGCATATCAGACATTGTTCTAAATGCTGTCCGTGGATTAACTCCTCACAAAAACCTATGAGACAGATGTATTATTAGGGTACATCTAGCCCAACACAGATAGTGTAGAGGATTCAATCAGAGCTGCACCCGAAGAGACAGCCCAGCCAGGGGACTCTTGTGCAGGCTGGGTCCACAGCGGGTGGTGGCTAGGGACCCCCAAACTCTCCTCTGGGCCAGGCTATGTCCCCAGATCCAAAGCCACCACCCACAGAAACATCCCTGGAAGAAAGGAGAATGCACAGAAAGGTGAGGAAGATGAAATCCAAAGAGACTTCAGAGAAAAGCCATTCTTTGATGTAAATCTGTTTTTGTTTGGTTGGTTTGGGCAGGTAGGGGAGAAAAGATAAGCCAATTGATGAAAGGTCTTACATCCATAGGACTAGGCCAAGTGCCTGATACTTGGCACACAGTAGGGCTTCAATAAACAACCGTTCCTTCTTCCTTTTGCAGGGAGGTCAGTGGGGACCCCTTGAGGCCTTCTAAGCCAAGGAGTGACTAGGTCTAATTTGCATGTAAAAGGTTGTTGGTCTGTTCCTCTTTTAGTCTCAGATGAAACCCTCAAAGGGCAAATGTAATACTACTGATGATCAACCTATATTAAAATGACATAATATAATGATAAATGTTCTTATCGGGTATTAACTGTATGCCAAGTTTAGCACTTTATACATGTTAAATTCAGTTAGGTCTCACCACCAGTCCCTATGAGTTATGACATTATTCTTAACCCCATTTTGTAGATAAGGAAACTGAGGCCCACAGAGATTAAGCTGGCAAACATGATCACTGAGATTCACACCCAGTTGGTCTGGCTTCAGAGCTAGTGCTGCTGAGCTGGCGGGGAGCTTCCTGGAGCACCTTGCCCTGCCAGGACACTGCAGACCAGGCTACAGGTGTGTCTCCCAGCCACCTCCAGCCCCTAGGGCCCAGCCCTATGCTCCCTCACCAAACGCAAACTTTTCCCAGGCTGGGAACACCACTTCCCCCTTCCCCCACCCCAGAAGCTGCTCGCATTAGAGGGGAAAAGGAGCCGCAACAACTTGGCTCCTGAGCTGCAAAGGGAAAATGAAGGAGTGAGGAGGAGTGGGCCACCAGATCCCCCCAGGCTTCAGGGTGGAAAGCGCTCAATTAAAATGCATTTCTGCCAGGGCTCAGCAGCAGCATCTCAACAGAACCTCCATTGTCTCCATCTAGGGCTGCTGCCCACAGCCCAGCAAGCGGCCACCAAACAGGCTGTCGTCATGGAACCGGAATGTGGGGTCCTGGCCCTGTGACGGCTCCAGAAACGCCGCTCTGTTTACCCACGCTGCCCCTATTTCAAAACAAAACAAAAAGCACCACTCCAACCTCGGCCCTTGAGCATCCAAGGCACCGAGGAAGGACAGACGGTTGCGGGACACTCCATATGCCGGCACTATGAGGCAGGTCTGCCAGAAGATTCCCAAAGAGCCTGCCGGGCAGAGCAGGGCAAGACAGGCCTCTCCGAGGATGCGGGGGAAAGACCTTGGGAATATGTAAAAATCAGATACAGAGAGCTCTCCTGTGGGACATATACAAAAAATGTCAATCCCAGGCCCCTTTTGAAAATCTCCACACCGAAGAATCTGGAATGTTTGGCCAAGTGGGCTTGGAGTCCGGGGGCTATTCAGGCAGACAGCCTGCATAAAGGAGCAACCCTGCAGGGCAGAGACGGCCCGTGGGCCCAGCCAAGTCTAGGACAGGGGCAAGCTGAGGCTGGCCGGCCAGCCCCCGCTACAGCATCCTGGCCTCCACCACAACCCAGGAAGGGGCGGGTGCTCCCAGAGGCAGGGCCTGGAGCCAGGCTCACCCTGTACTCAGAGCTGAGACAGGAGATCCAGGATGACTGGCTCAGTCAAGGTGCCCACCTGTTCCCACTCAGCTCCACAGGCATCCCAACGACAGGTTTAATCAGTAACCCCAGACTGGAGCAGGAAGGAGAGTGAGATATGCTGAGAAGCCCATTCATTAGTTCTAGGAAAATGTGAACCCCATGCTACCTGGGTCCCCAAATAAACCCATTTTGAAACCCATTCTACTAGACAGCCCTCCAACCTCTGGTCCATGATCCTCAACAGATCACAGGTGGTCCTTCATGCTCTGATTCGGTCTTCAGTTTCTCTACCTCCCCTGCCTCAGGCTTCACTCATCCCCTCCTCCCCACCCACTGCCCCAGTGACACTGAGCTACTTCCACTTCCTGGACTCTTCGTACTACAGTTTTTGGGGGGTTTTCTAAAAAAATGTTTTATTTGTTATTTTTAGAGAGAGGGGAAGGGAGAGTGGCAGAGAAAGAGAAATATCAATGCATGGTCACCCCCTACCTGCCCCCAGCCACGGACCTGACTGGAGACCTGGCCTGCAACCTGGGCACGTGACCCGGTTGGGAACCGAACCAGCGACCCCTGGGTTTGCAGGCCAGCGCCCCATCCACTGTGCCACCAGCCAGGGCCATACTACAGTTATGTGAAGACACCACCTTACCTTTTGCCTCAAAGGCTTTTCTTCCTTTCCTAATCTGGCTAATCCCCAACCTTCAGGACCCCACTCCAGCATCATGTAGTCTATAAAGCTCTCCTTGACCTCCCCACCCATCCATCACTCTGAGTAACAGCAAAAAAATGCACAGAGCCTCTTGGGACCCGAGTAAACCTTTCCCTGATTGTAGGGAGGAGAGTAGAGGATAACAGGGACCAGAAAGGCTATAACTGACCCCGACATTTCAGAACTAAAAGCAATGAGGGAAGTCAGAGCAGAAGAGATTTCAACTCAACATCAAATCGACCTTCCTAACAATGAGGATGTCGCTATTCCAGGAGAGCCTGCCTTGTCAGTAGGGAGCTCTTCCTGTCATGCAGAGGAACCAGCATTGATGCCACAAGTATCTCTGTACCAGGGACCAAGACCTTCCCATAAAGGCTGAGACTCAGGGAGTGAGGGCAGGGAGGAGATGCTCGTGGTGAAATCCTGGAAGGAGGGCAGCAGCTCTGGGGGTCAAGCTTCTCCTGGGAATCCTAAAGAGGCAGGGGAAGGGAGGAGAAGAGATGGAGAAGAGACACGCTTCACGGGGAGCTAGCCTGGCGTTCCCTGGAGGGGGCTCTTGGACTGACTGGAGCTCCTGATCGCCAGGCTGACCTTGTCAGTCCAAGGTGGTGAGGGCTAAGACCGTTCCATTGCCACCACCGTGCCTCGTCATGACTACCAAACAGAAGAAGTAGAATGGAACAGATAAAGGAGCAATTCAGACACCTTCTCCCTCCTCATTCCCAAGTCCAGGACCCATCAGTCCCCTCCTCGGTCAGAAAGCACCCTGGAGGCTGCAGCTACTGCAAGGGCAGAAGGTAGACTGGATGAGGGCCCAGGCTAAGATCAGCAGGCATTCAGGTCAACCCTTAATAGCATCATTATCAAGGTCAAAGTTAGGATTGACCGAAGGCGTATTCGGTGCCAGGCCCTGTGCTAAGCATGCTGCTATCTATGTACATTATCTCTGATCAGTCCATTCTCTGCACAACAATCAGAATTATCCTTCTTCTAAATCAAAAGGCAGATGATGCCACTCCTCTGTATAAAGTCCTCAGTGAGAATTGCCGCTTGGGTGGAAACCCAAGTCCCTTCAAAGGCCTGCAAGCCACCCTCTGCACAACCCCTCTGACCTCAGCTCCTCTCCCTTAGTCTGGCCACACCACCCTCCTTGCTGTCACTCCAATAAGCCAAGCACACTCCAACCTCCGAGCTTCTTCACGCTGTTCCCTCTTCACAAAATGTTCTTCCCCAAGGTGTCCACGTGTCTGATCAGATCTCTATTCAAATATCATCACCACAGAGAGGCCTCCTCTGGCCATTCTGTTCCCTGACCCAGCCCACTCCGCCAGTGTGCCGGGCCTCTTTCCCAGCTGATTTTCCTCCACAGCACTTAGAATCCTCTGTACTACATATTTTAGTCATTTGTTTACTATCTTTCTCTCCCACTAAGATGTACTCTGCAGGAGAACAGAGGCCTTTACCAGTTTTGTTCACTATCCCATCCCCAGCATCCTGAACAAAGTGTAGATTAAGTCAATCAATGAATGAACGAACAATTCTACAAAACAGTTGTTCTTGACCTGGCTGGTGGTACAGTGGATAAGGTGCCAGCCTGCGAACCCAAACGTCACTGGTTCGATTCCCAGCCAGGGCAACAAAATTAGGCTGCAAGCCAGGTGTTCAGTGAGATTCGTAGCTGGAAGCAGGTGAAAAGCAACCATACACTAATGTTTCTCTTCCTCTCTGCCTCTCTCCCTTCTCCTCTCTCTGAAAATAATAAATAAAATCTTTAAAAAACCAAAACAAGCCCTGGCTGGTAGCACAGTGGATAAGGTGCCGACCTGCGAACCCAAAGGTCGCAGGTTCGATTCCCCAGCCAGGGCACATAACCAGGTTGCAAACCAGGCCTCCAGTCAGGTCTGTGGCTGGAGGCAGGTGAAAAGCAACCATACATTGATGTCTCTCTCCCTCTCTGCCTCTCTCCCTTCCCCTCTTTCTAAAAATAATGAAATAAAAATATTTAAAATAAATAAATAAATAAATAACCAAAACAAAACAAAATAGTTGTTCTTACTAGCCCCTTAACACCAATGTGAAAATTGAAGCTCAGAAAAGCTGAGCCCTGGCCAGTGTGGCTCAGTTGGTTGCATCGTCACCCATGGACCAAACAGGTCACAGGTTTAACTCCTGGTCAAGATCAACCAATCAATCTCTCTCTCTCTCTCCCTCTCTCCCTCTCTCTCTCTCTCAAAATCCATGGGGGAAAACATGTCCTTGGGTGAGGATAAAAAAATAAAATTGATTCAGTTATCCAAGGTCACACAGCTAGCAAGGGACAGAGATGGAATTAATATCCAGGCCTGTCCGGCACCCTCCTTAACTCTGTGGTGCCATGTTCTTTGACCAAAAGGGTCTGGGCACCCTACACCACAGGTACCTTGAGTGCCAGCAAACTGTCTGCATGTTTCTCCCTCTGCCTGGGCTCCTCCGGGCACGTGCCTCTGTCCCACCCATCTAAGAGTACCCAGAATCTGGCCCAGAGATGACATGCAATGCACTTCAAGGCACTCGGTCTTTATTTCTTCACGCACACTTCATACCTCAATCCTCATTTTACTGACTTCAAGGAAGGGCAGAAATTCTGAGTACACAAAACTGAACCAGAAATGAACCATGCTTTGAATAAATTTATGACCAGGTAGAGGGGAAAGAAGATTCAGACACCAAAAGGTGTAACATGAAGCAGGACAGTCACATGAGCAGCACATGTAGAGCCTGGAGCACAACAGGGATGAATGGGGGTGGGAGTGTTCCCCAGAAGCCACTAGGTGTTCACACCCTAGAGGTGATGACAGAGGAGAGGAAGGTGGGAAGCCTGCTCACCCATTCATTCATTCAATATTAACTCTTACGGTTTTCTTTGCCAGATACCATCCTAAGTACTGGGGATAAAGAGGTGAATTAATAAAACAGGAGGAGACTCACTGGCTGATGGGGACACATTAGTATAAACCAGGGGATGAGGGGCAAGACAGGACGCTAGGGTGTGAGCTCCAAGGGCACAGGCAGCGTGCCATTCGCTGCTGCACTTCCCCCACTTACAACACTGTCAGGCCCAGGAAGGCTTCTCATTCCATGTTTGCGGATACATGAATGAAAGCACAGGGAAGGGATGGCATGAAGCCTCGGTGCAGGGTGGTCAGGGGAGGCTTCCTGAGATGATGTCCGAGCCTTAAGCATGCATACGAGTTATATGGAAAGACAGCAATCCTGCAGAAGCAAGAGAGTGCTACAATCAATAGAATCGATCTGATGCAGCTGGGGAGCGTTTATGACAAGATGAACAGTGCAATCTGACAACACAGACCACACAAAGAGAACCCCCTCACCCCCATCAGGAACTTCTGGGGAAGCCATGATTAAGAAGCACATTAGAATGGTCTTCGGGTCTCTGGGAGAGAACAGAACTGAGGCAAGATAACCGCTCTAGGTGAGAGCTGGTGAAGGCAGGGCCTGCAACAGGCACCAGAGGAAGGCACTGTGCCAGAACCCTTTATCAGTCACAGGTGCCAGAAGTCTACCACCGACAAGGGAGTCAGCCAAGATGAGCTCCATCGCTTCTCAGCCCACAGAGGTGCAGCCCCATTAGAGCCCTCAGGAGAACGCTGCAAAACTACCCAAGGGTAGAACCATGTCACACCTGTACAGTCACCAAAGCAGAGACCCTGGTGACCAGTCAGGGCAAGGAGGAAGCCAGGGGAGAAAGCAGAAAAAGTACTCGCTCTTTATTTCACTTTCACTTTGAGCACACTGGAACTGCAGAGAAGACGCCCTGGCCCCAGAGTACAAAAACCTGGCTGGAGTCCCAACTATCACCCTAACCTGAGTGACCTTGGGCAGGTTACCTCACCCCCTACAGTAGTGCTCCCATCTATAAATGGGAACTGCCATCACAAGCCCCACCCCATCCACTCCTTATAGCATCCTGGAAAGGTTCTAAGCAGGTAAGTACCAGCTCCAAATGACACTCTAACAGCACCTACTGCGTGCTCTTTCTTGAACCAGAAAGGAGGCAGGAAAAGGACATGCCCAGCCCCTGCCCTCAGGGAGGGAGCCCAAGCAGGGGAAACCAGGAAGGGCACCTTGGGCATATTCCCTGCCATTCTGACTGCCCAGCCCAGCCCAGGGAGGGGAGAGGAAATAGTGAGCTGTTTTACAATCCATCAAATTAATTGCCCCAAATGGGAAACTTACAGCCCTCCTACAGCCTGCTGGGTATCCCATAATCTCCCAGGGCACTAATCTCCTAAGAAAGAATGTGTGGGCTGTAATCTTTCCAGCCAACAGTTCTCAGGAGCAATGCCTTGGAAACACCTCATTTCCTACCAGGGGCCACCCCAACCAATAGCCCCCTCAGCTGGTGGTTGGCCAGGGCCTGTCTCCACCCACCCCCACCCACCAGGAGCCAGCCCAGCCAACCTTGGCCTAGACTCTGGCCTCAGAGACCTGTCCAACCAGCCCCTTTGGTAAATACAACTTTTTCTCCTTCCTCCTTTTCCTCAAGAGAAAACAGCCTGCCAGGAGGCAGAACATGGAAAAATGGCTTCTGGGCAGAGATCATCCATGAGGCACAGTGAAAAGAGATCCCAGGGAGATGCTGGGTGGGCAGTGATTCTAACCTAAGTGCACCCTTCCCCTGCTGGGAAACCTTCTTCCCACCTGGGCTGCACCTTCATCTGAAAAATTAAGGGTATGTTAACAGCATCCAAGAACTGTCGACCTGCCTCTTCATGACCCAGGTTTCCCAGCAAACCACAGTAGGCTTAGATCTCTTTCCACACCAACAGCTGCCAGCTCTGCTATCTAGAAGGGAAGAGGCTTCAAGCTAGAGACAGGCAGACCCTCCCAGTAACGAGGCTCCCCACCCCACCCTGAGTATCTGATTCTCTCCCTCCACGTCACTATACCCCCACGCACCGGTGCCTGATCCAGGTCTTTGCTGCGCTCCCTCATAGACAGTCGTTGTAGAGACCCTACTAACTATCACTTCTTCCATGAGGGCTTCTGGATCCTTCCCTCCCCTATACCTGTCCCAGTCTCTCTCGCCTCCTCCACTCAAGGGGCCTTGGGGGCTCTGTATTCATCACCAGTGACAGGGAAGCCACTCTAATCACAAAATATTTCAGGGGGCTCTGCACCATCCTGCAGCCAGTTCTCTAAAGTGCCTGCACCCAACCCAACAAGTCCTGGCTCACCACTGGGGAGCTTCCCGGACACTGCTCCATGTTGCAGGCTCCTTGAAGTAGATTACACTCCTGGTGGCCAAAACCATGCCTGTTAGTAACCAGTGTTTGAGTCCTCTCTCTTTGACAAAGAGTTTTCTCACTTTGACCTTTAAAAGTCCATCAGGGGATAGATTGCTATGATCTCCTTTAACAAGCGAGCGAATGCATTGTCCAAGGTCACACAGCTGTAAGGGGCTGAGCCAGGGCTCAAACCCATGTGTTCTAATTCTGGTTTTAACCCTGCTGTCCCCACAACACCTGGAAGCACAAGCAATCCTGGAGCCTGCTGAAGGGACCTGGGCTTGAGAGACACACAAGCTAAACCCACCCCTCATGAACCTCTCCCCCAGGGGCCACACCCAGGCCAGCACACAGCCATAGCCAGGGAGCCTGGGCAGAAGGATGGCAGAGGGCGTTTACTCCATGCTCTCTCCACAACTTCCATCTGTCATTGGTTATCTCTGGCAACAGTGAACTCACTACATCATAAGAGAACAGAAGGTTCTCTGATGAACCTGGAGCCAACTTTCTTTCCCAGAGAATATGGCCCTTCTATGGGACAGCCCTTAACACCTTGTTGATCAGCAACTCTATATAAAAGCTAATGCGACGGCAAACACGAGTTAATGCATGTGGCAAACTACATCCATCTGTTCATTAAGATAGCTGCAGCCAGCCCTCACATGCCCATGTGTCTCCTCTTCCCTAGGTGAAATGTCCCTACTTCCTTCAGCTGCGCCTCCAGAAACAAGCTCTCCAGTGCCCAACACAGTCATCCCCTCAGAAGGGCTTCAACTGGCCACATTCCCCTTAAAAGAGGAATCCCAGAACAAGCCCCAGGACTTTACAATTTCCCCAAAGCAGAGAAGCATCATCATCTCCACTACTGCGGCCTAAAATAAAATTTGTGTCTGGGTGGTCACATCATCCTGTTGACTCCTATGGAGTCCATGGCCAATAAACCCCTTCTTCCCAGAGGGCACCAGCCATGCAGGGGCATGGATGCAACTCACTCCCCTCAGCTGGGCAAAGCAGAAGAAAGTGCAGGAACTCTGGAGTCACCCCTGGGCTGGAATCATACTCCTGCCACTTCTTTCACTAAATGACACAGACAAATTACCCTCTTCAAGTTTCATTTACCTCAGCTACAAAATGGAGGGAAAGTTTTCCCTCACAAGGCTGATGGGAGGAATAAATGAGAAAAAGGATGTAAACACCTGCCCAGACCAGGAAATTACCCAAAGTCAAGGCGGTTGGGTTGGGAGAGGAGTGAAGCCCCAGTCTGTCAACCCAAAGATCTGTGGCCCCTCTATAGCCCCACCCTGCTTTCTTGTCCCACAGCCTTTACCTACTAAACATCATCTTTGCTTTGTCTTGCTCCCTGCCCTGGACTGTAAATTCCTTGAAGACATCCTCACCTCTGTGGCCCCAGAATCTGTCATGGTGCCATCTGCTACAAAGGAGGAATTAATAAATGCTGATGAATGAATGATTCTATGAACAACTTCATGAACTGATATCATGAATTATCAGGGGGATCACCTTGTAAAGTATATGACTAACCACTGTACAGTACACCTGAAATACAAACCAATGCAACATAATAATGACTATAAACTGCAGTTGAAAAATACAATTAACGAAAAAGAGGGCAGGCGTCCCTTTTGCCCTATCTCAGCAGCATCAACCCCTCCAGCACGAGCTGGGTAGCAAGAAGCGTTTATTCCTCAACACTTCTGCAGTACTGAACCAGCCAGCACTGCTACCCCCAGACAGGGAAGCCTTTTCCGCATAGCAACTGGCTGCCTTCCCCCTCACAAAGTCTCCAAGACTGGAGAGTTTTGCTCTAAGCTGTTCCTGGAACCAGAAAGAGCTGAGTGTAGTCAGATGAGCGTTGTCTGCGACGGTCTCTGGTGACCCTGAGATGCCACAGGTCTTATGTGGGGAAGTGTCAGTGGCAGGGTTTCTCCAACACCAGCTCTCTGGCTCTTCATTAAAAACACTCTCTCCCTGTTCCCAGGTGACTAATAATAAGAAAAAGAAAGGAACACCTGTTCATAGTCAACAGGCCATCTCAAATCTATCCAAGCCACAACTGTCTCACCACCTGTGCCACTGCCCGATGTCCCACATACCCTATGACTCAAATATGAATAGTCCTTCACAGCCTCTACCAGTTACCCCCAAGGCTCTGGAGTCAATGAGAGCCTTAGTTCTATCACTTTGGAGCCTTCATTTCCCCATCCCATCAAAAGGGCACATGATTATAACATGGTCAAGTGTGAAATAACTACGTCAACGCTGTGGCCATGTACTACACCCAACAGATGTTCACTCAAGCATGTTTCTTTCCTTCTGGTCTGTTACATCCCAGAGCCTTGAATCACTGTCCTGGGCATGGCTCAGCTCCAACTCTGCAAGGAAAACCTCAAGAGCATGGTTGGCATCTCCTCTGGCCATTGCAAGAATTTGTATGACTTTGAGAATTCAGTGGGCATTCAAATATTCCTGATGGTCAGCTAGTAAGCCAACCCATTGTAATTTACTGTAATCATGGTGGATAGGTTTGGTAGGAAATGTCTACTCTGAGATAACACCCAAGAAGGGGTGACTGGAAGCCATCGGGGAGCTAAATAAAGATGCTGAATGGTCTCCAGGCTGGAAAAGAGTCTTTGGGGACACCCTACCCAGGGCTTGGACCCAAGGCCAGGCCCTCCGCTTCTGGGACTCCTGGCCTGTAGCTCTCTCAAAGGCTGGGAGACACTGCTCCCTGGCTAGCTGGCTTCTCAGACAGAGCCCTGAGAGAATATCAGAGTTCACCAAACCATTTAACAAGTTAATTCAATCATTATTTTCTCCTACCACCAAAAAACATAAAATAAAGGTAACCCTGTGAAGTGATGGATGTTAACTATCTTGATTACCATGATCACTTCACGATAGGTATGTGTATCAAAGTATCTTAAGTATGTACGATTTGTTTTTGTCAACTATACCTCAATACCAGAATATAAAAGTTTATTTTATTACTTGTTCCAACCACTATTCTAGGCACTAAGGGTATAACCCTGAGCAAAACAGGCACTGTTTCTTGTCTTCATGGACATTAAATTCTGGTGGGAGAGGCACATGAACAAATTAAAACAGTATGTCTGGGTCAGGTTGAGAATCCAAAGAAAAAGCATGTATGGTTAAGGGAATAGAGCGCTGGGGAAGAGGAGTCAGGAAAGGCCACCCTGAGAAGTAACATCTGAGCAGAGACCTGAAGAAAGGGAGGGAACAGTAGGCCATGGGATTATCTGCAGGGAAACATTCCAGACTGAAGGAACGGTCAGTGCAAAGGCCCCAAGGCTGGCTGTGCACCACATATCTGAGGAACAGCAAGGAGGCCAGCAGGCTGGAGCAGAGCAGGAGGAAGAACAGGAAGGAATGAGGTCAGACAGGTAATCAGGAAAGGGGGAGGGGAAGCACATGACACAGGGCCTCATGGGCCACTGCAAGGCCTCTGAATTCTGCTGGGTGTGAGATGTAGCCCTTAGGTAGTTTGAGGTGAAGAGTGACATAACCCAGCTTCCACCGTGGAAGCACCTGTGGCTGCCACACTGAGGGTAGAGGAAACACGGGGCCAGGGAGGCGGGTGCTGCCATGGCCCAGGCAACAGAGAGCAGTGGTGTGGACTACGGTGTTAGCACAGGTGTTATGATTTTGGATACATTTCAGAGTAAAAGCTCCCGGGAAATGTGCCTGATGCCAGGCAGTCCTGGACATGACCCGCTGCTTGTACTGGGTAGCCTAAAGACAAACTGAATTTGGTGGCCTGAGCCCCAGCCTGGGCATCTGCAGAGATTCAGGGAGGAAGCCATGTGACTGTTTCTGAGAGAAGGGAGGTGGGGAAGCTCGCACCTGGCTGGGAGGGCCTCTCCCAGCAGGACTCCCCACCCTTCACCCTCTCCCTACATCTCTGAAGACCTGGGTGCCTCCTGTCACCAGGACACCCAGTGAGGCAGTTTGGAGACCTGGGTCCAAGGCCTGGTGCTTCCACCCCCAGCTACGTAACTCTAGGTAAGCCATCTGAGTCTGGGTCTCAGTTCCACGCACGCACATGAGAACTGAAACATGCTGCCTGTGGGGTTCGTGCCAGGTTTAAATGGATTAATATATATACCATATACCATCCTATGCAAAAACTGGCTCACAGGCTTAGAACCGGAATATACCAGCCATTCCTAGTTGCGTGACCTTGGACTTACAGCCTTGCTGGGCCCACAGTCTTCCCTCCTGCCAGGCCCGGTGTCAGCGGCCCACTTCTGCAGACTCAGCGAAAGCTCCTGGCAATTTTAAAGGTGGTCGCAGCTCCAGCCCACCAGGAACAACTAGCACCTGTGGGTTATCCATGGAGACCTGTGCTGTCTCAGTCCTGGTCGCTCTCCCTGCTGGTGGCACTGACCTCATGGGGCCTGTGTGAAGATCCGGTGAGCACACAACAGGGGCCAAATGAGTGCTGTTTCAGGAGCAGGCCTGGGGCACCCACCCCCGTGACATGGGACTGCAGGCCAGAAAAACTACCACCAGGCGCCATGGTGTTAGATGGTTCCACTTCACCTGCCGGCAAACATTGCTTTCAGTTTCTGTCAGACCCACGACCCCAGTTAAAGTTTAAAAGCCTTGTGCAAGGACTTTGGGCAGATTCCACATATAAATGAGGAGCCATGGTAATAAGCCCCGGAAGCCTCAGAGAAATCAGGGCAGAAAATAAGTAGTGGGCCCCAGAGGGAAGTCCAAGTCTTCTCCATGCTCCCTCTTCCTACCCTCTCTGGCTGGTACTTAAGGATGTTGGGAGGTGGGAGAAACAAGTGCAAAAGTGTTATGCTACCCGTCAGGTAAGTAAGTCTGGGGGGAATTATGTATGATACACTGTGGGGAACAAAAGCTAAATAAACATGGAGCTTTCCCTCCAAGTCTTCTTCAGTTGGAGTTACCACTTACATAGGTTCCCTTGACTTGAATCCAGCCTCCTCCCCTAGAAGCACTGCGCACATGGGCCTGGGAGCCAGGCTCTGCTGGGAGGACAGGACAGAAGCCACCTGGGACGGACCTCCGCCCGTCCCCAGAGCTGAGGGAGGAGCGTGCAGCTGTCCTCGGCAGTGGCCCCCTGGAAGGCACAGGCGTTTGGACGAGGGTGAGGGCAGCTGCCCTCACTTCCAGGGGGTCAGGTTTTAAGTAGGTCACCGTTCGGACACTTACACCACCCACTCTTTATCTCTGTCTCTTCTAGTTTAAGTCAGGAGTGCTGCCAGGCAGAGGTATGGGTTACCCAGCCTCTCCTTTGGAGGCCAAACCCCTCACCTGCCAGGTGCCACCTCTCACAGGCTCCAACCTACTTCCTCCAGGCACATCCCTGAGCCAGAGACTGGGAGAATGACCGACACCCCCTGTGTATCCCACTCTCCCCCCGCAACCATGGCAGGGCCCTGGTCACACCCAGTTGAAACCCTGGATCCACATCACCCTGGGGACAAACCCCCAACGTGTCTGAGCAGCCCCTTCCACAGCCCCCTTCCTCTCATGATGGCCTTGAACATGCCATCCTCTCACCCAGCTCTGTCCGCGCTGCTTCCTCTCCCTTGAACATCCAAACTCCATCGCCCGACAAATCCCTGCTTGTGTTTCAAGGTCCAGCGCAGGCTCCCCTGCCCACCAACAAAGCCTTCCCTGGCCACCCGTCCTCTGTACCTCTCCAGTCCCCTTGCTTCCCTTATCAAATCTTTTCCACTGTATCCTCTAATTGTTGACATGGCTGTGTCCCCACCAGAGCACACAATCTTTGAGGACAGCAATGACACTTTGAGTCATTAAACTGAATGCCAACTAGGTACCAGGTACCTTCTGGGAGGCAGCACTATAGCAATGAACATAAGAGATGAAATGGAGCTAATATTCCAGTGGTACTGACAGCCAACACACAGCCGTCCTTTCCTACACTCAAGGTGTTAAGCGGACGCTCTCTGGAGCATGCCTATGCCTTTTTTAACCGGTGTGTATCTGTATTTTCTCCCAAAGGTCTAAGGGTCCCCGAAGTTCTAAGGGTCCCCCTGAGAGTTGGACCCAGGGGTGCAGTGGGCAGTGGCAGCTGGGCCCAGGCACACCCCCTGAATATGTCCCCAAGGCTCCCTTTCCTCTGGCTTTTCAGTGAGCTAAAAGCAGTCCTGCCTCGGCTCACAGCGTTGCTGTGACCCTTACTTCCCAGAGAGCGAACAGCAGCTCCACCCTGGCTCACTTATCTTCAGTAAAGTTGAGAGAGCCAAAGCAGCCCCGCCCAGGCTCCCCTGTTGCTTCTTCTACCCTTTCTTTGTTTCCCTGTGCCCAGCTTTCATGAATGGACCCTGGAAAACAAAAACGACCATTCTGAGTGCTTTATATGAACTCAGTTAGGTCCCACCACCATGATTATTATCCCCATTTTAAGATGAGGCAATGGAGGCTCCAAATTATACAACTTGCTCAGGACCCACAAGCTAGTAACTGGCAGGGCAGTGACAACCCTGTACCAGACCGTGCTCCCAACCACTGGTCCATCCTGCCTCTCAGTGTTGTCTTCTCTGCTCTGCCTTACTCATTTTGGTATTCACAGTGCCCAGACCAGTGCTTGGCCCACACCTACATGCCCAGCGGAAGTCTGCTAAGTGAAGAGACACATGAAGTATGAATGCCGGTCCCCTGCCTGAGGCACCCACCCTTCCTCTTGCCCCCACGCAATACCTTCCAGCTCACAAGACTCTCCTACTTTTCCCTGATTCATACCACCCCTGAACTGTCTCCTCCTAGATGCTCCTCTCCATGCTGCACCTGCACTACTTATCCTGACACCTAATCACACACCACCTGACATGCTATCACCTGAGGCAGTGTGGACATCTTCACCAGCTCCCTGATATCCCCCAGAGAATAGCCAATATGGTGCCAGGTACGTGGCAAAAATGGATACAGAAATACTAACCCAAATCCAGCCTTCCCTCTCCATTTTTCCATTCTCACTAGAGCTATTTTTCCCCTTGCCCAAGGGAAGCAGGCCAAAGTGTGGGTCCTGACACCTGCTCGGCACCTGCTGCAACTATATCCTCAGTGCCCAAACCTGTACGCTATAACAGCCAAGGTCATAATTAGGATATAGCTGTGGTTAAAAACAACAAGTGGACTTGGATGTTTTTCAACCTTTGGTGAAACCCATCAAGATGTTCCATGCCCTCTATTAGAAAATGCCCATAATAAAACCTGAGCTGGACAGTATGCTCAGGTGCCTGCTGGGTATGCCAGAAGACAAGAGTCCCCACAGCACGTAAGACAAGGACTTAGCCACATATATTTTTTAAATTGTATTTTACTGATTATGCTATCACAGTTGTCCTGATATTTCCCCCTTTGCCCCCCTCCATCCAGTAGCCCCCACTCCCTCAGGCAACCACCACACCATTGTTCATGTCCATGGGTCATGCATGTAAGTTCTTTGGCTACTTCATTTCCTATACAGTATTGGCTGTTCTGTAACTTCCTACTTGTACTTTGTAATCCCCTCACCTCTTCACCCACTCCCCACAAACCCTACCATCCGGCAACCATCAAAAAGCTCCCTGTATCCATGATTCTGTCTCTGTCTTGTTTGCTTAGTTTGTTTTTTTAGATTCAATTGTTGATAAATTTGTATTTTTTTGCCATTTTATTGTTCATAGTTTTTTTTTTCCCTTGTTCATAGTTTCAATCTTCTTTTTCTTAAATCTTAAGTTCCTTTAACATTTCATATAATAATTATTTGATGAGGAGGAACCCCCTTTAGTTTTTTTCTTGTCTGAGAAGCTCTTTACCTGCTCTTTGATTCTAAATGATATCTTCTACGAGTAGAGCAATCGTGGCTGTATGTCCCTGTTTTTCATGACTTTGAATATTTCTTGCTGATTCCTTCTAGCCTGCAGTTTCTTTTCTTTCTTTCTTTCTTTTTTTTTGCAAAGTTTCTTTTGAGAAGTCAGCTGACAATCTTATGAGAAGTCCCCTGTAGATAAGTTACTTCTTTTCTGTTGCTGTTTTTAAGACTCTTTATCTTTAACCTTTGGCATTTTAATTATGATGTATCTTGGAGTAGACTTCTTTGCATCCATATCATTTGGGACTCTGTGCTTCCTGGACTATTTCCTTCACCAAATCAGGAAAGCTTTCTTTCATTATTTCTTCAAATAGATTTCCAATTTCTTGCTATTTCTCTTTCCCTTCTAGCACTCCTATGATGAGAGCGCTGGACCTCTTGAAGTTGTCCCAAAGACTGTTTATACTATCCTCATTTTTTGGATTCTTTTTGTTGTTCTGATAGGCTGCTTTAGACTTCCTTATGTTCTAAATCATTGATTTCACTCTCCGCTTCATCCACACTACTGTTGTTTCCCTGTAAATTGTTCTTTATTTCAGTTAGTGTATCCTTCATCATTGACAGGATCTTTTTTATGCTGTTGAGGTCCTCACTAAGTTCCTTGAGCATCTTTATAACCAACGTTTCGAACTCTGCATCTGATAATTTGCTTATCTCCATTTCATTTAGCTCTTTTTCTCAAGTTTTGATCTGTTCTTTCATTTGGGCCATGTTTCTTTATCTCCTCATTTTGACAGCTTCCCTGCATTTGTTTCTGTGTATTAGGTAGACATGCTTTGACTCTGTGTCTTGGTAGTGTGGCCTAATGTAGTATGTGTCCAATAGGGTCCAGTGGCACAGCACCTCCTTTCACCCAAGCTGGGTACTCTAGGTGCATCCCTTGTGTGGGCTGAGTACACCCTCCTCTTATAGTTGAACCTTGGTTGCTGTTGGCAGATCAATGGGAGGTATTTACCCAGGCCAGTCAGCCGCAAGGACTGGCTGTGACCACTCACCACTAACCTCCTCCCTCCATGGAGGATCAGCTGTGCAGGGGTAGGGTGGTGGTGCTCAAACATGGTCTATAGCTGTCCACTAGGTACATTGGCCCTGGAGTTTCCCAGGTGGTATAGGCCAAGGTCACCTGTGTTTTGCCTAGGGCCACCCTGAGTAAGCTATAATACAATCTGAGATGCTGCTACTTGTGCTAGCTTGGAGATTCCCAGATGAAGTCAAGCTGTGAATCTAGGCTGGCTGCTGCTGGTGCCAGGCCTGGGACTCACTGCTTGTTTGATAGGATTTAGGAAGTTGTGAAGCATGAGCCAAGACCATTCAAATGAAAAAGCAGCTTGAGTGGGCCCATAAATTGGATGAGATGAAACCTCTGGGGATCTCCAAGGCGGGTCAAACAGTGTTACCCAAGTTGATGGAGTCTGAGAAAGGGCATCAGTTTACCAGCTTGGTGGAGGGGGGTGTTTAGAAAAGGGACAATGGCCTCTGCTCACCTTGATGACAAACACTTCAGTTTCTCCCTGTGAGCCACAGGTGCTTTTCAAGCTGCTGCCCTGGTACTGGAACTCGGAGGAAGTAAGTCTGAGTGGTTGAGTCTATGTATGGGTTCTTTAAGAGGAACTGCTTGGGGCTCCAGAATTTCTTCCATCAATTCAATCCCCACTAGTTTTTCAGCCACAAATTGTGAGAATCTAATTATCCTGGCACCGGAATCCTGAGCTGGGGGGCCTTGTGTGGGGCTGGCGCTCCTCACTCCCAAGATACCCCTCTCAAATTTTTCTCCACCACACGTGGGTGAGGGACCAGCTCATTCCACATCTGCACCCCTCCTACCAGTCTGGATAGACGTGGTTTCTTTAATTCCATAGTTGTCAGACTTCCATTCAACTTGATTTCTGACAGTTCTGAGTGATGGTTGTTCTATATTTTAGTTGTAGTTTTGATGTGGTTGTGCAAATAAGCAAGCCATGTCTGCTATGCTATCATCTTGACCTGAAGTAGCCACATATATTTGGACCGGCAGGGCCATTATAGAAAAAAGACAAAATACCTGGTATTAAGGAAAATAATGGGTTGACCAAAAAGTTTGTTTGTTTTCCATAAAATGGCTCTAGTAACCACTTAATTGTCTTTAACTTCATTTGCAACCATTTTGTTAGATTGTATTGTGACCGCTGTCATATCAGTGTGCATTTAAAAAAACTTATCAAAATTGGTGAATTTTTGTGCCACCATTTTAATATTGAACGTGGAAGAAAATAAGCCACATTTTGGCATATTATGCTTTCTAATTTCAAGGAAGGTTAAAACGAATCCAACTAAAATGCAAAAAAAATTTGTACAGTGTATGGAGAAGGAGCTATACCTAACTGAATGTGTCCAAAGTGGTTTGTGAAGTTTCGTGCTAGAAATTTGGACAATGATGTTCAAATTTCAAACTGGACAATGATGTTCTATAGTGGTCAGGTAGACCGGCTAAAATTGACAGCATTTAAGTTGAGACATTAATTGAGAACAAGCAACATTATACCATGCGGGAGATAGCTGACATACACAAAAGACCCAAATAAATCAAGTTACTGGTGAACATGAAAAACGTGTCTTTTATTTTATAGAAAATAAAAAACCCAATACTTGCTAAAAGTTATTGAACTACACTGTTCTGGGAACTGAGTACTTTACATTATTCTCATTTAATCACTGCAAACGACCCACAGGGTGGATACCAGTGTTTGTCCCACTTTATTTAAAGTCAGATAACACCCACAGCCACCAAGTCCAGCAGGTAAGTCTATGCACTCACTCTGCATCCCATAGCTGCCCTCCCTAAAGTCTGGAGTGGGAACAGCTGAACGGCTGTGAGGCTGAGCCTAGATAGAAGCGCTCTCAGCACAGAAACAGCAGCCTCAGGGAGGTGGTCCCTCCTCCCATCCCACCTGATAACACACACCTGGCACACAAAGCTTTCCAGGAAGGTTTCAAATGGGCAGGGAACTAAAGAGCCAGGGGAATATTATCACCCTGTAGAAAGTAAGAAAGTCAAATAAGGTCCTTCCAACCAAAAGGTTGGTCATCAATGCCTTCCTTCAGATTGATTTATGGTGAAAAAGGGGAGTGGTAGACAAAAAGCAAGTTCGATAGAAAGTAACCTCACGAGGTGAACTGATCATTAATTCCTAACTGGGCTGGTCATAGTGCGTACTCACACCCCAGGCATATAACTTCTTTTAACCGTGTAGAAAGAACTTAAGGTCCTCAGCAAGAACAAAGTACCCTGGGCCACAGAAGGCTTAACCTAACTTAAAAGCTCAGCTCTTGGCTCTCTGCCAGCAGGTGCTGGGCCCCAGCTCCTGGGGCCTTTCCTGCCTGAACAAGCTGTGGATCTGTCAAGACCCACTGCTCCTGAGCCGAGGACATCTGTACTTCCTCCCCAGGTGGCCTTTGCTCCCATCACTACACCCTCACAATACTCCTGGGGCACCTATGGGGACAGAGGGGTAAAGCCTTCTGCTTAACCTCCCCGACTGCCTCCCTCTCCTCCACCAGGAACGTCCAGGGATAAGGTCCTGGGTGATAACCCGGCGGGGCTGCAGGAAAGCATCAGAGTGAGGATTTCATGCTAACTTTCTTTCCTCAAAAGGCCAAATCTTTTTACTACAAAGAGGAGTTTATTTTCAAAACCTTCTTTCCAAAGGGGATGGATGTAATACAACAACAATAAAATTAAATTTTTAAAAAAACACCTTCTTTCCCCATTGGGGCAGGACTGTCTCAGGGTGTGGCTGCCTGGCAGCAGTCTGAGAAAGCCATCTCCAGGCCCAGTCCACTGCACAACCTCCCAGGGCCCCCGGGGCCCGGTGTGAGGTCCAGGGGCTTCATTCTAATTGGAAGTGTGTGTCTTGGAGGCAGGGGGTTGACAATTCCCACCAGGCTAGCCAGGGCTCTGTCCAGGCGCTGACTCAACAGAAGGTCTCACAGGGTTTGCTCCTCTGAGTCCTGGGCCAACAGTCCAGTCCACTCTCCTATCTCCCACTCTAGGGCCACAGTCCCTTACATGACTTATGTACAGTTGAGTGTTTCCCTGAAACAAATCAGAGCCAGCCTCCACAGCACAGTCCACCACAGAGCGGGGTGCGGACAGCAGGGCACAAAGGGACTGTGAGGACTCCAGCTAAGGACCACAGGGGCTGATCCTGGCCTGGCCACCTAAAACCCGTTCGGCAAGTTCCGTAACCTCTTCTTCCTTGTCTGTAAAATGAAGATCATAATAGGGCCTACCTTACAGGGTTGATTGGAGGATTAAGGGAACCCATGCCTGTTAAACCGTTGGCGGGGCATACGGTGGGCACCACACAAACATTTGTAAAATAAACAAATAAATAAGGACTCTACAGAAGCATTTGGCTTCTCAGAATGCCAGTCCCTCTGCCCCGATGTTCAGCATCCTACACCCCAGAAACAAGCAAAATCCAGCACAGACCTTCGAGGAAAATAAAAATCTCAAATCTCCCCACTGACATCTAGGGAGCAATGAGCACCAGCAGGTCCTCCCTGTCCATAGGCCCGGCAAGATGTTCGAATAACACAATTGTTACACCCCAATCACCGGGCTCCTCAGACACATGGAGTTTGAAATAAAAAGAGTGTGCTTTGGAGTCTAATTTAAATATCTATCTATACACAGCATAAGAAGCCAGTTACTTTCCTTTCCCCCAAAGAATTAATATCCCCACTGAGTTTTCAGAACCATCTGGTGCCAAACGCACAAACCCACCTATGCATTTTCAGGTGTGGAATTTTCAGGTGCTGGCAGCTGGGAAAAAAGTCAGAGTAGAGGCTGACTGAGCCCTCTCCGGCTCCCACCCACACACCAGGGATAAAAATATATGAAATTATCCAAAGCCTCGGTAAATGGATGTAATTTCAGGTACCACCAATTCCATTTAGAAGTGCACTAATGCATACAGTGATTACAGATCTTTAGCTTCACAGCATTCATGTGTTTCTTTAAATCCCCAGGTCAAAATGTGTTGAGAAAAAAATTTTTGTCCAAAGCCCTGGCTGGTGGCTCAGTGGATAAGGTGCCAGCCTGTGAACCCAAAGTTCGCTGGTTCGATTCCCAGCCAGGGCATGTAACCAGGTTGCAAGCCAGGTCCATAGCTGGAGGCAGGTGAAAGGCAACCATACATTGATGTCTCTTTGCCTCTCTCCCTTCCCCTCTTCCTAAAAATAATTTTTAAAAAATTTTTCCCCAAACACTGCCTGCATAGAGAAGGAAACTATTCTCCCTCCCTGGAAACTTGATCACTGACTTTGTGTCTCTCGTCACCCTGTGAGCTTACAAACCCCCATGAACTCCCAATTCCAATCAACCCTCTCTTCTTGTATGTGGGCCCATATTGAGAGGGTCATGCCGAATGTCAAATCAACTAACCTACACCGATCTGGTTGAGCATCGATCTGCGCCCGAGTCCCCAAGTTGATGAGCTGTCCCTGGCACCGAGTCACAATCCTGCCCCACTGCCCCCAGAACCAGCTCAGGGAACACTGCAATGCCAGGCACCTTTACAACTTACTCATCATCGCCACTGTCCACCGGGACACATTCATTCTCTCACAGAGAGGAAGAATTCCCATTTCTCAAGTAATTGCAGGCTACTTGCTTGCTCTGCTATCAATGTCCATCACGCAGTACAACCCACTCTTTGCCCTAGCCCCCACTCTGCCCTCAGAGGACCTCTGGGTGGTCAGGGGTTCTGAGATATGGAAGAGCCAGCCCCCCACCACCACCCCTACACAAGAGGGCATAGCCCCCAGTCAGTGGTCACCTACAAGGCCAGTCCCATTACCAACCTGTGCAGCCAGCAGCAGCATCTGGGTAGAGGAGAGAGCAGCCTTAGGCATAAGACCTAGGTCCTGGGACTTCAGGTCAAATATCAGGTCCCCAGTAAATCTACTGGCCCTGCAGTAACTGCTGGTGCCAATGACTGCCTGTGTTGTCTTTCAAAGGTATCCTTATCTGCAGACAGGAATGTAGCAACTTCCCTGTTCTCAGAATCAATTCCCCCATCTGCAGGGAGCCTCAGCAACTACACTCCTAATCAACTCTCCCATCAGACCATCGGTAAGGGGTCCAGCCAATTCCCGCTCCCCTTTAAAACCTCCAGCCTTACTGCTACTTGGGGCTGACACCACTTTGGTCTCAGCCTGCCTGTTTACAATGGCCAAATAAATCTTTTTAACTCATGGCCTGTTCGCCTGCTGTTTCTCCTCTCATTCTGCTGAACCTAACAGGCAGAGCATTCCCGAACTCTGCAAAGGAAACCAGAGGCCCACCAGGGAGCCTGGCTCCCAGGGATCTACCCTGCGTAATGGGGTGGGCATTAGAGATAGCTGTGCCCTGACACTATCTCCCGGCCTCCCCACAGCTCCATCCAATCAATTCTGAAAAAGACCCTCCTATAAATAAATGGAAGAGCTCCCAATGCCTGAGCACCTACTATGTGCCAAAAGCACTCCAGGAGCTTCAGATAGACCATCACATTTAATTCTCAAATAACACACGGGAGGACAGTAGCACTGTTATTATTGTCAAGTTAAGGAAGCTGAAGCCCCGAGACATTTTCATTTTCAGTGTCTGTAGAATCACCCGTGCAATTTGTAGTAATGCTGACTCCCAGGCCTACCTTCTAGAAGTTCAGACTGAGCATTCTAGGATACTGCTTCTACTTCAGTCTCGCCCCACTGCCCCCTCACCAAGTGCTCTAATACAGACACCATGGGTTTTGCCTCCAGCAAAAAAGAGAAAGAGCCCGATGCCCTGCCAGGCAGTGCAGACACTAATACTAATACCTAGAAACCCTCCCTCTAGGGAAGTGAGTGGTGACGGGTGGGCAGTAACTCTAAACCTCCCATTTGCAAAACGTGCCCATCATAAGTACAAGGAACCCGTGCATTTCTCTCTGGTTGGACACAGCTGCACAGGGCTTTGAAGACAACAAATCATTTCTCTTATAGCACCAACCATTTTAAAGTGCCTGGCTTCGTCTTAAAGACAAGTCTCAACAGGAAAGCGCAGTTCTCCCTGGGCTTCCCTGATCTCAGATTTCCTCAAGGAGAATACGCCACAGCTCCTCTGCCGGTTGCACCACATGTCACCATAGGAGGAGGCTTTGGATCTAGTAGTCATGATAATACTTAATTCTTAGATAGCATGTATGATACGGCGGACACTGTTTTAAGTCAGCAGCATTGGTCATCATCCCCATTTTCCCGCTGAAGAGACAGCTGAAGGCACGGAGAACTTTAAGTGACCTGCCCGCATAAGCAGCAAAGACAAGATTATCAGCTCAGACATTCAGACTCCAGAATTCGTGTTTTGAAACCCGGTCACCCTGCTCAGACACAGGAATCGGAAAACCCCCTCAGGCAATATTCCTGATCACACCACTCTCCTGAAGCCCAGCTATCCAGGTCCAGTCCCTCCCTATTCCTCAACTTAGCACCAGCCTCATCCACACACAGACAGGGGCGCACACACACACTCACTCCCAGCTTCTTCGAATTTCCTTCCTGGCCTCTCTTGTCTCGGGCTGCCCACGATCTGCCCCACAGCTGCCTGGCCTTCCTCACACTCACCCTCTGAAGCTCCCTAGAGGCCCCTCCTCAGGCCCCCAGCCCCAGTCACCCATACTGACACTATCCAGCACCTTTCTCTTTTGGACTGGGCACTGTTGGAGGATGAAGGTGGTGACATTTCTATTTCCACATCACCCAGTGTGGAGACTGGCATGTGGTGGATGCATCATCAGAATCTGGTGGCTGAATGGATGAATCCTGAACCACAAGTCTCTGAGTAAACGTCTCCCTGGTAAAGGGCTCACCACCCCTTAGGGAGATACACTGATGCCATCCGGGGCCAGGCAGAGACAACAGAGTTTGCAAGCAGGGACAGTATGATTACTGGTGAGGTCTCGCTGCAGTCATTTAAACAGTGCTCTAACTCCCCTCCTTCTGGGAAGACAGGCTCACCTCCATTTCGTTGGAGGGTAGGGAGGTTTGTGGGGAGAACTCGGGAGGCTGTGCAGTCTGGTGCCTGGGTATGAGGATGACATGGGCCCTCTGCTGCCTCCTTCCCCCAGCACACTGCCCACCCTCCCTGCACTGCACTTTCAGGAGGGAGCCAGCAGCCCTGGAAGAGACTGCATGCGAACTGCAAGCTGTCCAACCTGGAGAAGGTGAGGGCTCTACCTTCACAGGAAAAGCCCCTGAGAGAACCTGGAAACACCGGCCCACTGGCCCACTGGCCCACTGGCCGCGACAGTGGAAATGCTCTTCTAGCAGAACCCGGCTTTAAGCTGGCTTAAGAGGCTCATCAGCCCCTGAACTGTGGTCAGCTGATGCCTGGGAGGGGGGTGGTTGGAGGGGTCCACTCCCCCAGAGCACCAGGGACCCACTCACAGTCCTGCCTGGGGGCCATCCACCCCACCCATCACCCTTCTATCCTGTGGGGGACTTTCAGAAGGGGCTATCTAGGCATCATCAGGAAAAATTTAGGGGGCTGTCTAGGCATCATCGGGAAAGATTGAGAGGACCAAGTTTGTACAATAGACCCCCTAAGAGGATTCAGGACAGAGGGGGTGGCAGTGGGAGCCAGAGGACACCTCGAATCACATCACACAAACAGCACACAAATTTGGAGCCGAGAAGATTCAGGTTCCAGTCCCAGCTCCCCCGCTGATGCTTTCTCTGGCCTTGGGAAGATGTTTTCACCCGCTTCCCACTCCAGGCCTCAACTGCTTGACCTATAAAATGAGGACTATAAAAATACCTGCCTCTAAATGGAATTTCTGTTTTCAACTAGTACAGAGCACAGCAAAGATTATCACTGTTGACAACTACAGCCCAGGCAGCACCAGAAAATAAGTCTGTCTTTAGTCCTCAGAGCTGATAACCAGGTGGCCACCCAGATTAAGAAGCAGACATCTGTGCAGCCTCTCTATGCCCAGGAAAGAGGCCAACCAGGAGCCGCTTTCACGCCTCATTGCCCAGGGATCTTTGTCACCAGGTCCCTGCAGCATGGACAAGGAACCCACGGCCTTGGGACAGCATGCCCTTCATGGACAAGGTTAAATAACGTTGTTTTTACGTCAACTTTTCATTTGGAAATCACTTCAACTTTACAGAAAAGTTATAAAATAGTACAAAGAACCTCCATAGACCCCTCACAGAGACCTGCTATTAACATTCTGTCCCATCTGCTCTATCATCCACACACTTAAAAGCAGATACTTCAAGGACATCGTTTTAATAACCATAATTATTATGCATTTTTTATGGGTCCAAACCAACTTCTCAGCAGTCCTTCAGTTTGCATGCTCGCAACACAGGCAACCCCAGTTCAAGGGCGCCAGACCTTTCTGCAGCCGCTAAATGAGGTTAGCATTCCGAATTCAAGTCTCCATCCCACCTCACAGTTGTATGGATGCACAAAAGAGGAGCTCAGATGCATTGGGCATTTACTGTGTGACCGGTACACCTTGCTAAACCCTTTCCATCAATTAATTCATGTATTTCTCACATTTATCCCCTTTTTCCTGGTGAGGAAGTGAGGCTTCAAGAGAGTAGGTAACCAACCAAGGTGAGGGAGCTATAAATGGTGGAGCTGGACTTAGAACTTAGGAATCTTGAGCTCATGCGCCTACCCTTGACATGCTACTACCACAGACACAGCCCCTGTGCATTTTTCTGCAGGAGGAAGACGCCTGGCTGTGCTCTGGGCTTCCAGAAAACCGCCACCAACTAGGGACCTGGCCTGCAATGCAAGCATGTGCCCTGACTGGGAATCAAATGGGTTACCTCTTGGTTTGCAGGCCAGCGCCAATCCACTGAGCCACACCAGCAGGGGCAAAGTACTGATCATTAATGGAAGATATGGAAGGGGGCTTTGTAAGTTAAATTGAGGGTAACGTTTACATGAATTTTTGGACAGAACCAACATTTTGAGGGCATTTTCTATCATCCAGTCTCCCAGGTGAGTCACCTTCTCCTGTCATCAGGGCTGTGGTCGGAAAGCCAAAGAAGCTCTGATCTGAGACCATCATATGTCCACCTTCTTCTTAGGACCCTGAAAAAGCTGAACTAATACAGCACGTGGCTTCACCACTCTGAGCCCACATTTCTGCACTAAAACACGCAGTAACTGTGAGCCTCCAAAAGCAGATAATGTTTATGAAGCACCCAGTAAACAATAAAGCATTAACCCAAACACTTCCCATTTCTGAAAACCTAAATGGAAATGTTTTGACAACCGTTTGAAAACAACAGGCAAATAAAACCATATTCTTCCATGCCTTCCCGTCTGCCAATATTTATTCACAACACCGTGCCAGTTTACTGAGATGCTGCTGCCTCAGGCTGAACACAAAGATTCAAACCAGGCTCCCTTCTGAAGAGGCAGAAAATGGGATCACGCACCTCATTAAATCACCCAACAGCCCTCATTGTGAAGTGCTTTCTTAAATAAGCTCCTTTTTGTGAAGTATGTAACACAATGGAATATTACTCAGCCATTAAAAGGATGAAATCTTACCATTTGCAACAACATGCTAAGTGAAATAAGTCAGAGAAAGACAAGTGCCATGTGGTTTCACTTATATGTGGAATCTAAAAACCAAAATGAATAAAACAGAAACAAACTCATAGATATGGGGAATAAATTGATGTTGGGCACATGGGAGTGGGCTTGGGCGGGGGTGCATGGAAAAGATGAAGGGATTGAGAAGTACAAATTGGCAGTTACAAAACAGTTATGGGGATGTAAAGTATAGCATAGGGAATATAGTCAATGTTCTAATAACTACATATAATGTTAGGTGCAAGGCTTATCTGGAGGATCACCTGTAAATCATATAAATGTCTAATTATGGTGCTGTATGCCTGAAACTAATTCAATTCTGAATGTCAACTATAACTGAAAAATAAAATTAAAATTAAATAGGCTCCTTTTATCAAAGTCTCCTATGTAAGAAGCCAAAATTCACTCCAAAAATATGAAGAGACTGGAAAGACTGCCATCAGTGTACAAGAAACCTGCCCCCATCTTTTCATACACACAGCACCACGGCTGGGGGCTAACACCTGTCCCCCCAAATCCACCCTGTCCTTTCTCAAAAAAGAGAGAGAGAGTGAGTGACAGAGAGAAAGAGAGAGCGAGAGAGAGAACCTTCCAAAGAAAGCAGCAACCAGATCTTTTGTAGGATGGTTCTGAGACCGTGGTGCAAATCACGGCTCTTAATCCTTCCTTCAGCTTTCTGTACAACGCCTGCTCCTGTTCCGTGGACAGAGCCCACCACTGTAATCCATGAGCCAGCCTTCACCCTTGATAAACCAGGAAATGAAATGTCAAGTGGGATTATGCCAATGCTTGCCAACCTGGGAGAACCTTTTCTAAACTTGCACAAGAGGTTTCAGAATTTCCCTTTAAAAAATAAAGAAAATTAAGCCCTGGCTGGTGGCACAGTGGTTAGGCACCGGCCTGCAAACCCAAAGGTCGCAGGTTCGATTCCCCAGCCAGGGCACATAACAAGGTTGCAAGCCAGGTCTCCAGTCAAGTCTGTGGCTGGAGGCAGGTGAAAAACAACCATACATTGATGTCTCTCTCTCCCTCTCTGCCTTTCTCCCTTCCCCTCTTTCTAACAATAATGAAATAAAATCTTTAAAAAAAAAATAAAATAAATAAAGAAAATTAGCCCTGGCTGGTGGCTCAGTGGATAAGGCACTGGCCTGAGAACCCAAGGGTCACTGGTTTGATTCCCCAGTCAGGGCACATAACCAGGTTGCAGGCCAGGTCTCCAGCCAGGTCCATAGCTGGAGGCAGGTGAGAGGCAAACATACATTGATCTTGCTCTCCCTTTCTTCCTCCCTCCTTGCCCTTCTCTCTAAAAATAATGAATAAAATATTTTTTAGTTAATAAAATAAAAATAAAGAAAATTAATTAATTAATGTAAGCTGTGAGCTTCCCAGAAATTGTTTGTAGAACAGTTGCTCTCTGGTTTGAAATAAAGTTTCTGGGACTACTGTTCTCAGAAAAATGTCAGTGAGAAAGATGACAGCTAACTTCACCAAGAGGTTGGCACTCTACAAAATAATTTCACTGACATGAAGTTCAACACTTGTCTGAGGAGGAAAATGTGGCGACATCTTACTGGGTGGTCTGAAAGACTGGCCCTTGGCTGGTCGCATAATTAAACCTTAGGAAGGTGGCTTCCTGGGCTATCCAGTACTCACAGGCTTTCCTGAAGGGCCTGCTACACTGGTGTCTACAGCCAGCTAGTGTCCCCACCTGGACGTCCTGTCACCCCTGCTTTAGCCTTCACTCCCCAACTCCTCCTCCCCACCCTTTAACGTCAGACTCAAAAATAGACTTGCTAAATACAAAAACACACTCTCTGGATGCTTAGCATCATCTCTAGAAGGGTAACCTTTCTGAAGAGGCTTGAAGCCCTGGTTCACAACAATCCCCACCCTCTGCCTCCCTGAGTTAGGTTCTTAACTGCCCACGCCCAGCCTCCAGGAGCCCCAAGCCTCACCCAGCAGCTCACTCCTGCCCTGGGGCATCTCAGAGTGATGCTTGGTGGTGGTGATTCAGCCTATTAGGTCAATGTCCTGATACTTGCATTTAAATTTTATATTCCACAATATAAAATTTATAGATGAACTATAAGATTAATGGTAATAATTTATTTTTTACTCAGAATGGCATTAAATAGCAAATAGAAACACCACAACAGGTATAGGGAAAGACTGCAGTAGAAAGGAATAAGTTCTATAGTTTAATACATTTATTTTTCTGGCTTTTGAACAAGTGGCCCTGCACTTTCACATTGCAATGGGCCCTGCAGATGCTGTAGCCAGTCCTGCCCCTAGGATTTGCTTTGGTCCAAAGGGCTGGGGAGCAGAGGGAAAAGTCAGCCTTACTCCAACCCCCAGAAATTCTTTCCCAAGAGCCTCACTGCCCTCAACTGAGATGTGCACCCACAAGGGGAATAACACCTACAATGGATGACCCCACAAGGCTCCAAAGCTGAAACTGTCAGGTGTTTCCCGCCAGGAGCCAAGTCACAGAGGACCAAGACCTGGCGACCAGGGAGGGAGGGCAGCCAGGTCCAAAGGCCAACAGACATCCCGATCCCCAGATGCAGGGCAGGAGGTCTTGAGGTTAAGAAGCCAGAGGCTGGGTTCCTGCTTTGTGCACTGTTCCTGACAGCAAAAAGTACATACAAGAAGCCTGGGGCATAGGCACCAGCTTTGACAGGTGCCATTTCTGGCTACTTTGCTTCTTCTACCTTGTCTGGTCTCTCCCACACCCTGATCTCAATAAATTTTCCAAGACTTGCAGCACCTACCGAACTCCTTGAATCCCTTAAACACTGCTGCTTCAATAAATACCAAACACCTACTTAGTGCCCAGTGCTGGGATGGGCACAAGTCTCAGAAGTGGGGAACAGGAGCAACTGTGGCACCAGTCAGGGTAGCCAAGACCCCTGGTCTCTGACATTCATCTTCCCTATCAATCCAGGACCTATTCAAATCCTGCTGTAGGGAGAACCCAACCCATGGGTTCAGAACAAAACCCCTGAAGACCAGCGGCCTCTTCTAGAACTTCTTCCTCATGGGTCTCATGTTTGAAAAGGCTGTGTCTGCCAGACTGTTTTCACTATGTACTAAATTAATGTCTTCCATTTCTTACTAAACAGACACATGTGCCACCACCAATCAGCAGAGAAGACCAAGGGCTGCTGCCCTTCCAAGGTGCCCCAGTCCCCAGCCTGAGTCTGAGCAACGCACATGGCATGCAGCTCCTTCAAGTACCCAGTCTGGCTCTCACCAGTGACCTGGGGTAGAAGCCACCATTGCTACCATGGTTACCATATTAGAAACTGAAGACCCACAGTTCAGTCCCAGCTCTGACACTCCAATCAAATCACTGAACCTCCATGACCTAAGTTTCAACATCTAAAGTACAGGACACCCCTGCTCTGTGGCTTCTTGGGGCCACTATAAGGGTCAAGTACTAAAAGGTACCAGAAAAAGCCAACTGCCTTTGCTGTTGAAACGACCAGGATTATTACATGTTTCCACATAGATAAAATGGAACTACTAACAGTTCCTACTTCAACAAGTTATTAAGACTTAAATCAGATAATAGTTATCAACAGTTCCTGGTAGTTTTCAAGGACTGGACAAGATGAGGCTATTGGCCCTGACTGGTATGGCTCAGTGTATTGAATGCCAGCCTGTGAACCTAAAGGTCAACAGTTCGATTCCAGGTCTGGGCATGTGCCTGGCTTGCAAGCCAAGTTCCCTCACACGCAGATGTTTCTCTCCCTCTCTTTCTCTCTCCTTTCCCCTCTCAAAAATTAAACAAATAAAAATCATTAAATAAAATAAAAATTTAAAAGATGAGGCTATTATATAATTGCAACTACTATTATTGTTATTAATAGTATTATTATCACCATTACTATTATATCCTGCTACCTGCCTAAGGGACTCATGGGAAAGAAGTGAAGTCGTACAGTACAAGTCTTCTTAGACGGGATGTCAGCATGGTCTAGTCTGGAACTGGGAGAACCAGGAGTAGATTCCCCATATATTTTTTCCCTAGTTAATCCACAGTTGGACACAAAGTGCAGAAACCAAAACTGAAATCCACCTACCTTAACTCCAGGTTTTCCCCTTTAAGAAATGGATTCTGGAGAGTATTCAAGCACCTGCTAACTATCAGGAGGAACTGATGCATCCTGAAAACCTGACAACTTTCCAGGCAAAGGTCCACGGGGGGAAAATAATATCAGCTGGGCCGATGCTTTGTCCCACTAGTTGAGCTATATTAGAGAATTCTCCCCACCAAAAAAAATCGAAAATTCAGAAATGCTGATGGCAAATTCAAGAAAGCAGACTGAAGCAAAGCATTTTTTTTTTTTTAGTGTGGGGAAAGGAGAATAATTACTCCCAAACCTTTAAGTCCTTAGAAATTGTCACAGCCAAAAAATATACATGAATAACCCGTGGACACAGACAACAATGTGGTAAAGGCCAGGGGAGGGGAAGGCAGGGGCTGGGTGGAGGTTGGCAAAGTTGGAGGAAATGGGGGACATCTATAAATAGTGCCAACAATAAAAAATTTGTCACAGGAGGAGATCAAAAGATAGCTGCCATAGGGTCAGGAGGGGACTGTCACACACTGCTCTCTCCTTCACCTGGAAGGACTCAGCCAAGGCCCTGTAGGTAGGTATCCTTGCTGAAGGATAACTATGGGGTACCTCACAGAGTTGCCACAGAAGACTCAAAAAAAGAGAGAGAGAAAGAGAGAGCGAGACAAAGGGCAGGAGGCTGAGACAACGGCCTAAGATCTGACACAACCCTCAGATCCCTCAGCTCAAGATTTTGCCTAGAACTTCATGACAAAGACAGAAACCATCAATAGGAGAGGTGGGCACATCTGCCCCCACCAAACCTCTCCAAGTCTGTGCATGGGCGCAGGCCCTCGCAGCTCTTCCTCCTGTTGGTGGATGAAGTGCCCTGCTCCCATCTGAGACCAAGGACACTAATGCCCTGGTCCCTTCCCTCTCACCTCTCAGAAACACTGCTCCAGCCACTGACCCTTCTCCCTCCTGCATCACCTGTTTCTCCTTCTCTACTGCATCGTTCCCATCAGAACAAACCGTGCTCCACAATCTCCTGCAATTGCTCCCTCAAACCCACATCCTCTCCTGTTCTCAGCTCATCTCTCAACTCTACTTTTGACAAAGCTGCCTGAAAGATTCACCCAAAATTACTGACTCCGTTTTTTCACTCCATATTTTCTTTTCCACCTACTCCAGCCAGGTTTTATCCTTTAGGTTTCTGGGGGCCCTCATTCTCCTAGGTTTCTTCCTACCTTCTCAGTCTCGTTTACTGGATCCACCTCTTTCACAGCCCATGGTACTTGGGACATAGCAGCATTTACAGGACATAAATGCTGCTACCTCCCAAGGCTTGGGGCATCTTCTTCTTCCTGTCCACACACTCCTCCTAGGTGATTTCATCCAATCTTGTTACCTTGAATAACACCTATGATATCCAAAAGTATCTCTTCAGTCTTCCCTCTCCCGTAGCTTCAGATGCAAACAGCTGACTAGGAGATTTGTTCATGTCTTAAATGTAACATGGCAAAACAAGTTCTCATACCCTCTGCCACCCCAAACCTCCGCTTTGCTTTCTCAATGAGATGAGCCCCCGCCAGCCAGGTGCTTAAGTGTCTAGCCATCTTTGACTCTTCTTTTTCCCTCACAGACTGCATCCAGCTCATCAAGGTTGAATCTGACCACTCCTTCCCACCTCCAGTGCTATATCCTCAGTCAAGCCATCATTAACTCCTGCCTGATCTACAGCAATGGCCTCCTACTGCTATCCTGCCCATTACAGTTGCCCACCCTCGGTCCACGCGACAGCAGATACAGCAATCTTTCTAAAATTGAAAAGCAAATTATCTCTGCTTAAAATCCTCCGACGGCAGCTCACTGACTTAGAATAAAGTATAAAGACTGCTAATCGTGGCTCACAAAGCCTTACACCATTTAGCTCTCCTTCCCTGTAAGGGCTTCTCATGCCCTTTTCTCCCTTGTTCACCACATTCCAGCCACATAGGCCTTTCTGCTCCTTAACTTAATGCTCTTTCTTGCCTTGAAGCCCTTGCGCTGGCTGTTCCCTCTTCCAGAAATGCTCTTCCACCTCCTCAACGCAAGGATGGATCTTTGTCATTCTTATTTTACCTTAAATGGTACCTATTCAGAAACACCGCCACTAATCTCACATCCAATCATACTATTCAGTCACAAGGTATCACCTTATTTTAACTTTCTGCATAGTAGTTACCACTCACTATCTGATATTATTGTTTATTTACTTATGTTCTGCTCCCTCCCCTCCCCCATGAGATTGCAAGCACCATGAGCACCAGGACCTTGTGTGCTTCATTCATTTCTATAGCCCTAATGCCTAGAACAATGCCCGGCACACAGGAAATATTTAATAAATATCGATGGGTACAGTTATGAGCTAGAGAGGGCTCCTAACAAGAGGTTGAAATGTCCCAAACCAGCTCCCCAACTTCGCATACACACAACCACAGTCCTAGTGCTCAATTCTATCAATCTCATCCATTAAGATTTCTTTTTTTTTTAAATTGATTTGAGAGAGAGAGGAAGGGAGACACAAAGGGGGAAATGATTTATTGTTCCACTTGTTGATGCATTCATTGGTTGACTCTCACCTGTGCCCCTGAGCCGCAGGAGGCTCCAACCAACTTAGTTATCCTGCCAGACCTCATCCACCAGGATTTCAACCCTCCTGAAGGAGCCCAAACCCTGGAGGGAGGGTCTGGGACTTCATGGGGCCACCTGAGCTTTGAAAATGCTGCTCCACTGCCAATCAGCAGGGTTTTCAAGTTGACGAAAAAGGGATTTCTGACTCCCAGACCCCTAAACTACACTTACTATTAGTCAAACCACCATCCAGACAGACCTTAAGCTAGTTCATTCATTCAGTGAACAAACATTTACCGAGTGCCTGCTCTAACCCACGCAACTGGGCGGACGATCAAAAGCAGCTTCTGACCCCGGGAGCTCACGGGAGAGCCGGCGGAGGGAGAAACACTGCAACTCTGGTATAACCAGAGCGGGAAAGTAAAGATTATACTCGTGCGAGCGTTTGGACAGTGCCTCGATTTCATTCCTACAGGCTCAGGTCTGGTCTAACTTGGCTTGTGGGGCAAGATTCCTGGACTTTTCCAGAAAATCTACTGCCTAAGCGGAGACAGGCAGGAGTGTGATTGTCCTAGTTGAGCACCAGCTACAAAACCGGGCAGCAGTTTAGTAATACAGGCTCATCAGTTCTCCTCCCAACCCCCGTTCTCCCCGACCAGGCCCCGGCGGCGGAGGGGCGGGGTGGGGTGCGGTTCCAGCTGGCCCCTACCATCCCAGAGGACGCTGCCCAAGAGAAAGCCCCCCCCCAACGAAATTTCCTCCGTCTTTTCCATCCCATCCTCACCCTCCCCACCGCGGGTTCCCCAAACCCGGACGCATCTTCTCTCCCCACCTCAGTTCATCCCGGTCCCGGCTCCGCGCTGCGGGAGACCCCGAAGGGGAGGCGCGCCCGACCCCTCACACCCGCGCCCGAACCCCACCCCATGGCCAGGTCCGGGGCGCAGTGTGCAGCCCCAGCCCGCGCAGCGGGTGGACCCCAAACTCCCGCCCGGATCCCTCGGCGACCGGGACGCCACCCCGCCTCGCAACCCGGGCAAACAAAACCCCACACGCCGGCGGCCGCGGGCTGCGCGCGCCCAGTCCCCCGGGACGCGGGCGGGAGGAGGGGACTCCCGTGCGCGGCGGGAACCGGGCGGGACGCCGCCGCCCAGGTGGGAGCGCCGCGTCGCCCCGATCACTCACTCGATGAAGTAGCTGGCGCCCTCCTCCGTGAAGCCCTCCTCCCAGCCGCGGGGCAGGTCTGCGCGAACAGGGGAAAAGTTAGGTCAAACTTGGCAGCCCAGAGGCGCGCCCCCCCCCCGGGGGCCCCAGCCCACCCGCCGGCGCCCACCTGAGCGGAGCATGTGGCCCGAGTTGACGGGCTCTCCGGTGCGAGGGTGCAGCCAGGTGGTGCGGCGGAGCTGGTCACTGCGGGGAGAGAGGTGCACCTGTTAGCGCCGCCGCCGCCCCGGGGCGCCCGCCCGGCCCCGCGCCCCGCCGGGCCCCTCGCCCCCTCCCGCCGCCGCGCGGCCCGCGCCTCACTTGACGAAGAAGACGCGGCCGTCCCGACACACGCCGTAGGACCAGTGCTCAGGTAAAGTGTCCCGCCCGATCCCCGCCGCCGCCATGTTCGCCGAGCCCGGAGCGGCCGCGGGGCGAGGGAGAGGGAGAGGGGGCGGGGGCGGGGGCGGCGCGGGCGGCGCGGGCGGCGGGACGGCGGGCTCGCCCTGCTCGCCCTGCGCGGGCGCGGGCGCGGGCGGCTCCCCGGGGCGCTCCATCGCTCGCAGTGCGGGCTCCTCGGGGCTCCGAAGTGCGACCAGGTCCCGGCGTCCGCAGGAGTTCGCCGCCGCTGCAGCCGGCCGGGGCGCGGTAGCCGCGGCCTTTGTCCCCGGGACTTCCCCGCCCCCAGCCCGCGGCGCGCCCCTTGGCCCCTGAGGCCCGGAGACTCGGGCGGGGCGAGGGCCACCGTCGGGGATCTGGGGGCAAACTCCGGAAACAGGGTGCACCCCGGATGCCCCGATAAACCCCACCCAATCCCTGCGACAGAACTTTTCTCCCCGGGAACTGGACGTTCTTCCGAACCAAGTGAACCTAAACAGGTTTCTTCCCTCCTCCTAGCCTCGGTTTCTTCCCTTGTAAAATAAAGTTCGTAAGAAAGAATACACGGGATTGCGGAGTGGCTTAATGAAGTAACAGTGGTATAAAGTGCTTAACCGAACGCTATGCTAGCACGTATTAGTGCCTCTATTAATGCCAGGTGAAGCACAATTTCATTTATCCAAGTTTGCAGCTGAAATCTGAAGCTGGAGGGCGGGCGCAGGTCTCCTCCCACACACTCCACACTTGCAGCCCTGAAGTTGCAGGGATCCCAGGTTCTGCTTTCAGTTCTCTTCCAGTGACAGAAAAAGGTGCTGAGGGCTGGGCTGTACCTCATCCAGATCCTCCAGGCGGGACCCTGGAAGGTTCTGCGCATGGCTGGAGACTTTTCCTATTCAGGTGTCTACTCTCATCTCGGCTCTTGGGGGATCCCTCCCCTAACCCCCCTGTCCAAAGGAGACTTCCCCTCCTCTCAAACTGTACACTTATTTGATGTTCTTATTTGTGTGTGTTTCTTTGTTACCTTGTTGGTTGTATGTTAGCCACCACCCCCCTCACAGAAATGTCAGCTGGATGAGAGGAGGGGCCTTGGTCTGTCGCGTCCACTGCCATATCCACAGCGCCTTGAATGTGTCCGACTTGTATGCAGTCAAATGCGGAACGAGTGCATGAAACTCTCCACACTGACCCTACACTCGGCATGGACAGGGGACACTGGACTCTGGGAGATACCAGGCCCAGCCTTTGAGGGACATAGGCTATAGCTGATGGGGTGAGACCCCCATTCAAGTCAGACTAGGCAGTATGGGTATTATTAGTCCTTCAGAAAGGTGCCCCAGACAGAATTCGGAAGACCCTGAAAGACTGGTCAGATTTGACGGGAAGGGGAGGGAGGGGAGGGCAAACGCAGGGTTGTGGGAAGGGTGAGGGATGTTCAGGAGGCCATACACAGGCCCTTCCTTGGGAACAAACTGGTATTGGGGAAGGAGACCATTGAATTAAGAGAAAGGGAATCCCTGTGATTGTGGAGGATCCTGAACACCTGTCTTAGAGGGCCTCCTGCCTTTGAGGAGATTTTTGAGCAAATGACAATGGGAAGTTAGTGTGCTTATTGTTAAACATTAATTTTAAAATAATAGATGAGTAGGCAAAGGTCATGAACACACAATTCACAAAATTTTTTTTTTGAGTTTAAATTTTTATTGTTCAAAAGATTGCTTTGTTATTATAGAGGCAAAAACATTGTTAAAGATAGTTTTTAAAAATAAAAATATTCAATAAAAGACATGAGGATTACATTGAAAACCTGGTTTGTTTTCCTTGATAACACAAAGCTTTCAAAAGACACCTTTTCTTTGAAGTCTATTATGGCAGAATTTAAAATTCTTCCCTCCCTCCATCTCCATATAACCATCATAGTTCATGAAACATTTTGGTGTGCTTGCTCTTGTGTATGTCCATTTCCCATTATTACAACTTAAGAGTTTTAGGAGCAGGGACTGCATCATATTCATCTTTATATCCCTGATTATTAGTACAATAATTGGGACTTAATAATTCATTGAATAAATAAGTAATTTTTTTATTATTCGCCCAAATATATCTATCAGTCTCATTTTGAGTTTTCATTTGTGCAAGGAGAATTAGAACTTTTCTATTGTCTTATAGCTAGAGATGACTATTTTGCCCACAATGCATTTGAAGGATAATTAATAAGACAATAGAAAAATATCATGGTTTATTTAAAATGCAAAAAGCACATAAACAGCACATAAGCACATAAACAGTGGCTTTTAAACAAATGGAAAGACACTCAACCACCCTGTAATAGGAGAAAAGCAGATTAAAATTAAGGTGAGCCCTGGCTGGTGTGACTCAGTGAATTGGCTGGTGCCTGTGACCCAAAGGTCACTGGTTCGATTCCCCAGCCAGGGCACATAACCAGGTTGCAAGCCAGGTATCCAGCCAGGTCCTCAGCTGGAGGCAGCTGAAAGGCAACCATATGTTGATGCTTCTCTTCCTTTCTTCCTCCCTCCTGCCCTTCTCTCTGAAATTAATGAATTAAATCTTTTAAAAATTAAATTAAGGTGAAATAACATTTTTAAGACATCAAATTGGCAAAAAAATGCACATTGTAGAGAAAGTCATTCTTGTTCATTGTTGGTGGACTATAAAATGGTTGTCTCTTCAAAGCTAGTTTGGTAAAAGCCATTAAAATTTAAATACATATACCTTTTGACCTAGCAATCCCACTAGTAGGAATTATCTACATTAGTGCCCACACAGAGGCAAAGGCCTGTGTACTAGAGTACTTACTGCAGCATTGTCAATAGTTACAAAAGGCTGGGGACACCTAAATGTGTATCAAAAAAAGAACAGGTTTGTATGGTAATGAGGTTAACTAGACTTGTTATGGTGATATTTCACAATGTATATAAATATGGAATCACGTTATATACTTGAAACCAATACAATGTTATACAAGGTCTGTGCTGAAAGTATCGGCTGTTTTAATTATATTGACACTGGCTCAATACTTTCGGCACAGACCTCGTATGTCAGTTATATCTCAATATTTTTAATATTTTATTTATTTATTTTTAGAGAAAGGGGAAGGAGAAGGAGGGAGAGAGATGTCAATGTGTGGTTGCCTCTTGCACACCCCCAACTGGGGACCTGGCCTGCAACCCAGGCATGCTCCCTGACTGGGAATTGAACTGGCAACCCTTTGGTTTGCAAGCCAGGAATCAATCCACCGAGCCTTGCCAGCCAGGGCTCTACCTCAATTTTTTTTTTTTTAAGATTTTATTTATTATTTTCAGAGAGAGGGGTAGGGAAAGAAGCAGAGAGGGAGAGAGACATCAATGTATGGTGTCCTTTCAGCTGCCTCCAGCTATAGATCTGGCTGGAGACCTGGCTTGCAACCCTGGTATGTGCCCTGGCTGGGGAATTGAACCAGCAACCTGTGGGTTCTCAGGCTGTCGCCTTATCCACTGTGCCACCAGCCAGGGCTCAATTATCTTTTAATTTGGTTAATTATGTCATATTCCTACAATGGAATGCTATGTAAAGGATGAGATAGATCTCTATGAACTGCTATGGAATGGTCTGAAAAATATTAAGTGTAATGTAAGACAGGGAACTGTGTATATGGTATACTACTATTAGTATACAGAAAGCATCATAGCTGAGTAGGGTAGCCCTTGTTTTCTGTGTCACACACACACAACAACCATTTGGCATCCATCCATAGACTACAGTGTTTGGGCACATTGAAGATGGTAGTTAGTGAAGACTACTATAGGAGGTGAGTGCTCTTTCAAATGCAAAGACAGCAATACAAAGCTTCAACAAATATGAAAAACCAACAAAGCAGGGCACCACCAAAGGATCACAATAATCTTACTAGAAAGCAATTCCAAAGACATAGGGATCTGCTATTTATCTGATAAAATGATTAAAAATAGCTGTTTCAAGGAAACTCAATGAGCAACAAGGAAATACAGAAAGACAATTCAATGAAATAAGGAAAACAATACATGAACAAAAGGAGAAGTTTAAGAAAGAGATAGTGCCCTGGCTGGTGTGGCTCAGTGGATTGAGAGCCTGGCCTGAGAACCAGGTTACCAATTCGATTCCCAGTCAGGGCACATGCCAGAGTTATGGGCTAGGTCCCCACTTAGGGGCATGTGACAGCCAACTGATAGCTGGATCTCTTGCACATTTGTTTCTCTCCCATTATTTCTCCCTCCCTTTTCTTCTCCTCAAACAACCAAACAACACAAAACAAGTAAGCCTTGGCTGGTTTCACTCAGTGGGTTGAGCACTTGTCCACAAACCTAAGGAATGCTGGTCCAATTCCCAGCCAGGGCACATGCCTGGGTTGTGGGCCAGGTCCTTGTTTGGGGGCGTGGGTGAGGCAACCATACATTCATGTTTCTGTCCCTCTCTTTCTCCCTCCCTTCCCCTCTTTCTAAAAATAAATAAATTACAAAAAAAAAAAAGGTAAGCCCTGGGTGGTGTGGTTCAATGGATTGGCACCTGCCTGAGAACCCAAGGGTCACTGGTTCAATTTCCATTCAGGGCACAGAACCAGGTTGCAAGCCAGGTCTCCAGCCAGGTCTGTAGCTGGAGCCAGGTAAAAGCAACATACAATGATGCTTCTCTCCCTTTCCTCCTCCCTTCCTGCCCTTCTCTCTAAAAAATAATGAATAAAATCTTTTTTAAAAAAGTAAAATGAGTATTTTTAAAAGAGATAGAAATAATTTTTAAAAGAACCAAACAAATTATGCAGCTAAAAGAATACAACAAATGAAATTTAAAAAATGCAATAGAAAGCATCAACAGGAAGATGAATCAAGCAGAAGAATCTGTGAGTCAGATGATAAGAACTTTGAAGTTAGAATCAGATGATGGGAGCTTTGAAGTTACCGATTCAGAGAAGACCAAACAATGAAAAAGAGTAAAGAAAGCCACTTTAAACCAAATGAACCTAACAGACATTTATAGGACGTTGCATTCAGCAGCAGAATACACATTCATCTCGAGTGCATATGGAACATTCTCGAGGATAGATGATATGATAGGTCACAAAACAAGTCTTAGCAAATTTGAGAAGACTGACATCATACAAAGTATCTCTCCAACCACAATTGTTTGAAACTAGAAATCAATAATAAGAGGAAAGCTGGAAAATTCACAATTATGTGAAAATTAAATAACATACTTATGAACAATTAATAGACCAACAAATCCAATGAAATCAACAGGGAAATTTTAAAATATCTTAAAAACAAAAACACAATATACCCAAACCTGTGAGATGCAGCAAAAGCAATTTTAGGAGAGGAGTTTATGGAGATATACACCTACATTAAGATAAAAGAGCTCAAATAAACAACCTTGTTTTACACCTCAAGGAACTAGTAAAAAAATAAATAAAAATAAAAAACCAAAAAAACAAATTAAGTCCAAAATTAGCCAAAGAAAGGAAATAACAAAGATCACGGTAGGAATAAATGAAATCGGGACCAGAAAAGCAACAGCAAAAATCAATGAAATGAAGAGCCGTTTTATCAAAGATAACCAGGACTAATGAACCCTTAGCTAGACTAAGAAAAAGAGACATTAAATAAATAAAATGAAAGGGGAGACATTACAACTGATACCATAAAATACAAAGAATAAGAAACTCCTGTGAACAAATGGATAATCCAGAAAAAATTGATAAAAATTCCTAGAAACATAAAACCTACTAAGACAATCATGAAGAAATAAAAAATCTGAACAGGCCAAAAATAAGTAAGGAGATTGGATCAGTCATCAAAAATCTGCCAACTGTGAAAAGTCCAGGACCTGGATAGTTTTCCGAGTGAATTCTACCAGACATTTAAAGAAGAATTAATGCCAGTTCTTCTCAGTTCTTCAAAAAAATTTTAACAGAAGTGAACACACCTGAATTTAATTTATGAGGCCAACATTACCGTGATACCAAAGCCAAATAAGGATACTACGTGAAAAGAAAACTAGTGCCTACTTCAGCAGCACATAGACTAAAATGGGAACAATGCAGAATTATCATGGCCACTGCACAAGGATTACACAGAAATCGTGAAGCATTTCACAAGAAAAGTATATTAAGGTAAAGGTAAAGGTAAAGGTAACTTAAAAAAAATTAAAGAAAAATGAAAGAAAAAATTTTTAAATGCACCTTGCCCATAAGAGGCACTCAGTGAGTATGTTTTGAATGAATAAGCAATGAATAAATTGCTGTTCATCATTGTGTACAGTCCATGTTACAAAAGTGTCCAATAAATAACTGGGCCCTGGCTGGTGGCACAGTGGATAAAGTGCCAGGCTGCAGACCCAAAGGTCACTGGTTTGATTCCCCAGCCAGGGCACATAACCAGGTTGCAAGCCAGGTCTCCAGCCAGGTCTCCAGCCAGGTCTGTGGCTGGAGGCAGGTGAAAGGCAACCATACTCTGATGTCTCTCTTCCTCTCTCCCTCTCTCCCTTCCCCTCTCTCTCTAAAAATAATAAATAAAATCTTTTAAAAAGTTCACAAGAGGCATCAAGGTATATCGTCGATAGGAACACTAGGTATCCTAGTGATCTTAGTATGAGTCTCAAAGTAGGTTACTTTTCTGAGCCTCAATGTTCCCATCTTTAAAATAGGGTAATTTTAAAATTTAATAATTTGTGCCAGACTCCCTTCCCCAAAAGTCTGGAGTTAGCTTTTTGGGAAGCTGTGAAAATCTAAGAAATATGTAAGAGGCTACTTTTAAATTATAAACCGCCAGTGTATCATAGCGTTAGCATCACCAGCAACAACAGCAATGTACGCCACCTAGTCGTGAAAGAGAGGAACTGCATCCAGATACAATTCAAAGACTGCATCACAGTTCAGAGCCTTGTAAGGAATACTGGACATTTAAGAAAAGACTAACATAAAACACAAACAGAAAAGTATCTCAGAGAGAACAGACAGTGTAGGAATAGAAAAAAGCTGATTATCATTAAGTATTCAGAGATAAGAAAATATAAAACAGATTTTTATTAAAAAGAAAAATCAGGGAACAAAAGAAGCTCTGAGCAGCAGTGAACTGAATCTGGCTAATACGGGCTCACAAGGAGCCAACCGTTAAAACTTCAGGAATTCTGCAAGCCAATTAAGCACAGGCATCATTAAAATTAAATTATACAAACTCAAAAATAAAATACTGAAAGCTCGCCATTTCCTAATTGTTTTACACCATTTTTTTTTCTTATCCAAAGTCTTGAAGTCATTTGCATTTATTGTTCCTATACAGAGGAAATACAATATGATGGCCTGCTACCAAGCATCCTCCCAACTCCACTGTGACATCCCATTGGTAGCTTGAAATCTGCTACAGTGGGAGGTTTCATACCACAGAAATAAACATTGCAAATCAGAGTTGTCTTCTCCCTGCCCCCACTGGAGAGTTAAACATTTAACATAAAACATACATATAGTACATTTACCAACATGCCACTGGCTCCTGGAAATTAAAAATAAGACAGAAATGGAAAAACTTAGTAAGATTTGAACACTCCCAGAAGGAAGGAAAGAAGAGGGACAATAGTTGTTTAAAAAAAAGGTTTTTAATTGGATTATCAATCCATAAAGTTTAACATGAAAATAATGAATTCCATAAAGAGAACCCAGAAAACAGAATGGAAGAAATATTAAAGGGATAATTCAAGAAAATTTCCCAAAACTTTAAGTCCAGTTTGAAACTGAAATAGCTTGAGTACCAGAACAAATGAAAAAGATAAAACCAGCGTATTGTTGCAACTCTCAAAACACCAAACAATAAAGACACAATCCTAAAAGCATCGAGTAAGGGGAAAGAAAACTAGGTTGAAAACAAAAGGAGTGGAAATCAGAATGATATCTGATTTCTCAACAGCAGGAGTACTTGAGGGATCCTTGTTTGTTTATTTGATTTTTAAATTTTTATTTTTAGAGAGAAGGGAAAGGATAGAGAAAGAGAAACATCAATGTGTAGTTGCCTCTTATGCACCAACTAGGGACCTGGCCACAACCCAGGAATGTGCCCTGACTGGGAATCGAACCAGTGACCCTCTGGTGTGCAGGCTAAGGTCTAACCCACTGTGCCACACCAGCAAGGGCTGTTTGTTTTTTAAAGCTAGATACAATAAGCAGTGCTAACATTTTTAGGAAAAATTATTTCCAACCCAGAACCCATTCCCAAATTCTCAATGAGTGTAAAAAAGACTTTTTCCAAAATCTCGTTTTTCATCCTTTATGTATATTCATTTAATCAATATTTATAGAGAACCTTCTATGTGTCAAACACTATTCTAAATATTAGGGCTATAGCAGTGAGCAAAGTCCCTGCTCAAATGGGGTGGGGGTCACATAATCTGAAAATATCAATATAGTAATTTAGGTAGTAGTACTCAGAAGAACAGCAGCATTGGGGCAATGGAGTGCTGGGTGGGAGGGTGCTTTTTAAGGAGCTTCTCTGGTGAGGTTACAGTTGAACAAAGACCTAAATATAGAAGCAAGCCACGTGGACACTAGGGGGAAGAACCTCCCAGGCTTACGAATACAGAAAGGCAATGGCCCCGGAAAAGCTTGAAGCCAGGCTCCTGAGACTGTCGAGGGTGATGAGAGATAAAAGGGAGAGGAAGCCGGAGGCCAGATAACAGGGGCCCTTTGTATTGGTACTTTCTATTCCTGCCTCCAGGCCACTCCTCACCCTGCTCTGTACCTGGGAAGCTCATGTTATGGACTGCTCATAACTTTTGAAGAGTTCCTTTAGGCAACACTCCAAATTTCTCAATTTGAGCGTGACACCCGTCTGCTTCCTGCCAGATTCTGACACTCTTGTAGGGCAAGATAAGGATTTTAGCTTTTATTCTGAATGAGATGGGAACCCCCAGAGGTTTTTGAGCATATGGAATACCATGTGACTTATATTTTGAAACATCATCCTAGATGCTGCAGGTGAAAAAGACTTGGTGAGGGTCACAGGGGACAAAGAGAGACTTTACAGTAGCGAAGATAAGAGGTGACTCAAACTAGGGTGGTTGTAGTAGAGGTGTAAGTGGACGAATTTGGGATATATTAAGGTATAGCCGAGAGAATTTGGTGATCAGGTGGATGATGTGGTGTAAGAAAAAAACCAGCAAGGATGATTCAGGTTTTTGGTTGGCGGATGAATCAAATTTCCATTTACTGAGATGTCCTGAAAGACAGCAGCCTTGGGCTGCAAAAATCAGTCCAATTTGAAATAAATAAAATCCAGGTATTCATTTGAGATCCAAGTGGTGATGCTGAATAGGTGAGCACATATGTAAGGCTGGAGTTCAGGGAAAGTCTGTGCTGACGGTATGAATTTTAGTGTAGAACCTCAAAAATAATATTGAAGCCACAGACGAGATGAAATTACCTAGGAGTTGGTATAAACAAAGAAGGAGGTCCAGGATTGAGTCCTTCCTTTGGAAGCCACTAGATGTTTCACCAAACAAAATGAGTAAACCAGGAAAGAAAAAAATGTGAGATGCTGGAATAGGGAATCTGCCACTGAGGGCAGAAAGAATCCCCACACTGATGGCAACAGGAGACCCCAGAACTACAGGTCTCAAGGGAAACCTGCCTGAATTGGAGAGCTAGAGGATGAGGGTCCTGGAAGAGGTATCACCAAGAAAAACAAACTAAAACCAAAGAAGTAAACTTGCCTGAAGATCATTGAGATTTAAACTACAAAGTTTGGCGATGAATTAGATAGGAACACAGAACACTAAACAGATGGAAGAACAAGGTCATTACTATTTACAGAAATATAAGTATAGGATTACATCAATATATAGAATATTCAGAAATCATTCAAGATATTATGATTCCAGGGGAAGAACTATAAACCAAAAACCAAGAAATCCTAGTATAAATGTATTATTTAGAGCACTTCCACTTCTAAGTATACAAGTATATCCAAAAGAATTTAAAACAAGTCCCTGTACATGAATGTTCATAGCAGTACCATTTGAAATAGCCAGAAGGTGGAAACAGCCAAAATATCCACCAATTAACAAATTACGGTATATACTTACAGTGGAGTATTATTGTCATAAAAATGAAGTACTGATACATGCTGCAGCATGAACCCCAACCAAAGACATCATCCTAAATGAAAGCCAGACCTAAGGTCATATTGTATGATTCCATTTATATGAAATATCCAGAAAAAGTAAACCCATAGGAACAGAAAGCAGATGGGTGGTTTGCCAGAGGTTGGGGGGTGGGGAGGATATAGAGGTAAATGCTTTATGACTATGGGGTTTTATTTTGAGGTGACAAAAATGTTCTGGAACTTAATAGGGGTGGTTGGTTGTACCATGAGTATGCTAAATACTACGGAATTATTCTTAGAAATGAATTTTGTTATGTGAACCTGTTTTTTTTAAAAGAACATTATTTAGAAATAAGGCATCTTAAATGTCAGAGAAATCACTGAATTGAAATTCGTTGCCCTAGACTTCAGGCTGTAAAAGGGACTGTTTTCAGCTAAAGATTGTAAAATATGACTTTAAAAACATACAAGCATTAACTGCAATTTAGGATTAACACCTGTCACTTGATTTTTCAAATGAAAAGTTCTTGAAGGAAACCTTCAAATCCTAGATGTTCATATGTAAATAGATTTGGACAAATAAGATCCATATGCTAATTCCAATTATGTCAAAACAGATGTACAAAGAAAAAGCATATAGATGACCCACTGACATGGACAACAGGGTGGGAATTGACTGTGGGATCAGGGGGCAAGGTAGAAGGGCAGTGGAGAGCAAAAGGAAAATTGAGGCTATAGTAACATAAAAATTATTAAAAAAAAAAAAAATTAAAGCCCTAGCTGGTGTAAATTAAAGTACTATTCAAAATAGCCAGAAGGTGAGAACAGGTGTGGCTCACTGGATTGAGTACCAGCCTGTGAACTGAAGAGTTGCTGGTTTGATTCCCAGTCAGGACACATGCCTGAGTTGCAGGCTGGGTGCCCACTTAGGGATATGAGGGAGGCAACCGATGGTTGTATCTTACACTTCGATGTTTTTTATCCCTCTCTAAAAAATAAAATATTAAAAAATTTAATTTCAATTTAAAAAAATGTAGTTTCAGAACAAAAGAAAAGCCCTCGCTGGTGGCATAGTGGATAAGGCACCAGCCTGTGAACCCAAAGGTCACTGCTTCGATTCCCAGCCAGGGCACATAACCAGGTTGCAAGCCAGGTCGCCAGTCAACTCTAGCTGGAGGCAGGTGAAAGGCAGCCATACATTGATGTCTCTCTCCCTCTCTCTAAAAACAATTAATAAAATCTTTAATTAAAAAAAAAAAAATGTGTATGCAAACTTTTTTTTCTCTTTTTAACATCAATGTGTGGTTGCCTCTCACACATCCCCAACAGGGGACCTGGCCTGCAACCCAGGCATGTGCCCGGACTGGGAATGGAACCTGTAACCCTTTGGTTTGCAGGCAGGCACTCAACCCACTGAGCCACACCAGCCAGGGATAGAAACTTTTGTTTAAAAAGGGAGAATATATGTCTTAGTCTGGAATACAGATGAATACCATACTATATTCAACAGAAGGGAGAAGCAGGAAAATTAATAATGATCACTAAAAAAATAAAGATCAATAAGAAAAATCATTAGGGACAGTATCAGTACAATTCTTACACTTCTACAGCAAAAATAGCATAAAAATGAAATTCGGAAAATTGTAGCACGTGAGTTTCAGAGTAACAATATTCCAAAATAGAAATTGGAATAGGCATGAATACAGTTCACAAAAAATAAGATATTCATCAACAGCTAAACTAAGAGAGTAATGAGAATCATTGCCTCTCTTAAGATCTAAATAATTAAAAAGAAAAAAACAGGCCTGGGCTGGTATGTCTCGGGTGACTGGTTCAATTCCCCAGTCAGGGCACATAACCAGGTTGCAAGCCAGGTCCTTAGCTGGAGGCAGATGAAAAGTAACCATGCATCGATGCTTCGCTCTTCCTCCCTGCCCTTCTCTCTGAAAATAATGAACAACACCTTTGAAAAAAACAGAAAAAGGAGCCCGATCCTGCTCAGTTGGGTGGAGCATTGTCCTGCTATGTCACCCTTGAGGGTTCAATCTCAGCTTGGGGCACATATACAAGAATCAACCAATGAATGTGAAGTGGAACAACAAATGAATGTTTCCCTCCCTTCTCTCTCTCTAAAAATCAATTTAAGGAAAAATAAATTGGATCTTTGGGGTCTTTGAAAGGATGTGAAGAAATGACATTCTTATGTACTTTTTAAGTACTTACCAGTACACTTTTGAAATGCAGTTTTGCAAAATACACAAGATATAAAACATGCCAAAGATTCAATTTCTGGGACTGTCTCTCAGTAACTACAAGGCAAATTGTCACAGAACGTGTACAAATCCAAAGTGTCCACAACTGGGACCTAACAAGTGAAAGATTACAGAATGATATATGTAGTATGATACCCACATGCAAACAAGTGGTTACATGGAGGTATGTTCACTGAAAGAATTTAGGGATCTTTGAATGATTTAACTGCCACATTTCCAAAAGCTAAGATTCCTCTGCTCACACTCAGACTGCAGATGGTTTTTATGTTTTCTTTCTTACATTGTTTAATGCCAATTACGTTACTTTAAGGCATTAAAAACTTCTAACAGCCCTGACTGGTATAGCTTACTTGGGCCTTGTCCTGCAAAACAAAAGGTCACTAGTCCGATTTCTTGTCAGGGCCAATGCCTGGGTTGTGGGTTTGGTCCCACATCAGGGGATACAGGAGACAACCAGTTCCTCTCACACTGGTTTCTCTCCCTCCTCCCTTCCCATCTCTCTAAAACTTCAACATGCAGTCTACTATTTGCAGCAACTGTCAACTTGATGACAAAAATTAAAACATGTAAATACTCATTCAAGGAAACCTACTAGAGATGCTTTGAAATATCAAATGCTCCATCTACAACTGACTAGCTTCTGATCTAGAACCAACCCAGGATCTGTAAAGGATCACACCTCTGCAAAGGATGTTACCTTTAAAATAAAAATTTACTTGAGAGATTAGGAAAGGGATAGAGTGAAATATCAACATGCATGGGACCTGATCCACAACCCAGGCACCCACCCTGACTGGGAAGCAAACCGGCGACCCCTTGGTTCACAGGCCAGCACTCAAATCCAATGAGCCACACCAGCAGGGTGGATGTTTTCACTTGGGAGATATTTGCCTTATTATAGTTATTCCTTTGTTGTGATGGCTACTTTTAAGACATGAACACAAAAAAGCCCAAGGGATTAAACATGTACACCTAACATTGTTTAAGAAAATGGGTACAACACTGCAAGTTTCCTCACCTGTTTCCCACGTTTGTGAGCCCTTCAGGAAGGGAACCGAAATCAGTCTGCATCCCCAGCAGAGCACATGATGCTGGGCAGGCAAGTTACAGCCCTGACGAACAAGCGAAGTGATTCTGGTTCCATACAACCCCCACCCCAGCCCTCGACATATCAATGCTGGTTATGATTTTGGTCTCTTGAAATCAAGGACAACATACTATTACTACTTAGGATAAAGCTGAAGTAAAAAACTTATTAAATGTGAACAGAAAAGATGTGGTACATATAAACAGCCTGCTTTAACTTTTTCTGCCTTCTGTAGGAGCATGGCTCCATAAATTGGCCAGCCATCCAGCTTGTCAGTCATTGGTCTTACGACCTTCAATTCTTCAAGAACTGCCCCTTTTCAAACAGGTACACCCATGTGCCTCATGAGGTTGTTTTAAGAAATATTCTGACAACACCCAACTAAGTACATTTTATTTTCACTCACCCGGAAGTGAGCTTACCTCACTCCTTCCTGTTTCTTCTGCTCCAGATAGAATCATGCCTGCTTACTGTTCCCTGAATCCCTTCCTTCTCATTTCTGTAAGCCTCCCCAGTAAGTATGGCTTAAGTATCACTTTCTTTTGAGGTCCCTTCAAACTAAAAATTCTTCTTCTCCACAGACACTCATATATTTTTGATACTACACTGTGGATAACATCTATGACAATTCTAAATACTTAATATTGAATGCATTAAAAATACTAGAAACATCAAAACAACTAAGCTACTAATTCCTATTCTCTTTTAGCCCAGATGAAGTTATGACCTGCTTACCTAGATGCAATTTATAAACTGGATGCAATAATGTATGCTATCTTACTACTGTGTAATTACACAATTCTAATTCTGCTAAAACACTTCCGTAGCAAAAAATGAGCAACACACAAATCAGTGAATACAATTTTTAAAAAAAGAAATACAAAATGCGCTCCTAGTGAAACAATGGTTTTATTGCTTGAGTACAGACATTTTATGCAACCAGGGCAGAGGCTGTGGATGATTCGCTGAAAAGAAAGGGGAGAAGACTGGATTACTATAGGTCCTCCACATTTATTTATATATCCTTCAGCTAATGGAGTTATTTTCAAACAGCTAAAATAACCCCAAATATACAAAATGCACCAAACTGAACTGCTGAGTTCCTGAATCAGCTCACTGTGGCTCAAGCCTAACAACTGATGATGCTCATTCAGAAATCCGAGGAGGAACTGGCCAACATAAGGAAAAACTTTTCTAGTGGAAATTGTGAACATTTGGAAATTAATCACCATAGTGAATAACTGATGTAAAACTAAAGACAAAATAAACACTTGGGAGCAGTGGTATGAACTGATTTTACCCGCTTTCCAAAAGGAATTCAAAAGGCCAGTTCAGGTTCTAACTAGGGGGTATGCAAATTAGTCCTTTGCTTGTCTTTGCAAATAAAGTTTCAATGGAAAAGGCCACAACCAATTATTTATGTATCATCTATGGCTGTATTCTTATTATAATGTCAGAGTTGAAAAGAGTAGTTAGTTGATCATACAGACTTGACTTAAAACATTACTATCAGTCCTTTTACTATATTTACTATCTGGCTAACTCCTGTTCTTGTTAATAAACAAGGTTGGTACTTACTATTTCCAGTTGGGAGGGAGGACTCGTTTGGTCTTATAATATCTAGCCAACCGGTGAATACGGCTCTCAATCAGAATCAGACGGAATTTAGCATCCTTATCCTAAAAATAAAAGTTGATAGAATTCAAGAAAACCATTCAAAACAACTAAACATCATTGTAACAAAGGAATGTATACATATCATGCACTTTAATGAAGGCATTTACCCAATGCCATGTAATAGAGTCACAAGCTTAGGTTCATGTGGCTACATTAAACCCATATGGGAATTTAAGGTTTCCTTCCACAATACTGAGGAAGAATGATTTCTAAAACTCAGCAAATAAACACCTCAATATTTGCCACCAAATGAATATACTCTAGCTAGGAGAACCAAAAGCTCTTCTTCCCCAACCACTTCTGACAAAATTTCTTTAAAATCCTCATTTGAGGTATATTCACTAATTTGAAAGGGAGGGAAGGACAGAGAAGGAGAGGGAAAAACACAATGGATGTGAAAAAGAAGTATCAGGTGCTTCCTGCACGCATCCTGAACCAGGGATAGAACCCAAGACCCTTTGGTGCACAAAACAACACTCCAACCAGCTAAGCCCCAAGCCTAGAATTTTCATTTCAAAACAACTTTAGTGTGACTAGTCGGTGCCCTAAGCCACCTTGTTATTCCAATCTGATGCATTATATTTTATTGAAATTTTAGCACAAGCAGTTCTGTTCCCTTACCTTTCTGTTCCTCTCAAGATGCTTTCGAACAGCAACAGCTTTCTTAATTAAATGGTAGAGATCCTCAGGAAGATCAGGAGCAAGTCCTTTGGACTTAAGAATTCTCAAGATTTTATTGCCTGTCACAAAACGTACTTGTGCAACGCCATGTGAGTCTCTCAGGATCACACCTGTGAAGAAAGTAATACATCAATTCCAAAGCCAAACACCCAAACTGGAGCATATGATATCAAGGTTCCAAGATCAAGTCATTTTTCAAGTTTCCCATCTGTGAAAATTCATGCCAAGCTCACTCAGACATCCAAGGAAGCTATATCCAACATTAAGGAAAACCCTTCTGGTGGAAACTGCGAATGTTAGAAGACCATCATCACAGTGAGCAAGCTAGATTACAGGACAGCAAAACTATGTATCAATTAAAAGCTAACGTTTGTTAAGAATATCAGCCCTGGCTGGTGGCTCAGTGGATAGGCGCTGGCCTGCAAACCCAAAGGTCGCTGGTTCGAGTCCCAGGTTGCAAGCCAGGTCTCCAGCCAGGTCTGTAGCTGGAGGTAGGTGAAAGGCAAATGTACACTGACGTCTCTCTACCTCTCCCTAAAAATAATAAAATCTTCAAAAAAGAGAAGAGATTATCAGCTACTCTTCTAAAAATTCAACATACCTTATTTTTTATACATCTCAAAATACCACCATCTGACTACTTGAGAGCCTACTATGTATTTCTTATTGTGTGTGATGTCTCCATTACACTACAAGCTGGAGGGCAAACGTTTTGCCCTTTTCTCCAAGTCTGTGTATTTTCTGAGTCCAGACACACATGGCAGGCAAGGCAAACATTTGCTGAATGAAGCCACTTGCAAAGTCACACACAGCTGAATGAGGTTCGAAGCACATGTAACTATGGAAAAGTGACAAGCTTTCTTGATTAGCCAACCTAACTCCTTCACCTAATAGCTCTGTGATCTGAGGCTGGTTATCCAGCCACACCTGCCTCAGTTTCCTCCGTTGTAAGATGGGGAAAACTGCTAGTTATTTATTGGCAAATACTGACGTCAGGCTTAAACGTGGCGAGTATATGCAAAATGCATAGAACCATGCACTTCCTTAGGAGAGTGCCTAGCCCGTAGTAAATACTCATTAAATTTTGGACAACACTTTTGATAATTTTACCGTCTTCAGAGAACTACAAAGTTCCGTAAAAGGAAGATGAGGTCTCGATCCATCAACAGGAAAGCCAGCATCGAGGATAAAAGGTTTTCAGGGCACCTTTACAAACCCCCAACCTCTCTCCCCCTTTTCAGAAAGTTACACGAAGGCAGGTGGAAGAGGCTACACTTAACGGAAGTACGCACCGATTTGTGAGGGAGTCAGGCCCTTCTTGGCCAGTTTGTAGATCTGCTCCTTCACGTCGTCAGACGTCAACTTCAGCCACTGGAGAAAACAAAGAGGCCTTAGGACGACGCACCTGGGATGATAGCGAGGGACGGCGGCTCCTCCGGCTTCCAAATGGCGCTCCCCGTGCACCCCTGGCCTCCATCCCGGGGCCACTTTCCCGGAGCTAAGAACGGCCTTCCCCTCCCCCACCTCTGCCCCGGTCCCCGCACGCTACTCACGGTGGGGACGCTGCGGCGGTAGGGCAGAGCCGACTGGGACAGGCCCTTCCTGGAGAGAGAAGCAGTCTTGGGGTCAAGTGGCGTTCTATGCCACAGCAGCCTAGCACGTCAGTCCCTCCACCCGCTGTGCACACTCGATCCCTTCCTCCCAGGCCCGCGGCCGCACCCTCGTTCCGCCGGGAAACCCTCACTCACCCGGGAGCGTGCATGCGACCCATGATGGCGGACGACAGACAGCGAAAAGGGAGCGCGAGTGAGAACACCGCAGGAAGCCACTGGGCACCCGGAAGTGACCTCACACGTACCTGCGTCCTCGCATGCGGAGGCGGAGCTACGCGGCGTGGCGTTTCTCGGAACGCATTTCTTAGTGGTTCCGTCAACAGGACTACACATCCCGGCATGCACTGGTATTTGATGGGGTTCGCGAACGTAGCGGGAAATTGGTTCTCCTGTGGGTACTGTGGCAGTCTAGAAGGTCCACGTCGTGCAGTTTTGAGGCTCGGATTGGGAGTGGGCATTGAGCCGACAACTGCACTAGGAAAGGCTGTTATCTGCGCCCCCTCTCCCGGGAGTTTGGGTGCCTGAAGTTCAGCCGTACACAAATAACTCATTCATTCTTCAACGTCAGTCTTTAGCCCTAGATTCCCTCAAAGGCTACCCCTCCCCTTAATAAATTCTCAGGCACAATAATACTACGGTGATAAGGGCCAGCCTGGACGCAATTAATGATGATGGCTGCACACACCCCCGCTCCGCCCCCAATTCTTTTCTCCCCATTCATGGATATGCTCACTGATTCTAGATAGAAAAAACATACTGGTTACCTCGGGGGATCGAACCCTCAACCTTTTGGTGTACTCGAACCAAGTGAGCCACCAGGGCAGGTTGGAACCTTGTGGTTTTTTAAAGACAAGGGTTAAAGTCATAATTCTATTATCCACTTATAAACTTAGTGGATATAATATTAGTGGATATAAAATTAGTGGATATAATAATATCCACTATTATAAACTTATCACTTTATTATCAAAAGGTTTCCAAATTGTATAGCCTTTTCAATTTTTTAGTTAAAATTCACATACCATAAAATTTGCTATTTTAACCACTTTTTAAGTGTACAATTCGGTATCTTTTAGTATATCCACATGAGTATTATTACATTGTATGCATATATCACATTTTATCAGTGCTTCGGTTGATGGACATTTGGTTTGTTTATACTTTGGGGCCATTATGAATAATGGTATGAGCATATGTATATAAATACTCGAGTGCCTGTTTTCAATTCTCTAGATTATACACACACACACAGAATATGAATTGCTGGATCATAGTATAAATTATGTTTATGTTTAACTTTTTGAGAACTGCAAACTAGTTTCCACAGCAGCTGCACTGTTTTACATTTATCAGCAATAAGTGAGGGTGCCAATTTCTCTACATCCTCATACTTTTTATTCTACTATCCTACTGGGTGTGAATTAGTAACTTATTTTAATTTTGTTTTGGATTTCCCTAATGACTATGAGGTTGAGCATCTTTTCATGTAACTTACAATTTTAGAGGAATGTCTGTTCAGTCATTCGCCCATTTAGAAATCGGGTTGGCTTTCTGTTGAACTTTAGAGGACCCCTAAAAGAACAGAATTATCTACTGGAGGGCAGGTCCCTTGTAGCACAGGCTTCCCCTGCTAGGCTGGTGTCAAAGGAACCCATCTGTATCTGTGCACCTACTGGCCTTGTTGTGAGAGGCTGTGTTCAGCTTCAGTAAAAAATTTTTGAAGAGTCTTTAATGCATTTGCCCATTTCATGATGGGTGATTTACAAGTGCACCTGCCCACACTGCTAAGTTCAGCAGTTTCTGACCAAAACTGGTTTGACCCCCATGCCCCACTTCCCCATTCATGGGATCTCACCCCAAGTGACTATTTTGTTGTTTCCCTGGATGGAAAAAGTCCTCAAAGGGAAGTGTATTGTTGATAAGTAAGAGATAAAACAAAAATACAACCAAAGCAATAAAAGGCATCAAAATCAAGTTCAAAAACTTGGAAAAATTGGACTTCTGATCAACATGGAGGCATAGATAGGCACACTTTGCCTCCTCCCAAAACTATAGGAAGAATTACAAGCGGATCTCAACAAATAACTATCAGAACCATCAGAAAATCAAACTATGTGGAAGTCTGACAACCCAGGATTTAAAGAAGCCACATTTATCCAGACTGGTGGGAGGGGCGGAATCTGGGAGAAGGGGAAGAGAGGCAGTGTGTCACAAAGTGGCAGCAGTTAGCCGCTCCCACATTCACATGTGATGGATAAAATCTGGGAGGGATACCTTGGGAGTGAGTGATCCCAGGCCAGACCACACAGCCCAGGGTTCCAGCATTGGGAAGATAAAACCCCATCGCCTCTGGCTATAAAAAACCAGTGGAAGTTGGGGCATTAGAAGAAACTGTTGGATTTTCACCCTTAAAGGACCCACATGGTCTTGGAACATATGCAAACCCCATGGCAGAAATTGGAAGGGTGCCAGTCGCATACGAGAGGTGAGCGAAATGACTGGAAATGGACAGTGCCAGGAAAATTGCCACAAACCATGGAAGTAGCATTGTACTCTCTCTGAGCTGTCTCCCCTGCCCACAACACAGTGAGCCACAAATTGGTAAAGCGGGTGGCCCTCCCCTGGTAATTACCTAAAGCTCCGCCCCACACAATTTACAGGTGCCTTTGCTACATAGGTTATGCTACTAAGACCCAGTAAAAACAGTTCTACCTAACACACAGAAACAAACACAGGGAGGCTGCCAAATTGAGGAAGCAAAGAAATGTGCCCCAAATGAATAAAAACACTGAACAAAACCCCCCCCCAAAAAACTAAATGAATTGGAGATAGCCAACCTATCAGAAGGGGAGTTCAAAACATTCATGATCAGGTTACTCAGAGAAATGGTTGAGTACAGCAAAAAAAAATAAATGAGGAAATGAAGGTTGGCCAAAGTGAAACAAAAATATGCAGGGAACCAACAGTGAAGGGAAGGAAGCTGTGATTCAAATCAAGAATTGGGAACAAAAGGAAGACGGCGACATTCAACCAAAACAAAAAGGACAAGAATGCAAAAAAATGAGGAAGGCTTAGGGACCTTTAGGACAACTTTAATGTACCAACATCCATATCATAAAGGTGCCAGAAGGAGAAGAGGAAGAGCAAGAAATTGAACTTACTTGAAAGAATAATGAAAGAAAATTTCCCTAATTTGGTGAGGGAAACAGACACAGAAGTCCAGGAAGCACAGAGAATCCCAAACAAGTTGCATCTAAAGAGGACCACACCAAGACACTTCATAATTAAAATGCCAGAAGTTAAAGATAAGGAATCTTAAAAGCAACAAGAGAAAAGCAGAGAATTGCCTACAAAGGAGTTCCCCCATAAGACTATCAGCTGGTTTCTCAAACTTTGTGGGCAAGAAGGGACTAGCAAGGGACTAGCAAGAAGTACTCAAAGTGATGAAAAGCAAGGACCTACAACCAAGATTGCTCTTTCCAGCAAAGCTATCATTTAGAACGGAAGGGTAGGTGAAGTGCTTCCCAGACTAGGTAAAGCTAAAGGAATTCATCATCACCAAGTTGTTATTACATGAAATGTTAAAGGTACTTTAGAAAAAGATTAAACTATAAACATTAAAATGACAACTCACAACTATCAACAACTGAATCTAAAAAACAAAAACAAATTAAGCAACCAACCAACCAGAACAGGAACAGACCATAGATATGGAGATCATATGGAGGGTTATCAGTGGGGAGGGGGAAGGGAGAGAATAGGGGACATGGTGCAGGGGTTAAGAAGCATAACTGATAGGAACAAAATAGGGGGATATTGACAATAGTATAGGAAAGTGAGAAGCCAAAGAACTTACGCCATGACACATGGACATGAACTAAGAGGGAGGCCGGTTGCTGGAAGGAAGGGCAGAGGGGGAGTAATGGTGAAAAAACTGTAACAGCATAATCAATTAAATATATATTTTTAAAAACTTATAAAGAAGGTCTCACTAGGTGTATTGCATCCAATGGAGAGTATAAGAACACAATTTTTTATAAATAAATCCCAGTTAATTGGCAGGGGAGGGGTCCCTCCTCATATCTATAACTAGGCACATCCTAGTTACTATAGATCAAATTGGATTAGACCTAAGGGAATAACTGTTGAAACCGTTTAATGGATTCATTCATTATACTGTTGTCTAATTTTTGTATATGTCTAAAATTTGCATACTAAAATGATTCAAAGAGTACAGGTGAAATAAAGTCGGTTTTCTTCTTTGACAGAAACTGAATTCATTACTCCCAAGAAACTGGTTCTAATTGTTTAAGTTAATGCTCTTCATGGTGTCTAAGCCCTTTTACCTTTATGGTATGGTTTGGTATTAGAAGAATCTACATTCCCCTTTTTCGCATATACATCTATCTATTACTACACTATTTAAATAAACTATCAAAGGCTAGGGACTACACTCACACATTTCAATTCTATGAAATGGAGACAGGGCTCTAGGAGAGTGGTAATCCAGACCTTGTTCAAAGAATCACACTTAGAAATCAGATATTTCTATTTCTAGAAATAGAAATCAGATGTATTCGGATATATTTAGGGGCAACTGACAAGGTCAGTCAATTCTAAAATTCTGAAGCCCTGGCTGGTAGCACAGCAGATCAGGGGTGTGCCTGCAAACCCAAAGGTCGCTGGATCAATTCCTCAGCCAGGGAACACAACCAGGTTGCAAGCCAGGTCTCCAGGCAGGTCCCCAGCCAGACCCGTAGCTGGAGGCAGGTGAAAAGCAACCATACATTGCTATCTCTACCCTTCTCTGCCTCCTCCTCTCTCTAAAAATAATAAATAAATAAATAATCTTTAAATTAATCAAATTAAGTAAAATTCTGGATTATCTGAACCTAATAAACTCCTGGGTAAAATGCAAACAACAGCAACAGTTTGGAACCACAAACATTAATATGTTGCCAAGGGAAGAAATGACAGCAGAGTTCCTTTATTCCAGAAATACTTTAATAGAATCATTATACAATTAAGAAGTCTACATCCAATCCATTGAATAAATTCAAGGAATTAATAAAAATATAATACATCTTTACTCACTATCTTAATATAATTAAAATATTTGGTTCTTATAGATCAGACTAATTGCCACATTCATTCATATTTGCACTACTAAACATCATGTAAGTCAATCTATGGATTATAGTAGTGTGGCTTCACACCTTATTGATCCTGTCAAAGTATCAAAATCGAATGGTTTTTCAAGTGTCACAATATCTGAACCCTAAAAAAAGAACAGTTAACCAATTTAAGGCAAGATATTGAAACTTTATTCAACTTTACTGAAAAGATAAAATACTTTATCAAAAATCATACATGCCTTAACATTTAGATACCTACAGATTCTCATAAAGGCATTAATAAAAAAGTCAGTGCAAGTTCTACATTGGGTTCCTCAGCAGAGAAAACAATAGGTTTTTGGAGTAAACTATTTTTTTTTCAAATCCCAAAACACTCCAAGAGGAAAAAATTATTCTGGTGCAGGACTTACATGTAATTATTTTTACTCAATAAAGGTAGATATAAAACATGATTATACATAAAAATTAGTCTTGGCCAGTTTGTTTAAACTTTTGTTTGATTTACTTGAATGCAAGCTTTAAAAAAATGACTTAAAAACCAACCAATTTAAAATCTATTGATAGTAGCAGTGCAAAAAGAGGTGTCTTTGTCCCCTCTTTTTCGGTAAAGGTTTAAGATTAGCATGTCACAAAGAAATAACTTATTTATGAAGTGTGTGTGTATGGTTTTAATGACAAAAAAGGCACAAAATGAGCCAAAATATTACCACTTGTTCTGAACTCTGGTTCAACTATAAAACATTAATCATAATAATACATACTTTCAGATTTCTTATAATTAAAAAGTGACATCACATTTTCTAGCTCTATTATTTGTGCTAATAGACACTGCAGTAAGACTGCAAACAGGCAGTATACATTACCAAAACCATTCTTTTACAGTGGCTAAGTGACAGCTCATGAAATGGAATTAGGTTTCAAAAGCTTAAGTGAAAATAGCTAGTACTTTTTCATTTGCAAAGCTACTTACACACTTGAAGAAAATGTTAACAGTATGTGTAAAAGAAAATAAATTGTGGTGATCTGATCTACATTTTAATTAGTGTATTAAATAGACAACACATTTTAACATTAAAAAAATTCATGTATCATATTCATGGGGTTTCCTACAAATGGACCATTAGTGTTAGGCACCAAAATTTTCAAGTTTTTATCTTTTTTTTAAGCCTGTCCCACCAACACATCCTCAGGTCGTCTGTTTCTGCTCTGCAGGTATCATCAGGTACGTGGAACATTTGCACAGTTCATAAAAATGTTGTTTCGGACAACTGAACTGCAGACGGTCCTTTCTTGGTATTCTGCATCGCATGTTTCGTCAGTTATCTCACAGCACCTAGATTGTTTTAATCTCTACTATCATTTAAAAAGTGAATTTCTATTTTAACCATGAGAATACACACACACACACACACACACACACACATTTATCCAAACTAAACATAAAACTGTGTGAATATGAACAAATAAAAACGAATCTTATCCTCAATGGTCACTGTAATTTCAATCATGTCCCTTATGATTTGGAGTCACATTTTATATTACAGAAAATAACTTTTGAATGTACAATGTTCACAAATGTAAGACAGCTTATAAGACCAACTCTGCCATTAAAGTCTACATAAAAATTCAGTCTGACCCTCGAATTCTTGAGCTGGGCCTGTTGTGAAGAGTTGGCCCTACTCACTGGAGTTCTTCTACCAAACAGGAATGGGTAAACAATTTTCACTTGTTTAATGAGGGAGTGGAGTATAGATATATGGAGGTGAAACTACCAAACTTCAACTCACACTCCTGGGAATAAAAGTAGGATTATCATGGAATGATTAAATTTGTAGTGTACAGCTACATTGATGAATCTCATTCAGTTACTGGGCTAACAAAAACATAAATCAAATGGCTGACTGTAAATAAGTCACATGTCAGAAGTAGAGAAAATGATCTTTCTCGGGGGAAAAACACTAGTAAGTGTACACAATATCTTGTCTTGAGTAAGTTGAAAGTGAGTGAAAACTATTTACTACCGATCAAGTCAGGAAAAATAATCAGAATGAAGTGCCAGGGAAGCATGGGAAATTAAGGCACCATTATTTACAACTTCAGTAATAATTGGCACTTAATTCTGAAAAAGGCTTTAAGACATTAAAAATAAAAAGCAATATTATTTCTCCCTATTTCTATAAACTACTTAGTAGTTCTTAAAATAACATCTACAATTTGTGCTTTGCTTTGCTTTTCGGCCCTGTATATAGCAGCTGCATTGTATGGTAACATCCTGCACCTGTCCTTTCCTTTGGTGTTTGCAAACATGACAGTGGTAAAAGGCTGTAGAAGGTGCAAAACAGCAAAACAAACATGCTGTGTCTGTGTAAGTAACAATGAGAATAGACCAAACTAAAGCAATTTCTCTGAATTACTCAAGAGAGGATTAAATTGTTCACAAAGTCTTTTTTTAGACTTATTATATATTAAGTTTAGGGTTTATAGCATTCTATATAATGACTTGAAAATGGCTTCAACAAATTCATAAAAGTTAGTTAAATGACTGTAGGACCAACACATGTGTTGAAATCCAGCAAGTATGTTTACTTTACACTTTCTGTCCAAGTATAAAAATAGTGTACAGTTTTCAAGTGTACGCATTTATACTTTTTTTGCTTCCAAAGTTCAGAAATTCACTAGCTTACAAATAGGTTGCTGCCGTCAGCTGATACCACTTAACCGTCTCTTTGCTCAAGTTGAAATCTTTCAAAGGCAAGGTTATTCCACCCAAGAAAAAATTCTCCCGCAGAGATTCTGCACTGAGTACGCTTAGCTGGAGTTCTCTCTGTCTTAGGGTTTCTTTGCTATATCCACTGTACACAAGCTACAGCAAAAGCAAAAAGAAAACAAAAAGTTACAAATTATTTGGTTTCTTGAATTATTTTAAGTAAAAATATAAGTGAATTACTAGTTAAAGCATGACTACAATAAATGACATTTAACACATCTAGTAGAATTTGTCTCATGCTTTAGATGTATTTCAGGAGTCCTGGATTTATATCATTAGTCCTCTGAATGTCTAGCCGGAATGCAAAGCAGAACATTATTAGGACTTCAAACTAGAAACATGGTTTTTCTGAGATGGGAGTATGGAGAAGTGAAAAGAAATGACCAGGCAGCATGCATTAAGATGATCTTATAAAAGAACAGAAGGAAGCAAACTGAGAAAGATTAATTATAATTATTTTACGAAAAATCAGAGACTGAAAATCTTTTTTGTTGGATTTTATATACCATAAAATCATATTCTGATTATCCATATTCTAATGAAAACTCACCAACTACAAATTAATTTACAGAAAATCTGGAGTGATGAAAGCTACACCTACAATCACCACATTTAACACTTAGAAAAGGTTTTTTCAAAAAAGCCTCACCATAATTACTGAAAAACATTTCCCTAATGTAGCCCTTCTCACTATTTGATGGTAAGAACTACTTACATTTTCTTGAAACCTCAGCGCTAACTATAAAAAAGCCAATACTGCTTTTAAGAATGATATGAATTGGTCTTCACCAAACATTTATTATGCATTTAATGGCTGAAAGGATATTTTGTGGTTTAATAAATTTATAACCTCGGTAGAAATTCAGAACTATTTGCTTTCAAATCTCTATCCATTTTTGTGTGGATGCAATGTCAATGGGGGAAAAAGTACAGTATTTATGCTAAAGAAGTAATTGACTAAGAGTTAGTGGTGGTTTTATTTTTTTTTTTAATATTTATTTATTATTTTTAGAGAGAGGGGAAGGGAGAGAGACAGAAAAAGAGAGAGAGACATCAATGTATGGTTGCCTTTCTCCTGCCTCTCGCTATGGACCTGACTGGAGACCTGGCTTGCAACCTGGTTATATGCCCTGTCTGGGAAATCGAACCAGTGACCTTTGGGTTTGCAGGCCAGTGCCTTATCCACTGAGCCACCAGCCAGGGCAAGAGTTAGTGGTTTTAACAGAGGAGTGAGTGTATAAGTTGAGCATGTGCAGCTGAGCAAGTCAGAGTTCTACTGCACTGTTAGCAGATGCTCTACTTGCTGCTTTCCACTGGGAGAACTCTTTTAACAGGGTTGCTGACAGGCTAAAACAAGTTAGAAGGAAGATGACTTTGAAACTACATTCTTTCAAGCAAAGGTAAAGGTACTGAATATATACTTTTTAAGTCCTCACCCCAGGATCTCTTTATTGATCTGAGACAGAAACATTGATCTGCTGCCTCCTGTATAAGCCTCAACTAAGCACTGAACCAGCAATCCCTGGTGTACGGACAACACCATCAACCACCTAAACCACCTGGCCTGAGTAGTACTGAAGGTATTTTAAAAGAATAAACAGCCCTGGCTGGTGGCTCAGTGGATAAGGTGCCGGCCTTTCCACTGAGGTCACTGGTTCGATTCCCAGCCAGGGCACATAGCCAGGTTGCAAACCAGGTCTCCAGCCAGGTCTGCAGTTGGAGGCAGGTGAAAGGCAGCCATACATTGATGTTTGTCTCCCTCTCTGCCTCCCTCCCTTTCCCTCTAAAAATAAATAAAAATTTATTAAATAAATTTTAATAAAATAAAATTAAATAAAATTTTATTTAAATTAAATAAAATCTTAAAAAATAAAAGTAGAAATAGAAAGGGCATTTAAACTTCAATTATGTGGAAAGCTGCCATGTAGAAAGAGAAGTATAATTCTGTATGGCTCCAAGAAGTACAGCTGAGACCACAGATGCAAACTAAAGAGAGGGAAGATTTTGGCTCAGTGTAAAACATAATCTAAGAGTTGGAGCTGCCCAAAACAAACTGGATGTCCACTTTCCTATTTCAGCACAGGTTGAATATCCCCTTTTTCAAAATGCTGTTGAAGGGCTTCAAAATGCTGTTGAAGGGTTAAGATCTTTTTAAAATCTAAGGTCTTTGGTTACCGATTTAATTCTTCATCACTTCGTTAAATACCATTGGATGGCTATTGATTTGCATTACTAATACAACCAATATCTAAAACATTTTCCAATTGCTTTAAATTTAAAACCTCAAAACAACAAACCTAGAAAATATTTAGAAATTATTTAACTTACCATTTCATTGAATGTTGGGTTCCTAGTTTTTCGTGAAACTTTGGTTTTACGTTTGGATGTTTTGTGGGGATCTGGAAGTAGGTATGTTTTGACATATGGATTTGGGTCAGCCCCATCTTCAGTAACCTACAAAAAAACAAAAAACAAAAAACAGTCCCTTAATGGTAATGCTTCCAACCAAGGTATGGGTTTCCTCTACAATCACCACTATTTGTCATCACTCACAAGATCTTTGATGTGCATCACCATGATGAAAAGAGTACCATTTCGGTAAGAGATAGATAGTTTCACTGATCCTCCTATTTGGCTTGGAGTAGGACTGAAAGGACCTGCATGTAAAAATATAAATATCTTCATCTTTATTTTATCTGGTTTGCAGTGATTCAAGGTACAAAAAAATTTCGTTTTAATTCCAGGACCATCACATACATGGTGTAAAAAAAAAAAAAAAATCGGGGTGGGGAATCTGGTTGGCCACCAGATATATATATATATTTCTTCGGTAATTGCATTTTATCAGGAAAATTATATTTATCTAGAACTAGACCAGCTTCGAAAGAATACCTCCTCCCATCTCCCTGGACCACAGCCAGTAACCCCGCTGGTGCTCTACCACATCCATTGAAAAGCTCCAGACTTGCAGGTCATAAAGAAGTCATGAACTACCGATAAAGAGAGAAAAAAATCTCACCTGCAGATCTAGCAATTCCTTCAGCTTTCTCATCACGAAGTAAAGGGTGAAAAAAAGTACAAACAAGGTCACACTAAGATAGAAGAGGAAAAAGACCCATTAGTTTAAATATTATGTAACACAAAAACAGTTATTTTTCAATAAGGAGAGTCACCTCTGCTACATCCGTTGAAGCATTCATCAGACTCCTTAAATAACTATTTAACTCAATTTTTCTTTTGGCTGCTACGTCTTTTATGTGTGTTCTTCCTAGAACCATCCTATTAGGAAAGCTACAAGAGAAAAACATTAAGTAGGATTTAAACAATTTCATCTAGAAGTATTTATAAAATTGTACAATATTTACTTAGCAACACCTTTCTATTATCTTAAATACAAACTATAGTCTTAATCCATTACAAATTATATTTTGTGATTTCTCTCCTACGTGGTAGGAATAAAATAATTCCAGTATCCATTACCCTTTCATGAAACTTGGTTTTAAAAAATGCATAGTTTTGCTAATCTGATGTACTGTTTACTTATTTTATACTTATTTCTTCTCAAGATTATCATTCACAGATCATATATGCAAATCTTATCTTCCAAAATAGCTACTGTAGATACCAGTATAATCTGCAAATGATGCAGGAACAAAATCAAGATAATCTTAACTCTGTTTATTTTGGTGGCAATGGAAAAATGAGACTGCACATGGACATAAACTCTGATACCCACTTTGCTGCCTCTTTACTTTTCATATCTAGTTTAAGAAGACTATGAGCAACTTGACATAGGAAATTACTGGTCATTAGCTACATTAAAACTGGCGGTTTCCAAAGAGTATCAGATTCAAAACTAAGCTTCTGATTAACAATCTCAATGATTCAGCTTTTTATTTTTCAAAGGAGCTCATTATAATCATAACAGATTATTTGTGCAGTGATTTAAAATCTGATCTTTTAAAACCGAGATTCCAAATTACTATCTTGTGTTGCTTACTGTGGTAGAGACAACAAATTTAAAGCTTCACCTAAAATTAGAAAACTGGAAAATCCCAAAATTTAAGTTTAAGATTTTGATCATTTATTCATTAACTCATTCATCAAAGACTTAACAGTTCCTTATCTAAGTCTAGTACTGTATTAGGTCCTGTGTTACAAAGGAAAGTAAGTCACATATGGTTCACAGTATCTTACTGTCGAGACAAAACTTTTGACCAAAACTTAATAATGAATAAATTTTTACTATATAAAAATATTAATGTACATGAATGGAAACATACCCCGGTAATTTCCAAAGTGGAAAAATAATACTGAGCTTGTTGTGAAGTTCCTGAAACTCATCAAATGTCCGGAATACAAATGATGGCTCAAGCTGCCCTTCCCTCAAAATTCGGACGACGTAAATCTAAAGAAATCACATCACACACGTTAGGTTCATAATAAAACCTTTCCCAACAGGAAGAAAATTTAAAGCTCCACTATTATATATAATCTGAGTGCTTTCAACTTGGTAGTATATGTCACCAATAGGAAACAGTAAATATAAAACTCATATATAGCATATCAACAACAGATGGTACAATATAAAATCAAAAACTGGGAATTGAAAGTCATTTTATTTTGAGGGTTAAATAATGTACTTCCCAAATTTATAAATGTAGTGCATTTCCAATGAAAATATTAAGTTCATTTAAGAGAGTAAATTTTATAAAAAGGGAAAATTTATGGCAGCTGGGAAAACTTATCTTCTTGGATATTTAAATATTATAAAGTCAAAGTGCTTTGAAGATCAAAATACTGATGCAGAGTCAGATATTATTATACTGCAAAAATAAACTCAGGGATATGTATAAACTTAAGTGTATTTAAAGGTGGCATAATACATCATTGGGGAAAATGGGTTGCTCAATAAAAGGGTGTTAGGATAAAATTATCAGTAAACGTACAAAAATGTACTAATAAAATAGGTGAAAAAATAATGAAGTCACTTTTTAAAATTTATTAATTTGTCAAAAATTTAAAGGCAGTCCCACAAAGTATTATTCAACAAAAATATCAGCACAAAGTTGAAAAAAATAACAGCAAAAATGATGATGATAATGCTATACTACTGGTGGGGGGAGCACACTGAAGATCTTGTCTTTAAATAACAAACCGTGTGTGTGTGTGTGTGTGTGTGAGAGAGAGAGAGAGAGAGGGAGAGAGAGAGAGAGAGAGAGAGAGAATATTTCACCATCCTGGAGAGTAGATTAAAAATTTAAGACTTTCACTTCATATGCTTCTTACTAGTTGAATCTGTTACAATGAGCAAGCTTGACCTTTGAAATTAAGAATGAAATGAAGAGAAGAATAATAAAAAGCACTAACTACCCTTTTAGTCTTATCTCTGAAAAGAAGAATATTATTTGTCTCTCATGGTTCTGGAGCAAATCTACCAAGAAATAAATACCAGAAAACAATCAGGGATGCTCCAAGTACATTTACTTATTTTTGGACCATCCATGGAAGAAAGAAGTATGTAAAGAACAAATACTTGCAACTTGAGCGGAGTCAGTGAGAAAGTAGGAACAGGCAACAATAATGGAGACATGACTCTTCACAAATCAAATGAAACTTACGTAATGTTTATCTGGGTTGTACTTCTTATGATAAGTGAAAACAGAGACTTCCTTGATTCGACCATCTTGTCTAAAGGAGTATGTTTTCGGTGAAAATGAAAGGATGGGCTCATCGTTAGAAGGAAGGCCAGAAAAACGCAGTTGAGCAAGGTTGTGAATAAAGAAGTTAAACTTTGTGGCAATGCTTCCCAAACTTGATTCAATCAGCCTACAAAATAATCAGAAAATGCATTAACAGTAAATGCTCATGAGAACGTTAAATTCTTTTAACATAAGTGATGAAAATATTTCCATTCCTTTAAAAATATTAAGCAGATTCTCACTCTGCCAATCTATAGGTCAAAAACCTGTTAAAATACATCTCACCCCAGTAAAAAATTTTTAGTACAACAGTCTCTATTCCATCCCGGCCCACTGTCTCAAAAAAAAAAAAAAAAAAAAAAAAAGCTCTGATTTCTTGAGCTGGGGTCCAATAGTAATGAAAAGTTTTTAGGGATAGAAGATAATTGATATAATGCCAAAAAGATGATTTCATTATTGTATTGCCTTGTAGTATATGGGGATGGTAACAACTAAACAGGTATAGAAGGAAGCCATCAGAGTAATTCAAACTTTAGAAAATCTCTTTACTATCAAATAGTAAAATAGTATTTTACTCTGGTATCAGAGTCCTTCAGATAATTATAACTTCTCTTATTTGGGAAAATCAGTTTTGACAGAATGGGGAATTTGGTGAGAATCAATTTGAAAGGCAGGCCTGGATAAAACATTTTAGGCAAGCAAAAGGAAATGTGAAGTTTCAGAAATAGAATAAAGAAACCTAAAAAATGAAAGCAAATTCAAAATGAGAAGAGAACTTTACACAAAGATTCTTGCCTTGCTAAAGACTAAATGTTTGTGTCTCCCAAAATTCATGTGTTGAAGTCCCAATGGGTAGGGCCTTTACAGAGTTAGCAATTAGGGTTAAGAGTAAAGCCCTGATCCAATGGGATTAGTGTTCCTACAAGAAGAGACAAGAAAGCTCATGATTTCTTGCTCTACATCTCCCTCTTTCACACCAGAAAACAGTGAGAACGCAGCAGCCTGGATGCCAGAGCCCTCACCAGAAAGTAAATTGGCTGGCCCCTTGATCTTGGACTTCCCAGCATCCACAAATATGAGGAAATAAATTTCTGTTGTTTAAAGCACCTCATATATGGTATTTTGTTACGGCAGATCAAGCAGACTAATGTATGCCTGCTTTACACCTTACCCAGAGGAGCCAATAAATCTCTTCTAAAAAGGTAGAACAAAACTCATCGATATCTCAATTATCAGGGTTAGTTTTGAAGGCTATATGAAAGTCAGCTTCCGGCCCTGGCTGCTGACACAATAGATAAGGCGCCAGCCTGTGAACCGAAAGGTTACTGATTCGATTCCCCAGCCAAGGCACATAACCAGGTTGCAAGCCAGGTCTCCAGCCAGGTCTGTAGCTGGCAGCAGGTGAAAGGCAACCTTACATTGATTTAAAAAAAGAAAAGAAAAAAAACTCAATTTCCTTCAATTCAGCCCAGACTCTTGAGCCTAGGAAAATCCAGTCCAGTGTTTTCTACCTCTTCTCCATTGAGAGGAAGATACAAGAGAAAAAGGGGAGAAAAGAACATGAGCTCACATGCCCCCTTCCCTGCTATGGCATTATGATAAGGTGATACCACTAGTCAGCAACCAACCTAATCACCAGACATTTAGAAAATACTTGCCCTTGTAGCAAAAATGACAACTTCAAATGCCATCATTGGTATGTGTTTCAAGTACTATATCCTCACAATTTGCTAGAGCAGAAATAGGTTATGAACAGGATTTTATAACTGAAATCATGTACTAAATAAAACTTGAGATCATGTTTAGAGAAAAATATATATTTATTTTTTAAATGTTGCAAATCCTTTATATTTATTCAGTAAATTAACTTCTGATAACCTGCTATTTGCTAATACGCTGAATCAATATTTTCCTATAAATCAGAATTTTGATATATAATATTTGTTATAACTGAGGAAAACTAATGAAAGCTAAATTGTATGTGCCTTCTCTAATATATACTTCAGCATGCCTTACCTCGTAAAGAAAATTGTAGCTTCTGCATCTGTAGTTTGGGGTTGAAGCGCATCTCTAACATATTTCAAATCCTGAATACTTGTAAGTTCTGGTAGCCCTGAGGGAATCATCTACAGAAAGAGAAAATAATTTTATGGGTTAACTTTTTTTAAGTCTGTCCTCCATCATTCCCTAAAAGCTATTCAAGTATTCAGAACTGAAACAAAAACAATCACAGTTCTAGGGATTTTGTATTTTAGAAACCTAAGTGATTCTCTTATAAATGAAAAACACTGAGGCAAATGAAGTCAATTGTTGGAAGTCACAAAGTCAGTTCATGCAGTACCAGCTGTAAAAGCCACATAGTTTTTTTGTCTAGTTCTCTTTTTATGTTAATTTTAAGTCACAATAATCAGAGAGGGTGTTTTTTTGTTTGTTTTTATTTACTATACATCCAGAAGAGTAAAAAAGCCATAAGTGTACAGCTTCATGAATGCACACAATCTGAACACACCCAGATGAAGACACCATACACCTACCAGCATCCCCTGTGACCTCAGGTTCCCTCCCAGTTACTATCACTCCCCACCCCGCAGGGTAGCCAGTCTTGTGACATATTTTTTTATATTTTCTAAAAATGATACCTGGCATATTTCACATTGCAACATTTTAAAATATGTTGGTAATAATGTATCTGACATTTGAGAACATAATAAATTTTATTCCAAAATCACAAAAGATCCTTTTTCAGTTATTGAAACACAGAAACACTACTATAAAATAAATTAAATGCTTATAAAAAACAGAGTTACCAGTGAAAGGAGGTTAAGAAAGAGGTTTGTTTGCTTCCTTATCAGGTTGTAGGCCTGACAACACAGGTCCACAAATAACTGGAAACGAATGGTGGGCTTTTCACCCCCATTGATGACATATGCCATATCAGAAGTAAGCACAAAAGGAGCCCGATCCCTATTTAAAGAAAAAGTATGCAGAAAGTATTAGTTACGGAAGACACTCAAATAGTGCAATTGCTATTACATGATTATTGAACTAAGCTATCTAAGCCATAATAATTTCCACTTTGAAAACTTAGTATCAGCGAGTTTTAAATTTGCATAATTCTTAAAAATTAACTTTCAGAAAACTCATTGTACAATCTCATCATTTAGATAAGAATTTATATATGAACTTTTGCAAAGGGGATATTTATAAATCCACACACTCAAACAGGGGTCAAACATAGTTATAGTTACAAACACATAGAAAAATTTTGTATTTACTGACATTATACAAATGGGAACATTTCCATTTAGGCATCATTAACTAACTAGACAAAATAAAATACCCCTAATTCATTTCAGCACAGATTACACACACATACTCATTTTTGTGGGTAAAGTCATCTCTTATGACTTTTTTCATCCCCATTTATGCTCAAAAGTAGCTACAAGGCAAAGAACAACAAGAAAAAAGGGAAGGCCTGGGACATTAATTTGTGAAATTGGAAGTGCCTTTCTTTTCTTCAACAACATATTAGTACCTTTTGAAGCTACCAAACATCTGTGCATGGCCCAAAAACTTCCCAAAGTCAATGTGAAACATGTGTCCTGTGCTTCGAAGCATTATATTATCATTGTGTCGATCACAGATGCCTAAAACATAGGTAGCTACACAGCATCCAGCACAAGAGTAGATAAAATTCTCAGAAGCCTATAATAAAGACATAAAATTACTTTAGGGGAAAAAATTGTTTCTAAAGAGGCAAGGTTACAAAGGTTAACATTTTATCACTCTGAAATCACTATTGTTACTCACTTTCTAAACAGCTGGTAAGTTGATTATGGTAACAAGCCAGGCTTTTCACAATTCAAAAACAAAAACACCCTGCTAAAGGCCGCACTGCCCCTTCTCTCTAGCTTCTCCTTTAATAAGCAGAAATGTATTATGTGAGAACATGCTGCCTGGCGTATTTCACTGAGCATGATAACTATAGTTCCATCCATGCTATCGTAAATGATAGGAGTTCTTTCTTTCTTTTTGCTGCGTAGAACTCCATTGTGTAAAGAAACCAATGAACAAACAAGCCAAACAGAACCAGAGACATGAATACAAGAACAGACTTCCAGTGTGCAGAGGGGTGGTGGAGGGGTTAAGGGAGAGGAGGCAAAGAAGGGGAGTAGTTTAGTCTAGGAACTAGTATGGATGACCCACGGACATGGACAACGTGAGGGACTGATTTTGGGTGGGGGGTGGAAAAGGGGACAGCAGAGGGGGAAAAATGAGATGAATGTAATACAATAACAATAAAATAAAATTTAAAAAAAAAAAAAAAAAAGGGGCCCTGGCTGGTGGCACAGTGGATAAAGCATCAGCCGGTGAACACAAAGATCACTGGTTCAATTCCCTCCCAGCCAGGGCACATAACCAGGTTGCAAGCCAGGTTCCCAGCCAGGTCCATAGCTGGAGGCAAGTGAAAGGCAACCATACATTGATGTCTCTCTCCTCTCTGCCTCTCTCCCTTCCTCTCTCTCTAAAAATAGTAAATAAAATCTAAATTTAAAAAAAAAAAAAAAGCCCTGGCTGGTATGGCTCAGTGGATAAGGCAATCAGCCTGCGAACCCAAAAGTCGCTGATTTGATTCCCTAGCCAAGGCACATAACCAGGTTGCAAGCCAGGTCTCCAGCCAGGTTCGTGGCTGGAGGCAGATGAAAGGCAACCATACATTAATGTTTTCACCCCTCTCTGCCTCTCTCCCTTCCTTTCTCTCTGGAAATAATAAATAAAATCTTTAAAAAAGAAAACAAACCAGATACTGTGCTACTTTTTCTCTCCCCTTCACACACACACAGTATATGTGTATGTCTGTCTGTCTACTTGGATGGACATATAAATTAACTCATCATTTAAAATCTCTTAACAAATCAACAATGTAGCTACTATTATTCCTATTTTACATACGAAACCGAAACACATAGGTTATTTGCCTAAGATCACATAAATGTTAAGTGACAGCCAAGATTCAAACCTAAGCAATGTGACTCTTTTGTATTATATTCCCCATAGAAAAAAGCCAAATGCTCAAAGGCTATGTGTTATTTTGTGTCAAATAACTTGCCCAGAGACACACCAAAAAAGCCAGTATTACTATAAACAAGTATTGGCTTATGATGCAATTGCTTTTCCCAAACCACAACATAAGAAAAGGATGGGTGTGTGTGTTTTTTAAGGTTTTATTTATTCATTTTTCAGAGAAAAGAGAAGGGGAGGAGAAAGAAAGGGTGAGAAACATCAATAAGTGGTTGCCTCTGGCCCGCAACCCAGGCATGCCTCCAACCTGGAACCAAACTGTGACCCCCTGGTTTGCAGGCCAGCGCTCAATCCACTGAGCCACACCAGCCAGGGCAGGATGTGTTTTTAAACATTTTTAAAAAGCCAATAAAATTCCTCTACTTTATTTTCTTAGGTCAACAGATAGCATTTTTACATATCCATATGCAAATGTAATACATTAATGATTTCACATAAACCAGGCAGGCAAATGACATTAAAATTGGGGTCTTCTTATAATACCATTAAAAGTATTCTTGAGTCTTCCTTAAGCCAATTTAGGATCATGGCAGGCCTTATGTCCTGAGAGATTCCTTTTTATGCAATACAAACGTTTTCTAAAAGAAAAAATTATTGCCTCCAATAATAATAATAATCATAGCTATAACCCTGGCTGGTGTGGCTCAGTGGATTGATCACCGGCCTTCAAACTCAAGGGTTGCTGGTTCAATTCCCAGTCAGGGCACATACCCAGGTTATAAGCCAGGTCTCCAGCCAGGTCCATGGCTGGAGGCAGGTGAAAGGCAACCATACATTGATGTTTCTCTCTCCCTCTCTGCATCTCTCCCTTCCCCTCTCTCTGAAAATAATAAAATCTTTTTTAAAAAATGGTTTAAGAAAATTATAGCTATCAATTATAAAATTTTCTCTATGTAACACTTTATATATATATTAATTCACTTAAGTCTCACAATAACCTATAGTACAATTTTTACAACCATAATATATACTGTAACACTTTATACAGATGTCACTGAGGCACAAAGAAGTTCAATAATTTGCCAGAGGTTGTATGGCCCCTGAGTGACTTGGGACCTGAATTCAAGCCCATAAAATCTTGCTCTTAATTACCACATGGTGTAGCCACTGTACTTATTTCCCTAATTTTTTCCAAGACCTTTGTGAAATATAACATTCTGGATTACAAAAACATCTCTTTTGCTGGCCTCTAAATACATGTTTAGAAAGCTTTCTTGGCCCTGGCTGGTGGCAAAATGGGTAAGGTGCCGGCCTGCAAACCGGAAGGTCGCTGGTTTGATTCCCAGCCAGGGCAACATAACCAGGTTGCAAGCCAGGTCTCCAGCCAGGTCCATAGCTGGAGGCAGGTGAAAGGCAACCATACATTGATATTCTCTCCCTCTGCCTCTCTGCCTTCCCCTCTCTGAAAAATAATAAATAAAAATCTAAAAAAGAAAGAAAAAAGAAAGTTTTCTTGGTAATTTGGCATTGGTTTCACTCAAGATTCCTGCCATCAAATGCATTGTTTTTATATTCTTTCTATTACTTGGACATACTGTTTTCACAATTTAAGACTAAATGGCTAAAACAGAGCTGGAATATTAAAGCACCGAAGACCTACGTAATGCATTTTTAACAAAGTTGTTTATAATCAGGAGACATGCTTATCACCTTTTCGTATTCCTCTTCAGAAGGATTGTATTTCCTCAACCACTCTGCAAGTGGTTTATCTTTAAAAGATCCCGTCACACCATACTCAACTTGGATTTTCCTGAGTGTATCTGATGCAGGAACTAGCTCCACCATGCCTTTAACACAAAACATTTGGTCAAGGTAAGAGTGTTTCAGAGTACATTAAGCCCTTTCAAAGAAAAGAACAGATTAAGATTGTTCTTGTGATATGTTTAGTCTCAAGTAAGCGTTTTGTCTTCCAACTGATGTGTACATGTCTGGCTGGCCAGTTAATTTTCCTTTCTTTCTTTCTTTCTTTCTTTTTGCTTTATTTCTAGTTCCCTTAAAACAAGTATCAAACAAATAAATTATGGGACATTATTACAACATAATAAAATAAGGCAGATCTCCATGTGCTTACATAGAAAGATCTCAAAAATGTTTTTTAAGATTTTATTTATTATTTTTAGAGAGAGGGATAGGGAGAGAGGCAGAGAGGGAGACAGACATCAATATATGGTTGCCTTTCACCTGCCTCCAGCTACAGACCTGGCTGGACACCTGGCTTGCAACCTGGTTATGTGCTCTGGCTGGGGAATTGAACCAGTGACCTTTGGGTTCGCAGGCCTGTGGCCTTATCCACTGTGTCACCAGCCAGGGCTAGATTCCTTTTATTAAAAGACAAATGCTGGTATCTGGGGTTCTGTCAGGGGTCCATTGCAGTTTTCATGAGCAGCTCTAGGATTGAACAAAGGCACAGGGTTTGCAGGCTAGCGCCTTATCCACTGTACCACCAAACAGGGCTTCAAAAATGGTTTTAAAGACAAAATTCAGAAAGCTGCACATTTTGTGTTTTAAAAAAGAAGACTTGCCCTGGCTGGTGTGGCTCAGTGGACTGAGTGCTGGCCTGGGAACCAAAGGGTCACTGGTTCAATTCCCAATCAGGGCACATGCCTGGGTTGCAAGCCAGGTCCCCAGTTGGGGGCATGCAAACCACACATTTATGTTTTTCTCTCTCCCTCCCTTCCCCTCTCTTTAAAAACAAATAAGTAAAATCCTTACATAATTTTTAAAAAATAAGACTATTATGTATGTTGAAATATACACAAAATATTCCCAGAAGGCTATGTAACTGATTATATTTTGGGAGCAGGATGCCTAGCATTAAGATGGAGGGGTAAGAGAAAGCTAAGACTTATTTTTTAATTACATGCTATATAGGCATTTTACAATGTACACATATTATTTATATAATTAAAAATCAAGTTTTATATGTTTTTAAAACCTGCTTTGGACAAAAAACTGGAAGAAAGCAAGCAAGCCTAGGTCTCTACTCCATCCTAAAAGAAACTGCACAGGGCTTGGCTATAACCCTAGTTGCCTAGTCACGTATGGCAGGGTGGGCTCATATGGATCTTATATGTCGTTTTGGTGCATTATCTGGTTCACAGAGTTCTTGGTGACATCCTTTTGTAGTGAGTACCTGTATCTTGAGTCTATGATTACATTTAATCGAACTGTTAAAACATATACAAATTTCTAATTTCACAATAAATTACTACATATGAGGGGAGACTCCCCCAAAACTGGAATTATCTTCGGGAGGGTGGGGAACTTTGTAATACAGGCTTCTCCAGTGATTGGATTGCCTCCCAAGTTTATGGAATGCCATAAAAAGAAAGATGTTCAAATATATGCAATAAGTGTGTATCGGAAAAACTCATGTAAAGATGGCAGGTTACTATTAGGAATTTTACCTGACAAAATTTCCATCTCATAAGACATATGAAAAATAAAATATACTTATGATGTACTATAGAGTTGCACACCTTAAACCTACATAATTAACCAATTTAACTCCAAAAATTCAATTAAAAAACCCCCACAGAGCCCTGGTTTGTGTGGCTCAGTGGATTCAATGCCAGCCTGTGAACCAAAGTGTCACCGGTTCAATTCCCAGTCAGGGCACATGCCAGGTAGGGGAGTGCTAAAGGCAACCACACATTGATGTTTCTCTTCCTCTCTTTCATCTTTTCCCCTCTCAAAAAATAAACGAAGTCTTAAAAAAAGAAAAACAACAGCAAGAATTCTTAAACTGACTGGATTTCCTTTTGCACATACTAATCTGAGAAAAAATTATAAGGTTCTTACATTGTCCTGATAGATAAGATGGAGAAATGTGGAGTAGTTGATAGCACACTGAAAGAGATGAGTAACCAAATAAAATACAACACCCCAAAATTAAGCAATCACTTGAAGGGAGATCTCTAGTGATTTGTCACAAGAGTTGGTGCTTGGCCCTTTCTTAGTAAACATGTTTTTCAATGACTTAGCAGAAGCTATGGAATATGTTCTTCAAATTTGTTCAAGAAACAAGCTAAGAGGTTGAATGACAGAATTTTTTAAAATTCAGATTTTAAAAAGAACATGCTGAAAAGTTATCAAAAAGTTAATAGTGAAGGTCCTGCACTTGAGTCTAAGAATAAACATGTACAAGTACAGAATGGCTAAGTTTAGAAGGAGCCAGCATGGTGGTCTTATTTGTTAATAAACTCCATGTATATGACACTTAGCCCACCCTTCTGCATTCTACAAATTCCTGGCTTCATGAGATTATGAATCAGTAATTTGAGCCCTTTACAATGAAAACAATCAAGTGATAACATAATTTAAAGTCACATATGACTCAGGATCGCAACAGGTCATCATAAAGGAGGATTCGACTCAACTATGATAGTCTATGACGGTCAGAAGAAACCACAAGTCAGTTCTCATTCATCTGAATACAATGAACACAAGGAAGAACTCTACAGCTGTAAGAGTTATCCAGGACATAAGGGACTACCTTGAAATACAGCGAATTTCCTTCACTATCGGCAGTTAAGCCTAAGTCGAGTGGCAAACATTAGAAGGATAATTAGATAAGATAATCTTTCAGGTGACTTCCTAATATCTATGATTATAATATGTAAGCAAATCTCACTTCCAGTAACCGTAGTTGATCTTTCTGTCCTTTAAAACCCACAGCATTGCTGTTGTAGCTATTCTTAGAGCTTCTGGCTTAGTAAAGCACTTTCTAATACATATGTCTTCAATTGCTTCTCTCTAAAACATAAATACTGCATGCTATTAGCATTCTGCAGATGGTAGATGCACAACAAACATTTGTTGAGTAAGAATAATGATAATGGTTGTGATTTACTGAGCAGCTAACGTGTATCAGATACTAGGGGGTTTTACATTCATGATCTCATTTAATTATCACAATATATCTATGAATTACTGTAGTACTGGTATTATTCACACTTAACATGTGGGAAGGGAAAAATGTACTCAATAAATAAGATGAAATCTGTTCTTAGTAAAAAAAACTTTGTAACCATTATTTCATTTTGCAGTAATGAAATCTAAGTTGGTTTAACTTAGAAGGGGCTTAAATTATAAACCAAAAGCTAAAGACCATGAAGTCTTTGTTAGGTCAATTAATGGGAACCTCTGGTTGTTACTGCAAAGCCCTCATTAGGGTTACTCATTGAGTTCTTTAATCATGAGCAAAAAGATTGATAAAGTAACACACCAAGTTAAAATAAGAAATAACTGACATCATAGTGTACCAGCACCAGGATCCTTACAGGAGGCACCCTCTGAACCAAGTTCATGAAAAACTAACACTAGGGAAAAAAAAAGACATCAAGATACAGCTAACAAATTTACCTCTGTCTCGGCCAGTTGAGAGACAATTGAAAATCACCATCCTCAGATCTAGTCCTTCTTTAAGCCAGATTTTGTCCATTATCTTTATCATCTGTAAAGCTAACATGTCCTGCCGAAGATCTTCACCAACCTTGAAATCAAGAAAAGAAACGAAACATGTATCTTTCCAAAATGCTTCAGAGATTACATACCATAGAGAGGGGAGGGAGAACGGTCTGTGTGATCTGTGAGAAAGGCACTGCCTGGGGTTATGATGTACTTAACCAGCACAGCAGCAGCTCTGGCCCAGAGTTACATTTATTCCCAAATCTGCTTGGGAACAGTTTGTATCAGTGATGATATTTCACGTTAATAATTGCATTTAAGTAAATGCTAAATAAACAAAAAATACTTTCACAATTTTGGAAAAGAAATTTGAAATGACCATTTAAAAACAAAGTAACCTTATTTTGCTCACCTTAAACATGACATTAATTTCTTCCCCCATTGGATCAGCATTCACCATTGTGACCTTTAGGGGCACAGCATTAGAACTGAAGAAGGAACAGGACTACAAATACAACATGTTAAGTATTAGAAAGATAACACTGGAATAAAAATGGGCTTAAGATTTTTTTTTTGTCCTAGGCATTTCTCTTTTCACTTATTTCTTTGAATTATGAAATAACACAGGAGAGCTGGTTTTTAGATTATCTAACAGATTAAAGGTATATAAACATTTTTTGAGGGCCCTGGCTGGTGGCACAGTGGATAAGGTGCCAGCCTGTGAACCCTAAGGTCGCTGGTTCAGTTCCCAGCCAGGGCACATAACCAGGTTGCAAGCCAGGTCTCCAGCCAGGTCCTTAGCTGGAGGCAGGTGAAAGGCAACCTTACATTGATTGCTCTCTCCCTATCTGCCTCTTTCCCTTCCTCTCTCTCTAAAAATAATAAACAAAATCTTTAAAAAAAAAAGAAAAAAAAAGTTTTTGACAAAAAAAACAGCATATGAGTAAAGTATCATCTATACTCTTTGAGCAGAGAAGCAAAACCTTTAAAACTTGAGACAAAAACTTAAAAGTTTGAGCTCTAAGTGTCACAATTCCTCAACAAAGCACAAAAAATTTGTGTGTTTTTATCTTTCCTCTAAATCAGTGTAATTTGGGATGAGATTTCTACTTTTCCAATTTATAGTACTATTATAATTAATAATTAGTGATGGAATCAAACAGTGAGCAACACTAAACAATTATATTAGCAAAGATGTAATTAACAATTACAATCTTATTTTAAAATAAAACTGGTTAAAAACTAACTTAAGACTCTGCAACTAACTTAAAGGTAAACAGCAAACCAAACTAAAGACTAAAATGTCAGGGTGGGGAGGGGGACAGAGGGGAGCAAAAAGGGGATGGATGTAATACAACAACAATACAATTAAAAAAAACAAACAAACAAAAAAAAGAATAAAATGTCATCACTCTGTCCCCTAATGATGTATTTATACAAGTCAGGCAGCCACTGCTAAATTTCAAGGAAGAGTAGCCATATCAACTTAAAAAATAATAATCAAAGCTGAAACTCCATTATGAATAGCTATACACTGGCCTTTCAAAACCACAAACTCAAATGGACAAACCGGTTGCTTTTGCTGAGAAAATCCCTATTTGCAATGCTATTAGCTCAGTTCAAAACAAAATTACTCAATTTTGATGATTACTCAACTACTTTCTTTTTTTTCTTTTAATTTTATTGTTGTTGTATTACATCCATCCCGTTTTTTCTCCCCTCTGTCCCCCTCCCCACCCACCCTTTCCCCACAAAATCAATCCCACCTGTTGTCCATGTCCATGGTTCCTTTATACTAGGTTCTTGTCAACTACTTTTGATTACTCTAATAAGTGTTATAAACCTAGAAAGAGTTTAACTGACAACTCACAGGAAGGGAAACAAATGTCTACCTGTGATTGGGTAGTTTTACCACTGGAATTAATAACACATGCCTCACATATAACTATTTACACCACAGTAAAATAATTTAATTTGATGTAGTAGATAATTTTACACTTTCTTCTTTCAGGAATTGTGCTTAGTAATAATGTATTGAGATAAATATGAGTCTTATGCCACAGATATCTACACACACTCATAAACAACTTAGGTAGGTTTGATCCTCAATTGCTTTAGCATACCGGCCCATTTCCCTTCTTCCTACACATTATTTTGAAATGTACTATGAATTTTTAAGTATTTTATATGTCACCTTAATATTTAATTCTTTTGCCACAAGACTTGGGTTAAGAGGAAGACGACATTTATTTCTTACAAAAAAGGACTGTACTCGTTCCATACTCCTCTGGAGGACAACCTAGGAAAAGAGATTGATACTGTAAATTTGTAATGAAAATGAATACGCATTTTTAAGAAAATAAAATTATGATGTGGACCCAATTTTTTAAATGACTAATTGTCAAATGTTGCTGAAGTGAGTTAATTTTTACTATAAAAATAAAATTAGAACAGGCAAAGGCTATGAACATGGGAGGAGGCAGCACATACATTCATATTTATTAAAATAAAACTCACATTCAAATTAAATTCACAGAAATTAAACAAAAATGAGGTATAATTTTTCATCAGATGAAAAATTTAAGATAATATCCAGTGCTGGCAGATACTTTCATAATCTACTATTGGGGAGGAGGGTGTATACCTGCTTATATATAAAATCTATCTATTTTTTGGTAATGCAAACTTTATTTATTTTTGGTAATAGAAACTCTTATAACTAAAAATGTACAAAGCTTTTAACTCAACTATTTCACCTATAGGAATATCCTATAAAGATACTAGGGACAAAAACTTTTACATTAAAGTCATTGCAGGACTGTTTGAGAAAAGAAAAATATGTAAACAATGTACATAAGAATAATTAATGGTTCATAGTTTATGTTATAATTACCTTGTAATATTATGTACCCATTAAAGACACATGAATTGTAACAGTATATATACACACTGGCATGTTTTCTCTAAAGTAAAGTGAAAAATTAAAAACACAATTTGCAGGAAAGAAAAAGATACATATGTGTAAAATCATAAAAAGTGACCAAGAAGGAACCATAGCAAAATGTGGGAGAAAATAAAGCTGAATAAGTCTTGATTTTTTAAAAATTCTATAAACTTATTTATTACTTAGACTTTTAAAACATTAGCATCCAGTCATGGTTTTACTATTTTTAGTTATAAAAGTTAAAAAGCAAAACTCAAGAGAACAATTTTAACCAGAAAATAATTAATAAATATGGGAATTAAAGCACTGATTTTGAGTTAGGTTGTAAAATCTTTTCCTAAAGACTTAAAAAAATCTTTAAATTCATCCGCTCAATAGTGCAGACGTAGTTAGAATTCTATTGGATATTTATTGACAAAGAATAACAACTTTACTTGTCAACACTGTAAAGATCCTTTGATATCAAAATATTTATGTTCCCTCTTATGAGTACATACCTGTCTGGCTGATCCACTAGCCTGCTTTACTTTTTCTGCTACCCCTCCTAAAAGCTGTACAAGTTTTGATTGCTTCAAGAGTTCTTCTCTCAGCCCTTTTCCTCCTACTGACAGAAGAGCACCCAAAACATGTTCATATCGGGCACCAAATTGTGCATCGTGCAGGGCATCTTTGAGGAGCCTAACAGAGCAAAATACCTTGTCAGCAACTTCTGAAAACTGGATGAGCCTCTCCCAAAAACCAATTTTACAAGTTGTAATTTTAGGTCTCCGGAAATTTATTTTAAGCCATATAAGCAAGTAAAAATTCATTCATTATCATAGAGTTTCTAACATGCCAAATAAGAGTTTTGTTAGTTTTATTTCTAAGGACATAAATATTTGGCTTCTTAATAATAATGCCTTTATTAAACATAGGGTATCCACAGAAAATGGTCTGGGTTTATCACTTAGACTTTCAGAGTACGTTATCTGTATAAATACTAGGAATGGAAATAAATACTGAAGAAAATTTTAATCTTACCAATATAAGTTGTGTGCTATCTGTATATTTCCCAATGCTCTGGACAGAAGGAAGCGTACTAATGAACTGTTCAAATAAATTTCATATTTCAAAGCCTACATGTAAAGGAAAATAAGAATTATTAGTGGTTAAACCCATACACACTTTTAGGATAAAAATATCAAAAAAAGAAATTCTATAAAGCTTTCTCTTGCTAATGAAAGATGATACTAACAAAAACAAAACAGATAAGTTAACTTAGGCTGAAATAACAAAATCAAGCAGAAAAGCATAGACATGGGAAATGACATGACAGATAGCTATATTTAAATGGCCAGTAAAGAAAAATAAAAGCCCAAGTCTGATGTGTTCTGAGAATCTAAAAAGTCAAAGAATTCGAAATCCAGTATGTACCTGTATCTACACACACACACAGAGATCTGTCTAGAATAAGTCCAACCACTGTTAATATAACAAGAATGATTTGTGGGACATTAATGTAGCACAGCAGCCAAGGAAAGTGGATTGGATGCACATGTGAACAACTCACAACAGCTTCACTGTACTAATCAGTGGGTGTGGTCGATACCATTGCGTGAGCGCGTGTACTGTGTGGCTGTCGCATTCAAAATGACTGAGTAGAGCAACAAATGTGCATCAAATTTTGTGTTAAGCCTGAACAGTGTTCCACATAAACGACCTGGATGATTCATTAGACTGCAGCTATGGGAAACTGGTGATTGTCAGCTTCATCATAGCACCACTCCTGCTCACACATCATGTCTTATGCAGAGTTTTTTAATGAAACATCAAATCACCTAGGTGATTCAGCCTCACTACAGGCCAGAGTTGGAACCTGTGACTTCTGGCTTTTCCCAAAACTAAAATCACTTTTGAAAGAGAAGAGATTTCAGACTGTTGAGGAGATTCAGGAAAATATGATGGCGCAGCTGACGGTGATTGGGAAAACTGCGTGAGGTCCCAAGATGCCTACTTTGAAGGGGCCTGAGACATCACAGTCCTGTATACACTGTTTCTTGTATGTTGTATCTTTTTAATAAATCCCCATATTTTAAATATTAAATGTGGTAGGACAGTAAAGACAGTAGATAACTGTTAAAAACTTACCTGTACAAACTGTGGAAGAAGATCTGTCAGCTCATCATCATTAATAGTCTCAATCCAGGTCACAGCTTGGGACCTCACTTCCTGATCAGCAAATCTAGAAGAAAATCACAAAAATCAAATTTTGATGGTGACTTCTTTTTAATGAAGTTGTATTTCTTGAAATCATAATCTAAATCTATTCCTGATAATGAGTGCTCATATAGCTCTATTCAAATGTATTATTTCTTCTTTCTCTTCTTTTTTAGGAAGAAAATTACACTGTGCTACACAAATTCTGTTAGGGAATTGTTTTAGAAACCTTAAGTTTATGAAAATTAATTTGGCCCACATCATAAAAATATAACAAATCATTTAAAATTTACAACCTAATTATTTCTTTGGTTTATTTAAATATGAATTCCCTTTTAATAACCTCAGTGAAAGGTGTATTAGTAGAAATATACATCTACACACTTATATTTTGACTTGCTGTAATGTCAAAGCAAAGGGAAGTACTCCTGCAATATAAAACCTTTCAGGAAAAATTAACAATGATAAAACAGAGCAAGTAAACGTAGTCATAATTTACTTACTTTGAATCAAGAAGCTCCAGTGCTGTCAGTGGGTGTAATGGAGGCCACTGCTGAAGCAATGAGTAAATTTTGGCAAGATTAGCCCATTTCCAGTTTGGGGCACTTGCCAGTATTTTAGGAAGGCAATTTGGGTATTTGAAGCAATAATAACGTTTCTCCCACAAAAAGGCTTTGTCTTCTTTAGAAAGTCTGCATACATAACAGGAGCCAAATTACTTCTCAATGATATCACAACAGTTATAGTCTCAACAATTAAAAATACAAAGAAAAAAATGTATTCACTTTAGGACAGCCACTTATTAGTAGAAACATTAATACTAATGTGGACTAGAAAAATGCAATGTACTGCAAACACCACTAATTTACCCTAACTTGGGGAATAGAAAAAAATCATTTTGCCTTGACAGAAGTCACAATTATGAAAATGAATAATAATTCAGTACAATAAAGATTTATTGAGTCCTCACCAGATGCCAGGTACTGGAAATCAGAGTTGAATAAGCAAAATCCACCCTAAGAGCAAGGATTTTATTTATTTTATACAAGTAAAACCCAATGTCATGTAATATACAATTGCTATTACATTATTTTGAAAGATGATTCTATAGCTCAATTGAGGAACATTTTAAATGAAAAGTGAAAAGAACTTGTTTTGGAAATTCTAATTTAATCTTAATGACAAATGTTTATGTGAATGAAAGATTTCACAATTTTATTACCCATCCATCTACTTTTGTATATATAACACATACTGAAATGTCTTCATCTCATGTGGAATACCAAAAAATTCAAATGTTGAGCCCTGGCTGGTAGCACAGTGGATAAGGTGCCGGCCTGCAAACCCAAAGGTTGCAGGTTCGATTCCCCAGCCAGGGCACATAACAAGGTTGCAAACCAGGTCTCCAGTCAGGTCTGTGGCTGGAGGCAGGTGAAAAGCAACCATACATTGATGTCTGTCTCCCTCTCTGCCTCTCTCTCTTCCCATCTTTCTAAAAATAATAAATAAAAATCTTTAAAAAAAAAAAAATTCAAATGTTGAAAAAAGTGCATTGTAAGATCTCCATTCTTCTAATTCCCCTACCAGGAGCAACTGCCTATGCTTGGCTATTGTAAATAGTGCTGCTATGAACATAGGGGTACATAGGTTCTTATGAATTGGTGTTTCAGGGTTCTTTGGGTATAATCCTAGTAGTGAAATTGTTGGATCAAAAGGCAGTTCCATTTTTAGTTTTTTAAGGAAACTCCGTACTGTTTTCCATAGTGGCCGCACCAGCCTACATTCCCACCAGCAGTGCACCAGGGTTCCCTTTTCCCCACATCCTCACCAACACTTGTTGTTTGTTGATAATTTGTTGATTAACTTAATTTTTAATAGTTACATAGTACTCTGTTGGATCAATGTACCATAATTTGATCCCCATTGATGGACATTCATTATCAGTTTTGTAATAACCCAAATACATACTTCAATGAGTCTCCATAAGCAAATAGAAAAGGGGTTCTTTCATCTTAAAATACATAACCTGGAAGTGGAACTGCTAGGTCACAGATTATACACACATTGTGACCTTTGTAGATTTTGCCAAATTGCTCTCCAAAACTTTTTAGAATTCTGCCATCAGTACAATCCCCATTTTTCTGTATCTTCATCAATACCTTCTATGATGAAATGTTTTAATTTTCAACAATCTGATGTTTATGAAATGGTATCTTGCCTCCATTTAGTTTCGTTAATTACTAAAGAGGCTGACATCATTTCAGATGTTTAAAAGGCATTGTAGGCCCTGTCTCAGTGGATAGGTGTTGGCCTATGAACACAAAGGTCACTGGTTCGACTCCCAGCCAGGGCACATAACAAAGTTGCAAGCCAGGTCTCCAGCCAGGTCCCCAGCTGGAGGCAGGTGAAAGGCAACCATACATTTATGTTTCTCTCCCCTTTGCCTCCCTCCCTTCCCCTCTCTCTAAAAATAATAAATAAAATCTTTAAAAACATTGTATTTCTTTTCCAAATAATTATTTATTAATAGTCTCTAATTTACTACCGAGTTGTTGGTTTTTCTACTGATAGGAAAAAGTTTTTGATACATTAAGGAAATTACCTATTGTTATTCACTGTACATATAGTTCCCTTATGGTCATGTAAAAACTTTGACCTATACAATTTCTGAACTTTTATATAGTCATGTAGTCTTTATATGTAATTTTAAAGATATAGAAAACTTCCCACACCAAGAACATGAACTAAATCAAAGCATTTAATAAACCATTAAATTGGGTTTTACATTGTAAGAGATAACCAGGCAAAATACAATGAAAGAAGCATACCCAAATGATGAGTCTTTGTGAAGAATATCAAGAAGTTTCCCTTTTATATCATTTTCCAGTGTTTCTAAGTTGTGTTGTGGTATAATACTTCTGTCAACTTGAGGAGTAGTATAAATGATATCAAATGTGGGAGACGGAAAATCAACCTTAAAAATTTAGCATAAGTTGATCACATTACAGCTGAACAGTACACTTATTTTCCACATTAACATCTTTAACTTTGAAAACATTGAGTTTTCTTAGCCACCAAAGTGAACTTTAGATTGTATATTAAATTAATGTCCTTTTGCTGAAAGTGATTACATTGTTGGTAATTCTCAATAGCACATACATTGCCTGGGATGGGTATAAGGGCATATTTTACTGTTTCTCAGAAATAGGAAATGGTTCACTGATGTTTTAATGGAAAACAGACCCTAAAATTGAGACAAGATCAATTAGGTTTCTTTGATAACAACCCAAACCATAGTATACACACTTTTTATAAAGACACTTAAATTTAAGGCTTTCCATATGTCAAGAAGTGCCATTACCTGTAACACTATTCTTTCCATCACATATCCTTTTTTGGGGACTGCTCCAGGAACAGGGGTTATATGTGATGAAGTCCAAAGATATAGAAGCTTAGTTCCACATGTTAAAAACCTTCAATAATGTAAACAGAAAAATACTGTAGTTTTCATTTGAAAACTTCATGTGAAAGATAACATACAGTAATTAATTTGAAACTTTAGTGTTCAAATATTTATGAAACATCCTCTTTACAAAAAGAATGTCATCTTTAAAATCCTATGAGGAAGTCACTCTCCATAGTGTACTGATCTTTAGGTAAATGAATTAAAGTGCAGGGGGTTGGAACAAATGAAGAGAGAATGAAGGAATGTATGTAAGGAGGAATGTATGTAAGGGTAGAACAGAACACCCTGTTCCCAGAACAAAGCAAGTTTGGATTATCAAGCTGCTCCCTGACTTTTACCATAAGAACAAAAACACATGTCAAAAAATTAATACCTCCGTTGTATCACAGCATCACTCATTTAGGAAGTTTTTTATCTGTGCCCTGGGCCAGATAGTAAATATTTTGGGCTTTCTGGGCCATGATCTTTGTTGCAAAGACTCAAATACTCTATTATAGTGCAAAAGTAGCCAAGAACAATACATAAATATGTGTGCTGTATTCTAAAGAAACTGTATTTACAAAACACAAGCAACAGGTTGCAGTATGTTGACATTTGCCTTAAATGACCAGTTTATGGCCTACTTAAATTAAAAACTATCAGTAAAGATATTGGCCTATCTTTACACAGAAGAAATTTCTGAAAACATGAGATATATATAAAGGCAGAAAACTATAAATTTCATTAAACTTAGTTCATTTTATTAAAATAGCAAATATCCTTTCCAAAGCTAGACTCTAGTCCTAATGTTTTCATACAGGTTAACCGCCTTTAAATCTTTGACACGTTACATTCTGTCATTTACAGAACCATTCTCATCACCAAATAGATTATTTTAAGGTAAATTCCTATAACAGTTTATCTGTAGATACTTTTATATATCTCAAAATGGTCAACAGTTTTATTTAAAAAAAAAAAATGTCATTGCCACTTCTATAATAATTACTTTAAATCATTGGCTATCTAGTTAGTATTCAAATTTCTCAAAATGTCTCAAAAAAAAATTTTTTAGCTGATTTGTTCAAACACGATCCAAGTAGGTCCAACAGTTGATATGTCTTTTTAAGTATCTTTAATTCAAGGGTCAACATAACTCCAACCTAGCATCTGGTTTTGTAAATAAACTTTTATTATAACAAAACCATACAGTAATTTACACACAGTCACTGCTTTTGCTTTTGTGACAGAGACTATATGACCTGCAGAGCCTAAACTTTTTCTATCTGGTCCTCTTTACAAACTTCACCAATTCTTGTTTGTAATCTACACATTATTCCTAACTTTCCCCCCACTGCCACTTGCTGAAGAAAACAAGTCTTTTGTTCTGAGAATTGTCCTTGCCCTGGATGTCACTAATCGCATTTTTCTTGTTATCTAGCATGCCACTTTATCGCCTGTATTTTCTGTAGTAAAGCAGTAGTTAGATCTAGAGGCCTGATTTGATTCAGGTTTAGTTCCCTGGAAAGAATCCTTAATACTTTATAGGTGGTATTGCACACTACTTTCTATTGCATTATCTCTCTGTGTGGTGTTAACATAATCAATTTATTTAGGTTCTGTCAGTCTAAACCATCCATTAAAAGTTCCAGAAAACCTAATCACTTAATGTTTTAGGCAGGCATTGATAATACCACTTAAATCAATGGTTCTCAAGTAAGAGTGATTTTGCCCCCAGTAGACAATGTCTGGAGACATTTTTTGTTGGCACCTGGGGTATTACTGTCACCTCCTGGGCAGAAGCCAGGGATGCTGCCAGATGCCCTAGAGCTCACAGGGCAGTCTCCTACAACAATGATCTGGCCCAGAATACACTAGTCCCAAGACTGAGAAACCCTGGCCTAAATATAACACTGACCTAAATCCTTTCAGTAAGAATTGCAAAATTGTAATGGTCTATCATTCTATCTGCATTAGCTGAAATTTTTCTACAAAAATCTTTCTCACACCAATTATTAGTAACCCTGAGATACAACTGTAAAGAAAAGCCAGCCGAATGCTTGATTCTGTTTAAAAAGGAGTTAAGAGCTCATTTGTCATTGAGGTCGACTGAAATGTCTCTTGAGACATCTCATCTGGCTTCTACAACAATGACTTCATCAGGTTGCGTGCAAGTTGCACACCGTAACATAAATCATTTTTAAAATAATATCAAGACCAGGATTTGATTACTATAGTACATTAACTGAACTAAATAATTACCATTTTGTTTCTCTATATGCAATAATGTAAAAATATCTTCCCTCTTAACATCTGAGTATTTTTTGAATGTTAGTACTGACATTACCAGATTGACTGTGCTTCTTGGCAAAGTCTCAAAATAAAGGTCACCTGCTCACTGTTTTAACAGCAGAGGGTCGGATGCAAATTATTTGTCTAACATAGCCTTACTCTCTTGAATTTTGAAAGAGTATTAAGTCTCTCATCTAAAAAAAAATCTACCACTTATTAGCTAAGTGCCATAGGGCCATGTCACTTAAGCTCTGCGTCACAAGGGATATAACCTTCAGAGGGTTGTTGTGAGAAATACAAGGATGTATACAGCACACAGAATATAACCTAGCACAAAATGCTAGGGGTTATTACAGAGTAATATCGTTGTTAAACACAATAGCCTTCCTGACTACAAAATCAGATACTAATATGCTAATGTGCATTATCAAAATGTTACCATGTATTCTATGAGACATATACCAAACTTAACTAAATTTTTTTTTAAGGAAGACTTGATGATTTCATGGAACATGTTGTTACTAAAAACACAATTAAATTCGTCAGCTGAAAGGTCAGCTAGATTACTGGCTATCAGTAGATAAAAAACATAATTCCTTTATCCCTAAGGATCACTAAGTTTTTGTGCTCACATAGAACCTTTGAAGATTAAAGGCCAGGGGCCCACAGCAGTTAGGGTAGATTAGTCAGGTAGTCCGGTAAGAGGGAATAATGTTCAGCTACAGATTCCCGGAAACTTGAGAAACATGGGATATGGATAAGAAGAGGAAAAATTGAGTTATTTTAGTAATATAAAGGGCACCTAAGAGACTGTATGTCAATAAAATAGTGTTTGCATAAAATAACCAATTGATAAGTGACTGATTATTGCTTTTCTCCTGCAACAGCAAGCAGCAAACAATCCTTTGAATTGGTTTCCTCTGATCTGTGTCTCTGAAACGACTTCCTTTTATCAGACTGAAAAAAATTAAGGTAGTTAATTATCTCATGTTCCCCACCCTGTTCTCTAGCCAATTTTGATGCTGCAGGTATGACTATAGGAACACATCATCATAACTCAGTAACACTTACCGTTTAAAATCAAAAAGAGGTAAAGAAACTTTGCCTAAAGCTTCTGGCCCCTTTCTTTGCTTATTAGAATCAGGGGAACTTCCACTGCTCTGATTTAACATCCCAAAAAGAGTAAGATGAAGAAGTGATTCTAATGGCAATTGTGATATCTGGATGGGAAAAATAATTCTGTGGGGAAAAAGTATATATTAATTTAAAAAACCCAAATTAGACCAAATATGAAGATTAATCTCTTAATGAAACTGACAGTTGTAGGTATTTTATTGGACCTATCAAAATAATCTTTAACCCTGAGTACCTTTACTTAAGTGGCAAGCTTGGCTAACATGTACTATAAATTATCTTAGACAAATTTTATTAATATTTTAAATATTCAACATTTCTTCAAAAATTTGATAGTACCTTTACTCAAGACTTGCAATGCTTATTTCTAGGTGAAATAGTCATTTTCATTTCCTTTAGGAAAAACTACACAAATGTTTGTGAGTATTTATGATTCAGGATGTATGTCAGCACATATACACACAGACATGTATGTTTACCAGTGTTTCTTTTTAGGATACGCAAGGTTAGTCGTGGTCACTCTGAGGCACCATGAGATGTTTAAGTGTTAAAAAGAAAGTGACACTCTCTACCCTGATGCATTTTGTATTATATGATTAGTTTCACAGACATGTGTTATTTTTGTAATTAAAAAAAATGAAAATAAAAAGCAAAAGTTACGCAATTGCCTATTTGCCTAAATAATGAAAGCATTCCTTTACCATAAAAACAGTATTTAAAAATACTAAACTAAGAAATGTTTAACATACCACCTTTCTAGAATTATACGTAAATTTATATTTTTAACTTGTCAAAGTCTGGGAAGAATGGCATACTTCTCCAATTTAACAACATGTAGATTTAAAAGACTATTTTAGATTTTTGACATCAGAATTTCAATCTATTCTATAGAATCACATCTAGTAGAGACCTTAAGATGTAAGAATTTAATGGATTTTAATGGAAATTGTAATAAAAATAAAAACTAGGATGCATACATGAAAAAAAGTAAACAGGGCATACTGAAAAACTATAAAGCCAGAAACTTCACTTACAGTTCATCCCATTTAATAAGATAGAAGAAATTCTTATAGGTGCCAACCTTCTTTGATTGAATAGGCTTAAAAAGATCCTTTCCATTGTGAGACAGGGAACATATCAAGTAGTATTTTTCATAACTAAGAAAAAAAGTTTAATTTTTATTAGATAATATAATTTAGTTAATAAACACAAATATACATCATTAGCCATCCTCCCTCAAAGTGACTATTATCTGAAATAATTGGGTCACCATTCATATGAATTTATGGAAAAACATCTGAAATTTAAGTATTGCTAATTCTGTAAAATAGAGGAGAGGCATACCAAAAGGAATACAGAAGGAAATATGTATCCCTAGCTGCCAGTCTAAGGGGGTAAAATGATAACAGCTGGAGAACTTACCTAAATTTTGTGCTTAGTTACTAGCTTTAGAATGTAAATTTAGTTGAATGATGCTGAGTAATTATTCATTTTTAGTTAAATTCTAGGAAGAGTACAAACATTATCATATTTAGGTTCCATTCACCTTTGCTAAGACACTGCAACAGTTAAGCACAAAATAGTACCTTGGTCTGACCTGCACTGAGTCAGTCTTTATTAGGAGGCCTCCCTCCAAGGGGACAGAAGCTGTTATGTTCTCTCATTAGATAACAATGATTTAGCTTCTAATTATGATAAGCTGCTTCTGTTTACTGCTGAATCCCCAGTAGCACAAAGAACACAGCTCATAGATGGTGTTCGGTTTTTTGAATGAATATTTCTTGAATGAATGAATATACGACATTCAACTCGTTGTTATCTTTATTTCACTTATTTTATATAAAGCTAAATTTAAGCAGAATTTATGTTTGCTATCTTTTTTTTTTGAGGGCATTATCTTATTTTATAGGATTAAGCTACTATAAAACTATTTACTTTAAAATATTCAACTCATCAGCCCTGGCTGGTGGCACTGGATAAGGTGCTGACCTGCAAACCCAAAGGTTGCTGGTTCAGTTCCCAGCCAGGGCAACATAACCAGGTTGCAAGCTAGGTCTCCAGCCAGGTCTGTAGCTGGAGGCAGGTGAAAGGCAACCATACATTGATGTTTCTCTCCCTCTCTCCCTTCCCCTCTCTCTGAAAAATAATAAAATCTTAAAAAAAAAAAAAAAAAAAAAAATTCAACTCAGACTTTTCAGTTTATATTACTCACTTACAAGTAAGTTGAAGTTGGTAAACGTTATGGCATTAACAAAAAAATGAAAAAGGAAAATCCCTCTATTAGAAATTATAGAAGAATCTGCTCTTGCACACTTGAAACCCCACAATCGGTAAACTACTGTACTCAAACGGAAAAAAATGGGCTAACGTCTAGTCCTATTACTGTTTTAAATTACTGTGGCTCTAAAGGAAAGGCAAAAGAATACAGTCATAAAATGACTAATTTATTAATCAACATTTGCCCTTATAAGTTTAAACATATTTTCCTGCCTTTTTTGCATGTAGTGGGAGTAAAAATTTTTATTGGAAGAACTTCAAAATTTCTGTAATTTTTATGAAAACCACAAAGGTATCTGGTAATTCTTCATCAAACACTTAAGCATCAAGATAACAGTGGATGCTGACATTTTACAAGATTAGAATAACTTCCAGGTAAGCTACACATATTTTAATTTGAACAGTTGCTTACTTTGAAACCCAGTTACTTGAAATTCCATGTGCAGCAAAAATAGTAAACTGGAGCTGTTCTGCTGTGGTCCATGCTTCTTTGATGTCCCTGTTATTTGGGGCACAGTCTGCAGGACTCCTACCAGAATTTCCATGGAGTCTGAGAAGATCATAAATTGCTGCGGTTAATTGGTCCATGCTTACTTGAACAGGATTTTTAGGATTCAGTGAGCCTAGATATAAAGAAATAGTTAACATACTTCTCTGAAAAAGCAAAGATTATTGCTAAGACTTAAAAGAACTTGAAGACTTACATACCCATAGTGGAACTCTTGCCAGTGTCTCCCTCTCCAGACAGTAGCGTCACCTGCATACGCATACAAATTAGTCAAAAAATTGCCCATGACATAACATGAAACGTTAACCTTTCATTTCAAAATTTTCCAAGGGGAGCCCTGGCTGGTGTAGCTCAGTGGATTGGGTGCCAGCCTGTGAACCAAAAGGTCCCCAGTTTAATTCCCAGGCAGGGCACATGCCAGGGTTGCAGGCCAGGTCCCCAGTTGGGGGTGCATGAAGGGAACCACACATTGATGCTTCCCTCTCTCTAAAAATAAAGTCTTAAAACAAAGCAAAAAACCTTTCCCAGGGGAAACCTCGCCAAAGTACCTGCAGAACTAATAAAACAATAAAAACTAACCCCCCCAACCAAGGCAATAACTACAAAATATACAAACTCAACAAAATCTCCCTCATTAAACTAAATTAAGAGTTGAAACCCAAAGTGATAAATATGCTAATATAGTATTTTGTTTTCCATCAGTTGCTCTACTATGTAGCATGGTAAGACTAGCCTTAAATAAACTAGAACTCCATTGCCATTTAGTGTTTCAAAACAGCTCTGAATCCTGACTGGTGGCTCAGTGGATTAGATGTTGTCCTGTGAACCAAAAGATCAAAACATTGCCCAATTGATTCCCACTTAGGGCACATGCCTGGGCTGCAGGCCAGGTCCTGGGTTTGGAGCTTGTGAAAGGCAACCAATCAATGTTTCTCTCCCTCTCATTCTCCCTTTCTTTCCTTCTCTCTAAAAAGTAAATAAAATCTTTAAAAAACAAACAAACAAAAAAAAAAACAGCTCTGAGCTCTCCTTTTACAGTCTGACCTTTTATCCAGCAAATTAACATGATGAATAGAAACCTTGAACACTAAGACCATGGTAGTTGTGATCACCTCCAGGTGATTTCATATTTATTTTTTAATTAAAAAAAAAAAAAAGCACATGATAAGAAAAATAAGAGACCCAAATTTCTATATACCATGTGGACTGCTCTCTGTGAATAAATGGATTAAGCTTTCTCCTAGATATTTGTTGAGGAGCATACCATCAACATAACTTGATATGTATCATGTCTTGCAATCCACTTTCTCTCATCCAGTAAGAGCCATGAACAACCCTATGAACAGAATCAATTAAATACCCATGGAAGTAGCATGGGGAGAACTTTCACTAAATTCAATGGTATGCTATCAAAAGTACGTTCCTAATTTGGTTTCCACTGAGGCAGTAAGTCACCATTACTGAGGCATTAGGGTCTTCTCAACGACGAGAAGGTATATAGTCCAAAATAGGGCTTCCCCTACTGGTAGTCATGGACATTTCCATCCAGGGCAAGAAACAGGCCTACTACCATCTAGGTCCTTCAAGCCAACCAACTCATTTACGCCTGAGTTCCTGCTCTACATGCGATTCACTGTTTGGCATCCACCTGTTCAACGTCAACTCTCACAAAGCTCTTTCAACCTCCTCTTAGGAATTCCCCACCTGACCAAGTAAGACACCCAATTAACTCACAAGTAAAAGTCAAAGTTAAAATAACATTTTGCCCAGGAGCAAAAATCTGCCAGTGACAGAGGCTCACTTAAGTATGTAGCTACACATGATAAAATGCTAATTATTTAAAAATACTCACATCAGCACTTTTACTCCTTGGAAGATTAACTGCTCTCTTTAGCTTCTTTACTGATTCCGTAATGGCAGGAGTCTCCACGCCATCTAAAGCACTGCAGATTTTTCTTACAGCTTTAATCACCTGATCTACTGCTCGGTGCTGGTTCTTTAAAATTAAAAGGAAAATAAACTTAAGTATTTGGAAGTTAAAAGGTCAACTTCAGGCATGATGTTACAGACTAGACATTTCAGATGTGCTTAAGAACAAATGTCCTTTACTCATTTGTGATGAAAAAGAAAAGAAATAAGATTGCATTTCAATTACACAGTTTAATGTAGAAAATAGAAGGCCTAGTAAGTTTTCACTTTGCCTGACACAACTATCCATATGCAAATGACATTAATTTCAAGTTAGAATCAGAAACAGCAATAAATTACTAACAAATTACTAAATCACTTAAAAATGAAGTTATTTTTTTTATTCTCATTTGGGAATAATTTCCACATTAAAAACATCAACCTTTTTCTCCCTCCTGCAAAAATTTGGTATCAGAAAACAAGTTCTGCCCTGGCTGGTAGCACAGTGGATAAGGCGCCAGCCTGCAAACTCAAAGGTCGCTGGTTTGATCCCCAGCCAGGGCACATAACCAGGTCGCAAGCCAGGTCTCCAGCCAGGTCTATAGCTGGAGGCAGGTGAAAGGCAACCACACATTGATGTTTCTCTCCCTCTCTGCCTCTGTCCCTACCTCTCTCTCTAATAAATAAAACTCCTTAAAAAACAAACAAACAAACAAACAAAACGAAAAAACAACCAAGTTCTTTAGTGGTTGGTTAACATATAAACAATATTGGGCAACAGCTACTAGAAGTGAGTCAACTTTTAAATATCATTTGCATTTATAAACCATCATTTTTAAAGCTGTTTGATGAAAAAAAAAACCTCTTTTAGGACAAACCCTATGAACTATTCAACCACAGTTGATTTCACCATGACTCAAAAGTATGCACAAATATATAATACAATCATTTACCTTATGAGAATGATTTTAAAATCCCTCTCCACTCCTCCACCATCATTTAAAAGTATACATCTCATTAAGAAACATTCTTATATAATGCATTAATTCATCAAACATTTATGCCAAACGTATACGCCAAGTACAGTTAGAATGGGCTGAAATTCAGTACTGTGCCATCCCTTAAAAATTTAAAATTTTCCACCCTCAAGGCTCAGTTACTATACACTGAATGTTCCCTTCACTTTCATGCTTAAATGAAACACCTCATTTTCTCAAATACCCAATTACCCTGCTGTCCTCAGAGACTGAAGGTCTATTATCCAGCTCCCCATTTTTGCTTACTTATATTTCTGCTTGCTTTTACTCAACCCTCGTGCAAAACCTTTCCAGTTTTGGGGCTCATGACATTTTTCCTATACTATTTTCTATCATTTTTATGTGTCAGTTATCAAATTTTATGTATCAGTTCCAAATCCATCCTTCTCTGTTACTGGAGCTGGCCACTTCACCTTTGCTAGCAGGCACAATGCTAGGGTCTGTCAATAGGGGGCGCCCAGGGGACACTCAAAGGCAAAGGCAGCCTGAAGGTAGCTCTCATTATGGTTCCAGGCCCCTCTTTTTAAATTCAGGATGGGAAAAGGTCTCTGGTTCCCCGCCAGGGCAGATAACCAGGTTGCAAGCCCAGGCTCCAACCATGTCCGTAGCTGGAGACAGGTGAATGGCAACCGCACATTGGTAATAAATAAATAAAAATGAATAAATTCAGGATGGGGCCAGTGGTCCTCAAACACCAGCACCAGCTGCGCATTCAAGCCAGGCTCTCCCAATCTGACTGCTCTGGCACGTTCCTTTGCCACAGGCAACCTGTGTGCCCCTGGGGCAGCATAAGTTTCAGCCCGGGGTGGGAGAAGGGGCTCCTGCACGACCCACTGCCCCCACCTGCAGCGGACAGCTGCTTTTCGCACCTGTTACTTCTGGGCCCATCGAGCAGGGGTGGCACATTTCTTTTTAAGGCCAGACAGTAAATGTTCGTTAGGCTCTGTGAGCCACACAGTCTGTCACAATTCGACTCTGCTATTAGGGCATGAAAACTGATGTGGAAAATTCATAAAACGAGCAAGGATATCTTCCAATAAAACTTCATTTACAAAAACATGCAACAAGCTTGATTTGATGTCAATAATATGCAAACTTCTGTCTTAGAGTTCTCATAGTAGTGATTAACTACCCTTAGCCCTTTTAGTAATTAACTATCTTTTACTAATTGATTCTTCAAATCTCCTTGTTCCAAGAACAAGTACTAAAGTTTGCCGTGGCCTCTACCGCGTGATCTGCCTTGCCACGGGCATGTAGTCACTTCCCCGCTGCATGCCACATTTCTGCTCTGGGTATGTGTCAAACTTTCTACCCTACACCTTATGATAACCCTCAGTTACAAAGATGCCTATGCGGAAAACTCACAATATCTTCAATCCCAAAACTGTACCCTATCAAAACCTCACCTACAATATGATACTCTGATCACAATCTCCTTTGCTTCCAGCCCTCACGCCTCATTCTGACAAAACCTGTTCTTTAAGCTCTGAAACTTCTCTTCCTCTCCTACCAGAGAGCTGAGTACTTCTAACAAATCTCACAACATACAGATTCAACAGTCCCCAATTTCAGAAGGGGATGCCAGATAACCTACCTGCCATTTTTTTATCTGCTCTTGGTCAGCTCTCTTTCCCAATGCCCTTAGAATATGAAGCCAAACCATTATTCCTTGCCTCAAAATCCCTATTGCAACCCTAACTTCATTTCCTTAAAATAAATTAACATCTTATCTCTAGAAAGCAAAGGTGAAGAGGAATTAAAACTTCTGAAATTTCCTGACCTCTCCCCACAAGTACAACCTACACAGGAGAAATTAAAACATATACATACAAAGACATACATTAAAGTTCATAGCAGTATTATTTATAAGCAAAAACTGTAAACAGTCTACATGGCATTATTTGTTGACTGGATAAACAAAAAGTGGTGTATCTATACAATCAAAGTATTTAGCAATAAAAAAGGGAACTATGACTACATCCTACAATTTAAATATATGAACAGAGCTTAAAAAATAATACTGTATGAGAAAAGAATCAGATAAAAAAGGTATAATACCATTTACATGAAATCTCAATTACAGGCAAATCTATAGAGACAGGAACCTGTTGTGAACAGTAGCTATCTGAGGCTGAGAATAGGAAATGACTCCAAAGTAGCACACAAGGAAATTTTGGGGAGTGATTAAAAAATGTTCTAAAACGAGATAGTGGTAGTAATTATACAACTCTATGCATTTACTAAAAGAATCACTGAATTCTACATATCCAATGGGTAAATTTTATGGCATATAAATTACATCACAATAAAACTTTCAAAATACATGGAATAAATACCCAAGTCACTATTTTAGATAAGCTGTTTAGTGACAAGCTCTCAGATAACACACAAATGTTACTTAACTAAAAGGTGAGCCACGCCAAGTATCTGGGGCAAGAGCATTAAAAGAGGGAAAAAGCATAGCTATACCTTGTCCAGAACCAAGAAGGAAAGGGGTGGAAAGCCAGATAAGAGAAGGAGTGGGTCACAATGTGTAGGGCCTTGAAGCCACAATTTGGGCTTTGAATTTTACTGACATAGCAAACAAATTTGTGAGCAAAGGAGTGGTGTAACTTACCATTTTAAAGTGGTTTATAAATTGTAGTAATTTTTTCAGAGAACCAACTTTTTGGCTTTGATTTTCTTTCATTTTACATTTGCCTTCTGTGCATATTTTTTCATTTAAATAGTTAATTTTGTAAAAATTTTATACTTATAGAAAAATTGCAAAAACAGAGTTCTTGTATAGTAAGGAAGCTAGTTTTACTAACTTCTTACATATCAATGATACATTTGTCAAAATCAAGACATTAATACTAGAACATTTTTATAACTAAAACTGAAGACTTGATTCAGGCTTTACTATGTTTTCCATTAATTTTCTTTTCCAGGATACAATCTAAAATACCACACTGCATTTAGTGACTTATTTTTATTTTTAAAGATCTTATTTATTATTTTTAGAGAGAGGGGAAGGGATAGAGGCAGTGAGAGAGAGAGACATCATTGTATGGTTGCCTTTCACCTACCTCCAGCTATAGACCTGGGTGGAGACCTGGCTTGGCAACCTGATTATGTTGCCCTGGCTGGGAATCGAACCAGCGACCTTTGTGTTCGCAGGCTAGAGCCTTATCCACTGTGCTACCAGCTAGGGCTGTTGTTTTATTTTTTTAAAGATTTTATTTATTATCCTTAAAGAGAGAAGGGCAAGAAGGGAGGAAGAATGGGAGAGAAGCATCAATGTACGGTTGACTTTCACCTGCACAACCTGGTTATGTGCCCTAACTAGGAATCAAATCAGAGACCTGGCTTGCAACCTGGGTATGTGCCCTGGCTGAGAATCAAACCAGTGACCTTTGGGGTTCACAAGCTGGTGCCAATCCATTGAGCCACACTAGTCAGGCTAGTGACTTATTTTTAAATGATCATTGTGATCACCTGTGGAAGACAGATGCAGACAAGGGCAGAAGCTGAGAGACCAGAAAGGAACTACTGTGACTATCATAACTGACTAGAACTTGGCCTTGGTAGTGATAAAAATTGGTCACATTCTTAATATTTTCAAAGGAGAATGACAGGAATTAGAGTGATGGAATTAGCAAGTGAAAGATCCTTTTAAGAAATCAAATATATGATTCCAACGTTTTGGCCTGAGCAAACAGTAGAACATAGTTGCCATTTATTCAGAAAGGGAATTGTGATAAATAAATATGAAGGGTAGTATTAAAAATAATCCATTTTCCAAACCTTAAATTTGAGATGCCAGATTATAGATATTTGCATTAGGCATTGAGGGAAACGTATACATCTAGAGATATAAATTTGAACCATGAGTGTATGCAGGATACTTAGACATGAGATTAAGTGAGATCACTTAGGCTGTGGCTGTGCTGTACAGAGAAGAGGTCCTAAACCTAAGCCCTGAGGCATTCTATTTGTCAAGATGTCAGGAGGATAAGGAGATTAGGAAGAAGGCATAGGTGAGAGTGAGAATGAAACAGACACTGGAAATAGGAGACCAAGTGGTATCCCAGAGGTCATGTGAGGATTTTAAGAAGGAAGAAACAAACAACTGTGGCAAATACTATGCAGAAATTGAGAAAAACAAAGACTAAGAACTTATTACTGGAAACATGATCATGGAATTCCTTCATAATCTGAATAAGTGCAGTTTTAGGGAAGTCTTAACCGGAAAGGGTTCATAACAAAATGAGAAGAGGAAGTGGGAGCAGCAAAACCATTAACTTTCAAAAGTTCTTCTGCAAGAATAAAGAAGTGGAGTGATTGCTGCAAGAAAATGTGGGTTTTTTTATTCAATGTGGGAGATATATCCAGGGCTCATCCTTGAACTCTTTTTCTCCTCTACCTGCAGTGGTGATTTCATTTAGTCTTACAGCTGAAATATATACCATGTACATTCTGATGATTCCTAAGTTTATCATCACCTCCAGTCTGGACCTCCCCAATTAAATTCCACATTCACATGCAACTGTCCACTCAAAATCACTATTTGGATGAGTAACACTCATGTCAAACATAATATCCAAAATTGAGTACCAGATCTTCCCTCAAACCTGCTCTTACAATTCTTCCAATCTCATTAAAAGACAACTCCAAAGCTCCAAATGCTCAGTTAGAAAATATTGGAAAGGTGCAGGCCTGCGAACCCAAAGGTTTGATTCCCCAGCCAGGGCACAGAACCAGGTTGCAAGCCAGGTCTCCAGCCAAGTCCGTGGCTGGAGGCAGGTGAAAGGCAACCATACACTGATGTTTCTCTCCCTCTCTGCCTTTCTCCCTTCCTCTCTCTCTCTGGAAATAATAAATAAAATCTTAAAAAGAAAGAAAGAAAATAAATATAGGAGTTATACTTAACTCCTCTCTCTCAGCTCTACATTGATTCCATCACTAAATCATCCTAACATAAACTTAAGAATATGTAACAGAATCCAATCCCTTCTCACCACTTCTAGGTTCAAGCCATCAACTCTCCTATGGCTAGCAAAACACCTTAATTGATTTCTTGCCATTCTTGCCCCTCCTTCATTGTATTCCAGCTACAAAGGCCTAGTGAATCTTAAATATATCAAGTGCATTTCTCCCCCAGATAACCAGTAACTTCTTCCTTTCCTTCAGTTCTTTAATCAAATTCATCCTCTCAATAAAGCCTTCTGTGACTACGTTATCTGAAATTACATTACTCTCCTTTATTTTTCTCTATAGCACTTATCACCTGGTATCAATATATTTTGCTAGTACATTTTATTACCTGTCTCCTCCAACCAGAATTTAAACTAAGGGCAAGGATTACAGTTTCTTTTGTTTATTCTAGTATCCTCAGAACTTACAACATTGCCTCACAATAAAGACATGTTCAGTAAACATTTATTGAATAAATAGAAATGTGCTGATAAAAATGTACTAATTGCTAGAAATACAGAAGTTATCTTACACTATTTCTTCTCTTACAGCACATTATATACCAAAACCTGACCAATTCCATCTCCTGAGTATTGTATTGTTCACCAGTTCCCTCCTTCTTAGCCTTCACCAAAGCCATTATTTTTTACTTGGACTACTACACAAAAACAAACAAATAAAAAATTTCAAAAACCTTTTTAAGCAGTCTTCCTAAAAACAATCTTGCCAACCCTAAATCTAACTTTCAGAGTATAGCTAACGTGATTTCAGTTTAAGATTAACCTGTCACCCACCCTACCCAACCCCACTCTACTATACTCTATTTTCCACTCTCAGCTAAAAACTTTAAAAGGTGAGAGCAGGGATCAGCCAACTTTTTCTGTAAAATGTTAAAAACAGTAAATAATTTAGGCTTTGCAGGATATATGGTCTCATCTTAACTCAAATGTAAGCATAGAAAATTATATATACAAATGGGTATAGCTGTGTTTAAAACAATTATTTACAAGAACAGAAAGTAGCCTGGAAGTATCCTTATAAGAAACATGATGCCCTGGCTGGTGGCACAATGGATAAGGCACTGGCCTGCAAACCCAAAGGTGGCTGGTTTGACTCCCCAGCCAGGGCATATATCCAGGTCTCCAGCCAGGTCTGTAGCTGGAGGCAGGTGAAAGCAACCATACATTGATGTCTATCTCCCTCTCTGCCCCTCTCCCTACCCATCTCTCTAAAAAATAAGAAAAATAAGTAAGAAAGCCTTGCGTTTGTGTTGCTACTTACAACCTTGCCGATTGTTTTTAAAATCATACCAATTGTACTTGACATTAAAACACAGCTTGAGACCTGGCTGGTGTGGCTCAGTGGACTGAGTGCTGGCCTACAAACCAAAAGGTCACCAGTTCAATTCCCAGTCAGGGCAAATGCCTGGGTTGTGGGCCAGGTTCCCAGTTGAGTGTGTGAGAGACAACCACACATTGATGTTTTTCTCCCTCTTTTTCTCTGTCCCATCTCCTCTCTGTAAAAAAGTAAATAAAATCTTGAAAAAAAAAAAAAAAACACCAAAAAATCAGAACCTGAGATCTTTGACCTTGACATGGTAGTACTTGGCTCTCACTTGATATGACTATGGGTAAAATGAAAGCATTTCTTAGAATAGTTTTCATTGTTACATGCTGTACTGGAGAGAGCTTGGATGGAGGATCAGGTATGTGGGACTGTCTTCTACTTAGTTTTTAGGTGGCCTTAGAGAACTTACTTAGCATCTCTAAACCACAGGTTCCTCAATTGTAAAAGTAGTGAAAACCTATGTTGTAGGCTATGGTGAAGAATGGAGATAGTGATATAGAGGATTCATCATAACAATGCTGCTTAATAGATGCTTGATAAATAACAGCTATTAATGTTATCTGGAATTATTATATTCAGGAGAAATGGCACATATATGTTTTATGATATAATATGATTCTATGTAATGTTTTGTGAGTTCTAATGGTAATTCTACATTAAAATTTGTATGCAGAACAACAGCATATAAAGTGTAGGTATGGAACAAGATTTTAAAAATCAAATTAGCATTACTATTGATATTCATTTTGATGATATGGGATTTGATGATTTGGGATCAGAGCCAAAATATGAAAGTTGAGAAATCTTTGAGGGCAAAGAATGTATAAATCAAAGATGAACATTCAGACTTGGCTCAGTGGATTGAGTGCTGGCCTGTGGCACATGCCAGAGTTGTGGGCCAGATCCTTAGTTGGGGGTGCACAAAAGGCAACCACACATTTATGTTTCTCAACCTCTTTTTCTCCCTCCCTTCCCCTCTCTCTATAGAATAAAATCTTTAATTTAAAAAAGAAATAAAAAACCAAGTAGAAAAATGTAAGTTAAAAAAAAAAACATTCATTTTGTTTTATGTAACAAGGTGTATTTAGTGCACCTTTTGTGGCATGAAAGTGTTCATGCAACCTCCAAACAAAGTAAAAAATACAGTATTAGCCCTGACTGGTGTGGCTCAGTGGACTGAGTGCTGGCCTGTGAACTGAAAGGCTGCCAGTTCGCTTGCTGGTCAGGGCACAGGCCTGGGTTATGGGCCAGGTAGCCATTTAGGGGCATGGGACAGGCGATGTTTTCTCCTCTTTCTCCCTCCCTTCCTCTCTCTCTCTCTCAAAAAGAAATCTTTCTATATATAGGATCTTTCAAAAAGAAAAAATATACTTATGTGTGTGTGTATGTGTGTATACAAAAAGATTTTATTCATTATTTTTAGAGAGAGGGGAAGGGAGGAAGAGTGGAAGTGAAACATCAATGTGTGGTTGTCTTTCACCTGCCTCCAGCTGGGACCTGGTTGGGGACCTGGCTGAAGACTTGGCTGGAAACCTTGCTTGCAACCTGGAAATATGCCCTGACTGAGAATTGAACCAGCAACACTTGGATGTACAGGTCGGTGCTCAATTCACTGAGCCACACCAGCCAGGGCATAAAAATATTTTTTAAAAATACAATGTTAAATATGAAGAGAAAGTGAACTGGAGATGTGCTCTCCCTCCCAGGGACACATGCAACTTCCCCTCTTTTCCCCTCCCCAGTAGCATTGCCTTTAACTTTCTCTCCTAAGCTCTAAGAGCCCTTCTTTTGTTTCTGCAACTTCCTAAACTTTCTCGTATAATTTGGAAAAAAAAAAAAAAAAAAAGTAGACTGGATATAGCCTCCTGATCTAGAAGATAAAGTAAACCCCTTTAACATGAATTATAAGGCAGTAACTTATGTCTGCCTATCTCCAGTGTCATCTCCTAACCTTCACTGCACCTTGTACTCTATTACATAAGTGCTTGTTCCTCCAACACATTATCACACCACATCTGCATTATTTTTGTTCACATGCCCTTCCCAACTACCTTCTTCTAGCTAACTCATACAGGTTAAGATGTCACTCAGGCGGCATCTCTTCTTCTTCTTTTTTTTTTTTTTTTAATTTTATTGTTGTTGTATTATATCCATCCCCTTTTTGTTCCCTTCTGTCCCCCTCCCCACCCACCCATTCCCCTCAAAGTCAATCCCACCTGTTGTCCATGTCCATGGTTCCTTTATACTAGGTTCTTGTCTAAGCTGCTCCCCTTCCTTGCCTCTGCCTGCCCCCTCCCCCCAACCCCTTTCCCCCGACCACTGAAGGCCTATGCATTGTATTCATATATTTGGTTCTGTTTTGCTTGTTGTTAGTTTTGTTCATTATTGTCCTGTAATGGGTGAGATCATATGGTATTTGTCCTTCATTGACTGGCTTATTTCACTAAGCATAATACTCTCCAGTTCCATCCATGTTGTTGCAAAGGGTACAAGTTCCTTCTTTCTTTCTG
>PVIW01003088.1:0-183388 GCA_004026585.1 Noctilio leporinus | reverse complement strand
AGTGCCGCTATGAACATAGGTGTGCATAGGTTCTTATGAATTGGTGTTTCAGGATTCTTTGGGTATAGTCCAAGTAGTGGAATTGCTGGATCAAAAGGCAGTTCCATTTTTAGTTTTTTAAGGAAACCCCATACTGTTTTCCATAGTGGCTGCACCAGCCTACATTCCCACCAACAGTGTATGAGGGTTCCCTTTGCCCTGCATCCTCGCCAACACTTGTTGTTTGTTGATTTGCTGATGATTGCCATTCTGACAGGTGTGAGGTGGTATCTTAATGCAGTTTTAATTTGCATCTCTCTGATGACTAGTGATGTTGAGCATTCTTTCATATGCCTCTGAGTCCTTTGTATATCTTCCTCAGTGAGTTGTCTGTTCAGGTCCTTTGCCCATTTTTTAATTGGGCTGTCTGTCTCCCTGGTGTTGAGTCACATTAGTTCTTTATATAAATCTCACAAAATTTTTGAGCAAAAGAAGCAAGACAAAATATACAGGGTGTGTGCAATAAAGTGGCAAAATTTTAGTAAAATAACATACCACAAAAGTGTTATATTTTGAAATAAATTTATTCTTATATGTAAATACATAAAAAGTCATTTTTTTAAATTGGTCAAAAAAGTCTCCATTTGCTGCAATAATAGACTCAATTTGACTTGGGAATCTTGACACACTTTAACTTTTCTTTATCTGTAGACATCATAATGTTTTCAATCTTAGCTTTTAACAGTATCTTTATTGAAATGAGATTGTTTAATTTCTCTCTCACAAATGCTCCATACATAATAGTTTAAAGGATTTGCAGCTGGTGAACTAGGCAGCTAGATTTCCTTTGACCAGAATTCAGGAACATTGACAGTGAGAAATTCTCACCCCTTTTTGGTGTTATGTGCTGGTGCACCATCTTGTTGAAAGATAAAATGACATCCATTTGAGACTTGATTCATCCATGGTACAGCTACTTCTCTCAAAACGTCAAGAGACACATCAGCAGTTACCTTCAAGCTTTGTGGGAAAAAATGGGGGGTCAAGATATCTCCTTCACTGCTGAGAACACCTAACACCATCACTGAAGCAGGAAATTCTGTTTTCATGACAATTGGGACTTCATTAAGAGTCTCACCGAGCCACCTGTTGTTTATTCTGTTGACTATTTGGTCCTGCTGAAACTTCTTTTCTTTCTTTCTTTCTTTTTTTCTTTTTTTTTTAAGATTTTATTTATTATTTTTAGAGAGAGGGGAAGCAAGAGAGGAAGAGGGAAAGAGAAACATCAATGTATAGCTGCCCTTCATCTGTCTCCAGCTATTGGCCTGGCTGGAGACCTGGCTTGCAATCTAGTTACGTATCCTGGCTGGGAATTGAACCAGCAACCCTTGGGTTCGCAGGCCGGTGCCTATCCACTGTGCCACCAGGGCCTGAAACTTTGTTTCATGGGAGAAGAAAATCTTTGGGATTTTTCAATGTTATTAGCAGCTTCCTTGCTTTTTCAAAGTGCCTTTCCTTTTGTCTGCAGTGTAATAAACTGGCCTTTTCTAAGAACATACAATCTGTATCTGATATCTTCAGCAATAATCCTGTGAACCCTTGCATCTGGAGCACATTGATTTTCCTGGATCTTGCTATGGAGCACATTGATTTTCCTGGATCTTTCCTGATGATCTCCTGGATTTTGTGTGTACAATATTTGGACTTGTGTGATCCTTGCGTACCTTATGTGTTTTCCTTCTCGGTGTGGTAACATCAGGATCAGCATCATACACCTTCTTCATGTTGTCAACCAAATGTAAAGGGATATTATTGAAGTCCACAATTTCCTTAGCAGCTTGCCCTGCATGCAGTCCAGAAATTGTGGTTGCTCTAACATTGTATTCTTTCAACATGATGGTTGCTCTCAGAATTTAATACTTTATATCTAAAAAAATGATGTTAAACCATAACCTTAGAAACATATTTTTTCAAAATTAATAAGCATGTGAAATAAGGAGATGCAATGTTATTGTTAACTGATCACAAGCACCCTGTTATAAGAAGCCATTTATATAAAACTCAAATACGTAACCTACTGTGTTAGAAGTAGAGATCATGGATATCTTTGAGGAGGAAGAGGGAGTGAGTAGACATTGGGAGAGAGCATGAATGGGGCTCTGGGGTCCACTACATGGGTGTGATGACTATGACATTTATTGGGCTATAAATTTGTCACCTGGGCTCTTTTCTCCATTACATTTCTAGAGAAAAGTTTCTACACTTCTACAAAAGAGTTTTTGTTCTTTAAATTGTTCAATTTTTATGACTATGAACCCATTCTATTACAGAATGTTAAGGATAATAGCTCATTCTATTATCCTTCCTATCAAACTCATACTAGAAGACTTCCTTTATAAAAAAGCAATGAAGAAACTGCTGTTCAGTTTTAGTATCAGGAACAGTTGTAGCTCCTCTAACCAATTGGTCTGTTTTTATCACAAAGACACTGAAATGCTAAAAGTGATCAGGTTTCCCCTTTGCGTTAATTGCTGAAAACCTTCGAGCTACTTATAGGAAATATACAGATACTCTGTGGCATGCATTTTTGTACTTATTCACAGTTCCATATTATATTCCCACAGTTTTCTTTCCTTTTTCTCACAAAATTAGTTCACTATTTTTAAGAAGAGATTTTATTTATTTATTTTTAAAGAGAGGGGAAAGGAGGGAGAAACAGAGGGAGAGAAGTACTAGTTGTATGCCTCTTGTACACACCCCAACTGGGGACAGAAGCCACAACCTGCGCAAGTGCCCTGATTGGGAATTGAACCTGTGACCTTTCACTTTGTAGGAAGATGCCCACCCAATTGAGCCACACTGATCAGGGCATAGTTTGCTATTCTGTATCATTTGCAAACATTCCTCAACCTGTCTGGAACAAGGCAAGGTATTAAGGAATAAAATGCTTTAAAGGTTTTTTCCTCTTTTAAATCTTCACCCAAGGATATGTTTATTGATTTAGAGAGAGAGATTAAAGGGAGAGGAGGGGAGGAGAAGGAGGGGAGACAGAGAAAATGAGAAAGGGAAATATTGATGTGAGAGAGAAATATCCATTTGTTGCTTCCAGTATGCGCCCTGACTGGGGATGGAACCCACAACCTTTTGTAACGGACAATTCTCCAGACAACCAAACCATCTGGCCAGAACTCCCTTTCTTTCTTTTTAAAAATATATAGCTTGTTTTGATTTTACTTCATTCTAGTTTAGTGCATTGCTGTTTGACTGAAATTTCTGATTCTGCATTCCAGCTTCTGCCACTTAATAATTATGTAACTTTGGGCAAATTATTTAGCTTCTCTAAGCCTACAAAATGGAAATAATTCTCATAGGATAATTATGAAGATTAAAATAATTATTCATTATCCAGCCCTGGCTGGTGTGGATCAGTGGACTGAGTGCTGGCTGCAAACCCAATCATTGCTGGTTCGATTCCTAGTCAGGGCACATGCTTGGGTTGCAGGCCAGGTTTCCAGTTAGGGGCATGTGACAAGCAAACTATCAATGTTTCTCTCACACACTAATGTTTCTCCCCCTTTCTCTAAAAATAAATAAATAAAATCTTAAAAAATAAATTAAAATAATTATCCAAAGGATCTACAAGTGATTTAGCAACTACTAAAGAGAAAACTTAATAAAAACAATAAAAATTTGTTCTATTTAGAAAAGACATTGGTCTTCTAGTCAAGATGGTGAGGGGGTAAACACTGTATTGACCTCCTCCCATGAATATATCAAAATTACAACTCAACTACTGAACAGTTATCATTGATAAATGCCGGAAGACTAGCTGAACAGAAGTCCCATAAGTAAGGATATACAGAATAAGCCACCTAGAGACTGGCAAGGGGATTAAGATGCAGAATGGGCAGGCCCCACACTCAGGCTGAGGAGGTCCTCCCTCCTCCAACCTTAGGACTGAGGGGTGCAAGCTCCACACCAGGGCTGCAGTGTTGGGAAGATAAGTTCCCACAACTTCTGACTGTGAAGATCAGAGAGGACTGTGGTGGGCTGCTGGAGTCCTGAGCATTCTCTTAAAGGGCCCATGCATGGACTTACTCGCTGATCAACTCATTCTCTCTGAGCTTCAACTCTAGAGCAGCAGTTTGAAGTGACAGGAACATAGAGGGAAGCACTGAAGTATCTGGCTTCAGAGCCTGGACTGGAGGGTTAGCTTTCTCCCAGATAAAAGTGCTGGAAGATGTCATTGTTCCTTTGTTGAAACCTCTCCCCACAAAGCTGGTGGCACAGGCATGTGTCAAGTTTGAGTCTCATTCAATCTGGTTTTTCCCAACCTGGTGAGACTCAGCCATATCCAACGCTGGAGTCCCACTAAGTCACTTACAGTGGCTTTTCCATACAAACAGCCTGACTGTGTGCCTGCTGTGGACTTTCTTAAAATCTCAAAGGTTTGCAAGCCAGAGAGAAGCAGTGTCTGGCCTCTATGTGCCCTGTACTTGTTAATTGGTCCCATGCCTGGCTCTAGTGGCAGCAAGCCTTGGTTCACAGCTTAGCCTCCCAAGCACCTTAAAGTCCAGCACAAGTGGCAATCATCTGCAAATAATTTTGTAGCTCACTCCAGGTGGCCTCAGGCTTGGCACAGCCAGTATCTGACCTTGGCCTGCACCAGAGCTTTCCCAAGAAGTCCCAGAACAAACATACCTAATGGGTACATTCAGACCACACCAGTCTACCACCCATCACCTCCACAAACTATGGACCCAAGGGGCAAGCTTGGCAGGTACTAGAGCCCCTCTACAGTGAATTCTGTTCCATGGAGTCAGCCCCTGTATAACAGCTCCTCTGTTGTAGTCACATTCCTCATTGCCGGTCAACCTGAGGGTCAATACCTCCACTGATGTCCCAATGACAATCAAGGTTCAACTACAATAGGAGGGCACAAAAAACCCACACAAGGGACATACCTAGAGTAGCCAGCTTGGGTAAAAATGGAGACTATGCCACTGGGTCCCATAAGAAACCTACTCCATACAGCCACCTTACCAAGACTGGGAAATGTAGCAGATCTACCTAATACATAGAAGCAAACACAGGGAGTTAGCCAAAATGAGGAGACAAAGAAATATGTCCCAAATGAAAGAAAAAAACTCCAGAAAAGAACTAGACAAAATGGAGATAAGCAATCTACCAGATGTGCAGTTTGAAACACTGATTATAATAAGGATGCTCAATGAACTCAAAAGGAAGAATAGATTAATTCAGTGAGAACTTTTTAAACAAAGATAAGAAACAAAAATGAAAGAGAAAACAATAACTAACATGAAGAATACATTAGAAGGAATCAACAGATTAGATGAAGCAGAGGATCTAATCAGTGATTTGGAAGGCAAGGTTCCAGAAACTAACCAAACAATACAGTCATTAAATAAAAAAATAAAAAATAAAATAAAAGAACAAAGCCATGGTTGGTGTGGCTCAGTGGATTGTGCACCAGTCTGTGAATCCAAGGGTTAACAGTTCGATTCCCAGTTAGGGCACATACCAGGGTTGCAGGCCAGGTCCCTAGCCAGGTCCCCAGCCAGGTCCCTAGCTGGAGGCATGTGAAAGCCAACCATACACTGATGTTTCTCTCCCTATCTTCATCTCTCCCTTTCCCCCTCTCTAAAAATAATGAATAAAACCTTAATTTTTTTTTTTTTTTAATGAGAACAGTTTAAGGGGCCTCTGGGACAACATCATGCATACCAATGTTAACATCACAGGGGTACCAGAAAAAGAAGAGGAAGAGCAAGATATTGAAAACCTGTTTGAAGAAATAATGACAGGTAGCTTCCTTAACCTAGTGAATAAAATAAACATACAAGTTCAAGAACTGCAGGGAGCCCCAAACAAGATGAACCCAAAGAAGCCCACACCAAGACATATCATAATTAAAATGACAAAAGTTAAAGACAAAAAGATAATCCTTTTCTTTTTTGAGTCACAGTCTTTATTATACTGCATTGTACTTACATTCTTTTTTTTAATTGAATTTATTGGGATCAAATTGATTTATAAAATCAGTTTCAAGTGTACACTCAATAAAGCATCATCTGCACACTGTATTATGTGCAAGCAATGTCTCTTTCCATCCTCATTTTCCCCTACTTTTCCCATCTTCCCCACTCCCCTTTCCCTTTGGCTATCACTCCTCTGCGGTCTGTGTTTTTGACACAAGACACACACACACACACATATATATACACATGCACATACGTATATATTTCTTTTGCTTAATCCTTTCACCTTCTTTCATTCAGTTTACCAACTCCCCTCCCCTCTGAAAGCTGTCAGTCTGCTCCCTGAGAGCCATGGCCTAAAACAGATTCTTAAAAACAGCATAAGAAAAGCAGTTAGTTACCTACAAGTAACTACAAGGGAACTCACGTAAGACTGTCATCTGATTTCTCAACAGAAACATTCCAGGCCAGAAGAGAGTGTCATGAAATATTCAAAGTGATGAAAAGCAAGGACCTACAACCAAGGCTATTTTACCCAGCAAGGCCCTCATTTAAAATCAAAGGAGAAATAAGGAGTTTAAACAGCATGATACTAGTATGAAAAGACACATTTACACAATGGAATTCTATATAGCAGAAAGAAAGAAGGAACTTGTACCCTTTGCAACAACATGGATGGAACTGGATAGTATTATGCGTAGTGAAATAAGCCAGTCAGTGAAGGACAAATATCATATGATCTCACCCATTACGGGACAATAATGAGCAATTAACAACAAGCAAAACAGAACCAAGTATATGAATACAAGGAATAGGCCTTCAGTGGTCAGGGGGAACGGGGTTGGGGGGAGGGGGGAGGCAGAGGCAAGAAAGGGGAGCAGCTTAGACAAGAACCTAGTATAAAGGAACCACGGACATGGACAACAGGTGGGATTGACTTTGTGGGGAATGGGTGGGTGGGGAGGGGGACAGAGGGGAGCAAAAAGGGGATGAATGTAATACAACAACAATAAAATTAAAAAAAAAAAAAAAAGACACATATATCAATGGAATAGAATATAGAGCCCAGAAATAAACTCACACCTTTACAATTAATTAATATTCAACAGAGGAAGCAAGCACATACAATAGGCCAAAGATAGTTTATTCATAAATGGTGTTAGGAAAATTGAACAGATACCTGCAAAAACATAAACTAGATAACCTTCTTATACCACACACAAAACTAAATTCAAAATGGATCTAAGACGTAAATGTTAAACCTGAAGCCATGAAAACTGTTGAAGAAAACACAGGCAACAAAATCTTGGACATTGCCCATAGCAATATTTCACTGGATACGTCTCCCAGACAAGGGAAACAAAATAAAAAATAAAAAATGGCACTATGTGAAACTAAAAAATTTTTGCACAGCAAAGGAAACCATCAACAAAATATATTTGCCAATACATCCAATAAGGGTTTAATATCCAAAATTTATAAAGTACCAAAAAAGCAACCCTCTTGAGACTGGTCTAACCAACAGTAATTTTCGTCATACTACAACCAGTATCTTGGTTTCTTGCACTTGTCTTCATTTATCCTTTCTTTAGTTATAAAACTTTAAAACAGGTAAATGTATTAAAATCTGCTCAGAAAACATAAGAAGAAGGAATGTCCAACTAAAGACCTGTAATGGTTTCATATTATTAAGTAAATTGAATCTCTTCTAGGTTTGAAGATTCACCATAAACTGGTTCTATTCAACCTACCCTCACTTCCCACAACTTAGTCACATGAATTCTTAATTGAATATGGCCTCCTCTGAACCCCCAACTTCTGTGCTCTGAGCTCACTTTCACCTCTGAGCCTGTGTGGTCCCTAGTTGCACTGCACTCACACTTTCCTCCTATCGTGTTTTCTGACTGAGGCCTGCTTAACCCAACACTCTGGTCTATTCTGAATCACACAATTAGCATTTCATCACAGACTGTTTTAGCTTTTAATTTGCACAATCCAGCCCTTAAACAGTAGAAGATTCACCCTGCTGATGAATTTTCTTTGTATGTTTATATAACATAAATGATTGCTTTCACAGGCGCCACATGAAAAAAAATGATGTTCAAGTTAAGCCTCCTCTACACTACCTGCCAATCTTGATAAGGAGAATATCATTATTTTTTTTATAAAGATTTTATTTCACCATTTTTAGAAAGGGGAAGGGAGAGAGGCAGAGAGGGAGAGAGACATCAACGTATGGTTGCGTTTTACCTGCCTCCAGCCACAGACCTGACTGGCGACCTGGTTATGTGCCCTGGCTGGGGAATTGAACCTGAGACCTTTGGGTTCACAGGCCGGCGCATTATCCACTGTGCTACCAGCCAGGGGAGAATATTATTATTTTTAGTTGAGGTACATGACAGGCAAGTTTAATATTTTCTGACTGATTTAGGCTTGTTTTGGAAATAAATTCAATTTACATACAATTTTCTTAATTCAGCAATATCAAAGCCTCATCACTAGAAGTCAAAACTATAAATGGAAAATTGTTTTATTTTAGTCATAATTTCCTTGAGAAAATTTTTGAATGCAAAGAATAATGCTTGGGTTTTCAAAAGAATAAGGGTTTCTAGAACATGCTTATTTGTAAGTTTTTTTTTCATACTTGGCTATTAAATCATAAGAGATTATAAGTAAATAAGTAAAAATTACACATAGTCCCAAATCATTCAAATATTTCATTGCTAAAAGTCAATATTTACAGGTATGGCCCCCAACATTTTCAGACAAATTAAAGCACATCCAAGGTTTATACTTTTTGTTAATGTTTTGTTTCTTCATTCAGAATTTACTTAGATCGACTACCTCCAGGAGGTATTACTCAAAACACTCAAACTTTAACTGAAGAGTGTAATACCAGGAAAAGGTAATGTCCAAACTTTTTCCTTTGAGGTTTTAATTAACTTAGTGGCTAAAGTTAGTTTTTTCTTAACAAAGAGGTTTATTATTACCCATTCAAATCTCGTTAATGTGAACAACATTATTATACAAATAATTCAAAATAAAATGAGAACCATGCTTTTTCATTAATGTTTAGAAAGGTATTTATCATTAGAATACAAGACAAAGAAACTTACTTAGAGCCACATTAACAAGAAAGTATTTCTCTAATCAAAACACATTGGTTTAAATAATTTAAATTACTTAATATAGACCCTAGCAAAACTATCTGAATTTCATGAGTTGAATCTTACAGATTCAAGGTGGTGCCAGTTTAAAAGTGTTCAGATACTAAGAAATCTGTTAACTGATATTAGGCAAGTATCCTTTTTTGCAATCTCAGTAATACCACCATGCAGAGAAAAAGAAGACAAGAGTAAAAAGACTTCCCTCTCTCCACAACGGTAAACATTACAAATCTATTGGTATAAAAAAGAATTTGTGTAAAGTCACTTTGACACTGAGACAAACTATCAAGCATTCTTTGATTACCATAAAAAAACATTTTTAATGTTAATATTTATGATTGAAGAGGTTTAAGGAAAATAAATCCTCAACATTGGAACACAAAAACCTTGTTAAAATGAAGACAATCTTCTAAAATAGAATTATAGTCAAGAAATTACAGAGAACATTTATCATGAAAGAGTCACAACCAGTAATAAAGTGTTGTTACAATACAGAGGAAGGAAGAAAGAAATATGTGAAGATCAAAATTTATCACTTACCTCATGATTCAGCTCTGCTATCTGATCTTTCAGTTCCCTAATATACTGGTTAGAATCAGACTTGTTAAGCTGTCCTTGAAACTTTCCTTCTTCTTTCTGTTTTGTAACAATAACAAAGCAAAAACAGGACAACTTTCATAGCATATACTCAAATATTTGAAAATGTAGTACAGCATAATGGCATATTCTTTAATTGGCTAAATTCTAAATGAATTTGCTCTCAAATTATCTTTAAAAAATAATTCATAGTAAGCTATACTGAGTATTTCTAAATAATGCTTAATGGAACTGGTTTACGATAAATACAATTTACAAAATGTACCTCTTGAAAAACTTACAAATCAATAGTTAAGTGTATTCATTAGTGAAAACATGACCCTAGAATTTCAAAACCATTTATCTAGTTATTTTGAGGGCAAATTATTTTCTTTCTGTACGAGACTCAGTGCTTAACTGAGGATGTGGTGAGTCTCCTGCAGTTCACTAGGGAATTTGCTTTTGCCTGAGGAACAGAGAAGGGGAAAGAATAAAGATTCTCCAACCTACTCTTACAAGGGAAGGCCAGCTCTGAATCTCTTCTGTGCAATTAGCTCAGGAATGTGTGCTGGGAGCCCTAGATAGAGCTGATTAAATATATTCCACTCCTAAGAGCTAGTTCCAGAACCCAGTAGGGACCACTTTCCAGGGATATAGGTTGGGAAAGGGAGGAGCCACCTCTTTCTTATATCACCTGAAAATAAATGTGGACTTTTAAGACAAAGGGCTTGCTAGAAAGTAAAAACAGAATTGTTTTTGATCTCTGGATTAGTTGTAATTAGGAAGTCACATGTGATGCCTAAAATGTTAAGAATCTCTGATCCAGAGACATACACTTAAACTACTGTGTATGTAACTCCTGAAACCAGAAAAGCACTGGGTTACTTTTAACAGTCACCAACCACTCTTTTCCTTCCATAGAGACAAACACTATTACCAGATTTCCAGTGTAGTCCTGCCATGATATTTTGTACATATATTGTCAAACATACATGTATACACACATACATACTTTTTCTCATACTATAGATACAGTTCTACATTTGCTGTTATCTCTTACGAATACAACTTGAAGATCATTCAATATCAGTCTGTGAAGAGCAAGCAGCAAGATATATGTTTTGATTTGAGAGAGCTTTGAAAGTCCTGTAAAAGTTATCTTAGTGATATGTAAATATTTATAGGTTTTTTTAAAAAGTAGGTTTTAAAATGTGCCTTAGGTCCTGGAAGATTACCTTGAGAGCAAGGGGTTGCAGTGAAGCTCATTTGCCAGTAGAGATGCCTGTTGCTCTTTCCATTCACAGAAAGAAGGGACCCTGGGCATCGTCCAGTTTATCCTCTGCAGCAAAGTTTCCCCTCTACTTCCCTTAAACACACCTTCCCCCAACAACCTTGGCAGAAAGTGGAGCTAACCAGAACTGCTCCAGCAGCAGAATGGGCAGCTCTGTAGCCCGGGTATCATTCCAGCATGATTGCTCTTCTGCACTAAGTGTCCTTGCCATCTCACCTGAATTCATATGCACCCTGTCTGTGCCTGAAATCCTTTAAGTTATTGCTATGAGCCAGTGATTTTCAACCTTTTTCATCTCATGACACACATAAACTCACTATTAAAATTCTCATACCCCCAAATATATATTTTTGCCAACCTGATGAAAAAGAGGTATAATTTTGATTTGTTCACACTACACAATTATTGCTATGCTGCCTGCTGTCATTTTCTTATTTGACAATCTAAGGGAAAAGAGGTCAGTGCCCCTAAATAATCAGGTATCATATGTTTTAAACATTCCTGGGGCACACTGGCTAAAAAAAAATCACTGCTATAGCCCCTCCCCTTATTGCTATTTTGTTCTTTTCCTTTTGGCCATGTGCCTTAAAAACTTGTTATGAAATATGGCCTGCTGAAGCAGTTTGATGTAACTAATATTTGTATAGCTATAAAAGAACAACTATATTTCTATAGGCTCTAAAACTTTTAGCAAAGATCTTTTTAAACCAGTACTAATTCTAAATATGCTCATTTTCTTAAATATACACAAAAAATGTCTAAGAATTTTACCCATAAACCTATATTTGAGAAAAAAATATTTTGAAAATTTAGTTAAAATATTGTTTGGTCAGAGAAGAGCAGCGATAGCAAGTCAGAGTCCTAATTAAACCATCTCGAAGCCTTTCCTACCTGTCTTTTCATTTATTTAAACCAAAAAAGTCCCTTTATTAAAAAATAATTATTTTCAGAGGGATGGGAATGGAGGGAGGAAGAGAGGAAGAGAATCACTGATGTGTGAAAGATACGATGACTGGTTGCCTCTTACATGCCCCCGGCTGGGGACCTGGCCTGCAACCCAGGCATGTGCCCTGACTGAGAATCTAACCAGCAACCCTTTGGTTTGGAGGCTGTCACTCAATCCACCGAGCCACACGAGTCAGGGCTAAGGTCCCATTATTATATCAATCAATCTGCACATGGGTTTCTGTCATTTGCTACTATAATAGCTTATGTATTTTGAACACTTACCAGATCTTCTCCACTGAGGTTCCTCAAAGGAATTAAGCCCTAACTCATAAAAGCATCATTATATGTAATGATTTAATCCGCCTCCCAAATTCACTCTGTTTCATGACTATCTCATACTAAGATTTTCCTTGGCTATAGACTTACTCCATCTCAGTCCTGTAAATCCCAAAGTGGGGAAGGATGATGCCCAGGAAAAGTAAGTAGTAAGTGAATAGTAGTAAGTAGAAAGAATGTAGGAAAGGTTGAGGAAAAGGGAACCCTGGTGCACTGTTGGTAGGAATGCAGACTGGTGCAGCCACTATGGAAAACAGTATGAAGTTTCCTAAAAAAACTAAAAATGGAACTGCCTTTTGATCCAGCAATTCCACTACTAAGATTATACCCAAAGAACCCTGAAACACCAATTCAGAAGTACCTATGTACCCCTATGTTCATAGCAGTGCTATTTACAATAGCCAAGTGCTGGAAACAGCCTAAGTGCCCATCGGTGGATGATTGAATCAAAAAACCTTGGTACATTTACACAATGAAGTACTACGTAGCAGAAAGAAAGAAGGAACTCTTAATCTTTGCAACAACATGGATGGAACTGGAGAGTATTATGTTTGGTGAAATAAGCCAGTCAGTGAAAGACAAATACCATATGATCTCACCCATTACAGGACAATAATGAACAAAACAAACAAACAAGCAAAATAGAACCAGATACATGAATACAATGAATAGACTTTCAGTGGGCAGAGGGGAGGGGGGAGAGGGGAGGAGTAGAGAAAGAAGGGGAGCAGTTTAGTCAAGGGATTAGCATGGATGAACCATGGACATGGACAACAAGTGGGACTGACTTTGAGGGGGAGTGGGTGGGTGGGGAAGGGGACAGAAGGGAGGAAAAAGGAGATGGATGTAATAAAACAACAAGAAAATTAAATTTAAAAAAATGTAGGAAAGAGGAAAAAAATATGGAGACTATTCATTGATATAAAAGAAATGAGCTCTGGCTGGTGGCGCAGTGGATAAGGTGCCGGCCTGCGGACCCAAAGGTCTCTGGTTTGAATCCCAGCCAGGGCAACTTAACAAGGTTGCAAGCCAGGTCTTCAGCCAGGTCTGTAGCTGGAGGCTGGTGAAAGGCAACCATATATTGATGTTTCTCTCCCTCTCTTCCTCTCTCCCTTCCCCTCTCTCTAAAAATAATAAATAAAATATTTAAAAAAATAATAAAATAACTGAAGCTATTATTTTTATAAAATATATTTTCCAAGTAGGTAACATGAGAAATGGCAGCAGCAACTGAGTAGGTAAATAGTTCCAAAGGGGACTAATTTGATGAGAACCACTCATTTGAATATATGTGTTCAGCTGTCCTTTTTGATGGCTTTTTAGTCTCACATATTAATTTCCCTGAAATCATTGATTACACAGAAAATGCAATCCACTACTAGGAAGAAAGCCTTCAGGATGAGATGGAAAGGCTAGCATTTCAATCAGACTTTTGGTTTGCAATCAGACTTGGAGAAAAATACCTTTAAATCTCATCCTCAATAAAGGCAAAGTTCTTGAGGATTTTGGACATCCAAGTATGACATACAGGATACAATAAAAATTTCAGGACAAATAGGTTAGTCAAAAAGTTCATTACATTTTTTCTATGAAGAATTTTTTTCATTTTCATCAATAACTTTATTGATTTGGATAATTTGAATATGTTGGCTATCTCCTACCATTGCCTTCTAGTAGGTAGAGGCCAGGGGTGCTGCTAAAGATGTTCTAATACATTAAGACTGCCCCACAGGAAAGAATTATTTGGTTAAAATGTCAATAGTACCAAGAAACTTCTCAAAACACTTTTAACATGTCTGATCAGTCACAGCACCTTTTTCATACACTGTACATTTCAGCTGCGTTTTTTCTTTTATCTTTAATATTAAAATGGTGGCACAAAACTTCACCAATTTTCATGTGTTTTTCAATTGTATGCTGGTATGACAGTTGTCACAATACAATCTAAGAAAATGGTTTCAAATGAAGTTCAAGATAACTAAGCACTTCTAGAACCATTTGACAGAAAAACCAAACTTACTTTTTGGCCAACCCAATAAAATGACATAATACAAGGTAAGCTCTGATGCTGAAAGGCAGAAGTTCAAAAACAAGTGCTGGCTGGTGGCTCAGTGGATAGGCGCCAGCCTGCTAACCCAAAGGTCACTAGTTTGATTCCCAGTAACGGCACGTAACCAGGTTGCAAGCCAGGTCTCCAGCCAGGTCCTTAGCTGGAGGTAGGTGAGAAGCAACCATTTACACTGATGTTTCTCTCCTTTTCTTCCTCCCTCCCTGCCCTTCTTTCTAAAAATAATGAATAAAATCTTAAAAAAATAAAAAGTAAAACAACCAGTAACAATAATTAATACCAATTCTTTCCTATATGGAAACTTGCGTGGAAAAAGTTTGTCAAGGCTAGGAATTAGCCCTGGCTAGTGTGGGTCGGTTCGCTGGAGCACAGTCTCATAAACCAAAAGGTAGTGGGTTCAATTCCCATTGAGGACACATGCCTAGGTTGCAGGTTCGGTGCCAGTTGGGGGTATGTGCAAGAGGCAACTGATGGATATTTCTCTCTCACACTGATGTTTCTCTCCCTCTCCTCTCCCTTCTCCTTTCTCTATAATCAATATGTATGTTCTTGGGTGAGGGGCAAAAAAATTTTTTAAAGATAGGAATCATTAAATTTGTTTTTACAAATAGCAGCCAGGTGACTTCTTTGAACTGTTTCCTTCAAAGTAGGAGGCCTTTGTAAGGTTAGGTAGAAAAAATTGTTATAGCACCCCAATTTCTTTGAAGGCAGTATTTAACAAAAAATAGGCAGTTAAGAAATTTTACAATAAAAAATGGAGTTTTTAACTTAAAAAAAAAAAAAAGACTCCTGAAAGATACTTGTGGAAATCAAAGAAGCCCTCTTAGATTTTATGATTTAAAAAACCCAGATGTTCCTTGAATTTCCAATAATTATAGAAAAAGGGCAGAATTTCAGAGAAAAAAATTCTATATATTTGATTAACTCCAATCACATATAATTGTTCTTTTAGATTTAAACATAACTTTATAAAGCTTAATATTTGTTTTCTTCTGCAAAACTTCTACATAGAAAAGTCAGACTGCCCTAGCTGGTGGCACAGTGGATAGGCGCCGGCCTGCGAACCCAAAGGTTACTGGTTCGATTCCTAGCCAGGGCACATAACCAGATCTCCAGCCAGGTCTCCAGCCAGCTCTGTAGTTGGAGGCCTGTGAAAGGCAACCATACATTGATGTCTCTCTCTCCCTCTCTGCCTCTTTCGCTCTTCTCTCTCAAAAAATAATAAATAAAATCTTAAAAAAAAAAAAGTCAGACTGATGCCCATTAAATCGTTGTTTCTCTGGATACACCCCCCACCCCCACACACAAATAACAATTCATAGGGCTCACTGGCTAAACTGATGAAAAGGTGATTAAGCAGCGACAGGCTTGAGTGGTGACAAGGGACAAAACAATCACCATCCTAGCATACTTGTCACATATTAGTAGCACATCAGTGTGACAGACACACCAGTTGGAAAGCTCTGTAGGAAGTATTCTGATTTAAACAGTCTACTAAAGGGAACGTAGCTGCTATTTTAAAAGTAGAAGTGAAAAGTGAGAGATGTTGTATATGCCATTTAATAAATTAAAATGTAAGAATGATCTTTTATCTAGAAGTCTGGGATTTTTATGTTCTACAAATGGGCTCTCATTAAAATATGTTAATTCAAAGTTTTTTAAGGACCCTCTTTAAATGTAAACTAGCCCTGGCCCTGTCTGGGTAGCTTAGTTGGTTAGAGCATCATCCTAATACACCAGTGTTCTGGGTTCAGTCTTTGGTCAGGGAATATACAATAGTCAACTTACGAATGTATATATATCAGTGGAACAACAGATCTATGTTGCTCTCTCCCTTTGCCTTTCTCTCTAAAAATCAATAAAAAAGTAAAAACAGAGTAACTATATATTTACAATACCCCCCAAATCTAATGAACTATTATATTCTAATAAGTGGATATCAATTTAATTTCAGTTGTAAGACAGTTCATTCAATTATTTAAGATTTTTTGCAAGTATTTTTAAGCTTTCTATTTTCAAGCAATGTACACATGGTTCTTTCTGATAAGCGGGTGGGAAAATGTCAGCTACACTAATAAATTAACAGGAACCTGCGTTTTCTTGAGGTTTTTTTTGGGGGGTTGTCTAGCTGATAACAACAACAGATTGCCAGTTAACCAGTTTCCTAAGCCAAACTACTAAGGTAAGTAAAAAAATTAAAGAGCTCCAACATATCAACGATTTTGGTAGTCTGTAATTTCAATGTATAAACCTTAAATACATTTGTTTTTGGCATACAATAAAATAAACATTGTATTTAAGAGCATAAAGTAACATGTGAAAAAGGTCTAAATGTACATTTCACTCTTAGATCTATCTTTGAATGATTAGTTTAGCCATTACCATTCAGATATCTACGATAATCTAATTCATAGTAAATTCTTAAATCATAGAGCTTTGTACTTGTACATAAGCCTCTAAATCAAAAGTTCATCAACTATAACTCTAATTAGTAACATGCATGTTTAAGTGACTGGGGTGAAGTATAAGTTTAACTTACTCTGAAATGCATAAAAAATAAGGTGGCTAGAACATTGGATAGGTGATAAAGCAGATAAAACACATCAAACTATTAATTTTTAGAACTGAGATGGTTAAGTTTATGGTGTTCTTTCAACTTCTGTATGTTTGAAATTTTTCACAGAGCAACATGGTGGAAGAAGTCATCAATCAAAACAATTCATTGCCTCTTCCTCCCATTTGCTAAAAAAGAAAGTACTTGGTCCACACCATACTTCATTTACATAAGTGAGAAGCTCCCTAACTCCAAAGGTTAGTGTGTCTTGGTTTAAAATCTCCCTTTTGCTCTACAAATTTCTTCACATTTTACTGGAAACATAAACTAAAAATATGGTTAAATCCTATAAATTAGTACCTCATTAAAATATTATTTTAGAGAGGGCTGAATTACAGTTCATCTCTATAATATTTGGTAGTCAATTTTTATGGTTGTCACATCAAGATCCATTCTCTCTCCCTCATTATGTAGTGGTATTAGGATGAGAATTATCCCCATCCTTAACCCCATTTGTAGGCCCTGATCGTAGGGTTTAAACTAAACAGGATAACCACACTCATGCTGCACAGTGATTTATTCAGAAGTTGCTCAAATAATGTGACTTTCAAAAAGTTTTGCTAGAAATTATGGGGTTCAGTTTCTTATTCTGGAAATTATGATACGTGGATATAAAGCTCCTCTGCTAGTCACTTTAACATAGTAAGGAAAGCCTCCTGAGGAGAAAAATGGTAAGGGCATAATCACAGTTAAATCCAAGTTGGAACCCAAGTCAAGCTTCCTGCAGCAATCCTACTTTTGAACTTTTCATGTACACGCGCCCATAAATCCCTTTTATTATTCAAGCCATAAATAAATCCAGAACTGGGTTCTCTGTTATCTGTAAAAACACCCTATTTTAAAATATGTTAAAAATATAGCTAAGTAAATGAATACAAACACATAAACAACAATCTAGGAAATGCTTAAAACAGTAATTCCCAAAGATGATTATGGAGAAAAATCATTTTGGGAGTTCTGTAAACATATTAAAAGAACCCATTTCTGACCTACTGAATTCTAAATACCTACAAATGGGGCTTGAAAATCAGTATGCTCTGAAAGCCACATGAGTGGTGATTATGATGTAGCCAGTGTGTAGACCTACACTTGAAATGCCCTAGCTTGAACCACCTCTGAAAATTATTTTTTAACACAAAGTCAAAATTATATTTATGTGCTAATTATAAATTACTTCAATCTTAATCCTAAGGATCTCAAATATTTTTTATGAGTTTACAGTTATAAAAATTCTGCAGTATAATTTTACATATAAAAAAAGAGAAATATTTTTCAATTATCATCACAATGGTAAATGTGGTAAATGATCCAGACTCATAACCTTATTTACAAATAGTCTCTACATTTCCAGAAAGAATGTATTTAAAAACAAAAATAGAGGAAAACTGTCAAGGGTTCTTAAATTAATTTCTTTCAATTCTGCTCTCAGTTTCACTTCACATTATATTTCTATGTTAGTTTCAGCTGGTCAGTTCCCTGTCTACAGAGCTTGGTTCAATTTTGAACTCAAATCCCTTTCTTGGTTAACCTAGGCTTTCAAACAGAAAATATTAATTTTATGTCTAGTAACATATGATGAGGAACTAAAATAAAATATTTAGGATCTGAGAACATTCCACACATATGACCCCTATCATTGAAAACTAAGATAATTGTTCTAAAGTATAAAGAAAACCCAAATATTTGAAGACCACCAAAATGATTCTTTAAAAACTTAAATGCACCAACAACATCTATGGGGAGATACGGCAATGAATAAGGGAAATATGAAGTTTAGTTCTCTAAACATTTAATGTCATTAATTTTTTTAAAAAGATTTTTATTATTCTTAGAGAAATGGGTAGGGAGAGAGGCAAAGAGGGAGAGAGACATCAGTGTATGGTTGTCTTTCACCTGCCTCCAGCTAAGGACCTGGCTGGAGACCTGGCTTGCAACCTGGTTATGTGCCCTGGCTGGGGAATCAAACCAGTGACCTTTGGGTTTGCAGGCCGGCGCCTTATTCACTAAGCCACCAGCCAGGGTTCTAAACATTTTATTAGGTAACAGGTTGATGTAATAAAAAAGCTACGTTCTTTAACCCATAAATGTATGGAGAGAACTATGTTATTAAGAACAGTGATTCTGGTGTTCAGACTACCGACAATTGCTTATTAATGACTTTAGTCATTTACACTCACCTCTTTTTCTCCCTGCAACTACGGGAGCTGTAATCAGAGAAACAATGAGGGAGAGATGGAATGAGCTACATACTCTGTTACAGGACATGCCACATATTTTGTTACAGCTGTTTGAAAAATCAATAGTCGCAGTCAGCAGGAAAAAGTGTCTGTGCATTTGTGCAGTGTGTAATGGTCACAGTAGAAAGTGGACATTTAAATCAGAGATACCTTAACTATATTTACTGTACTCCCAACACACTATTTAGAAAGCTGAATAATTGCATGTGGTGGTTCCTCAAGCTAGAAGATTGAAGAGGAAATGTGAAATATTTTCTCCATAGCTCTAAGCAGCATGTTTTTTTACTGGTTATATTGCACCAAAACTGAGACAAATATGTTGTTAAGTTGCTTGGAACAAAAGTTTGTGCAGAAAAATGGGGTTTAGTATTTTTAATCTTAAAAAAAATATTGTGGTGGCGAGAGAAGTGGAAGCAATGGCCCAACTTACTTAAACTTACTAATTTAGCCTCATTTAAAAAAGATATTGTGATAGGCATGCATTAAAGTCATTCTTGTTTATTTGTTTCTTTATCTATGTTTTTAATGCTGGTTATAACTTATCCTGTCTTGCCACATGAAGGACACTTCCTTACACAGGAAGATAGCATGCTTTAAAAGCCATTGTTACAAGCCAAAGGCTTTTTTTTTTTTTTTTTTTTTTTTTTAATTTATTTTTATTTATTTTTAGAGTGAAGGGAAAAGGGAAAAAGAGAGAAAGAGAAACATTGACTGTTGTTTCTCGCATGTACCTTGACTAAGGACTGTACTCCACAATCCAGGCGTGCGCCCTAACCAGGAATTGCAGGACGACACCCAACCAACTGAGCCACATAAGTCAGGGCTCAAGCTGTAGGCTTTTTAATCCTCTCTATGACCAGATAATTTCTCTGTAAGACTTTTTTTAAAGAGAGTTTAACCAGTTGACACCGAGTTAATGTACTATATACATGGATGAGGCAGTAGCAAGCGTTCTAGATCAGGAGGCAAATATAAAGCATCTTGAATGTTATTTACATCTTACAAAACTTTTCTCTAGTCTTTTGGTTTTCAAAATTTCCAAACTTGGAGATCTAAAATAGTACAATGTCCACATGCCCTTCAACTAACTATATTCACCAATTACTATTCTCCTGCATTTGCTTTGATTCTATCTATGTATATCTTCTGAAACATTTTAATGTAAGTTGCAGATAAGACATTTCACTACTTATATATTTCAGTAGGCATCTCCTAAGAATAAGGAATTGTCTTACATAACCAAATGCCATTATAACACCTAAATTAATAGTAATTCCATAATATATTCATTGAACATGTACAGTTCTTATTTAAAACTCCAAATAGGTGCTCTTGTGTAGTGTTAAGCAGCTTTAACTTCCTTTTTCCCTTCTGAGAAAAGGACAGATGGTGATACATCCCGCTTACTATGGATAAACATGGTCATGCTAGGTGGTTAAGACCTGAAAAGACCCTTTGGGAGTGCTGCCTTGGGATACCAAGACTTTTGAAGAATTAGTTCCAAAATGCCTTTCTAGAGCTATATAAACACCACTTCATCTTTTTGTCATTTAGGTGCCCATCACTGTTATTTTCTGAGATCCTCTTCTCCCAGCTTGATGATTATTATGGTCTAGACCTATTGTTCCTATAATCTGGGCTCTTACCATCTTTTGTTTCTCTCTTAGCAAGACTTTCTCTACTTTGATAAACTAAGTTCTCTTTAAATTTTTTTTTTTAATTTATTTTCAGAGAGGGGGAAAAGAGGGAGAAAAACAGGGAAAGAAACATTGATGGGTTGCCTCTTGCATGCCCCCAACCAGGGACCTGGCCCACGACTCAGGCATGGGGATTAACCCAGTAACAGTTCAGTTCACAGGCTGGTGCTCAATCCACCAAGCCACACCAGCCAGGGAAAGTTTTCATTTTCAGTATGACCCCTTTATCTGTGTTTTATCCTCATAGATGGCTTAACCTAAGCACAATCTGGCTCCAATAGCACTAGAGAATTAAAAAGACTCAGTGGCTGGCTGACCTACTAAGGATCACATGGCTAGTTTAGAAAGAAGGCCAGGGGTAGAAGTCTGGTTTCACTAGTAGTCCTGGTGCTTTATCTACTGTACCACCAGCCAGGGCACTATCTAGTAGTTTTTTTTTTAAAGAAAGGATCATGAGAATAGTATTCCAGCAGTCCTTCCACATTGGGAAATGCCAACATGTTTCTTCAATATATTATTTGAAAGACATCTTGTTTGGCTCTAACATTTTGAGGTCTCTCAAAGACTCCTGTAGACTAGCACTAAGAGAACTTTCTGTGATAATGGAAATGTTATCTATCTGCATTGTCTCATATGGTAGTTAATAGTTACCATATGAGGCTATTGAGCTGCTGAAACTGAGGATCTAATTTAAATTTTGTTAATTTAGATTAGTTTAAATTATTACATGTGGCTAGTGGCTATTGTATTGCAGAGAGCACGCAGTACAGCCATTGATCACTTCACTGGGCTCTGGCACTGGATATGCTGTGAGAAATCTGGAAGACACGCCTTTATCTTCCCATGTAACTTTGTAGGAAAATTTGTTCCAAGAGTTTACAGAACACTCTGTGTCAAATTTTCCTAGAACATAGGGTAGGTGTTCTTATAATTTGAATATTTGAATCTTCTATAATTTCAGGGACTTCTTTTTGTTCATAGTTGTGAATACCTTCTTTCCATTTGTTGTGGGATACCAACGTTCCTTAGTGTTAATCTGTCTGTCATCTGTACTTAATAGATAACACTTGTTTTACACTCTAAATCTCTATAGTCACTTTATCTCATTTTTCTTCCATGCCTTTATTCCACTTCTTAACATTGTCTATTGAATAGACTAATCCTTTATGGTTTTGGCAATGATGCATTAGACTTCAATTTGTTTCCTTAGTGGTACAATCTTCCTTCCCACTTCATTGTATTTTTTAGTATCTTATCTTCTTATAATTTAATTTTATTGAATTCATGTTTAGTTGTTCTATAGTGTGAAGCAATTTAATTTCTCTCATCCTTGAATTACCTTTCTTTTTGGTTGGGATCTCTTTGAATGGTGTTTCTTTCTCTTTTTCTGCTCTAATAATATAGAACAAGTTGCATTTCTTCTCATGCTCATGGCTAGGTGATTGTCCAAATATTCCAAATGCTTTAATGAATGGGTAACTTATTAATACTCTTTTTGTCATATTTAAAATGTTTTGCTTTGACCTCCAAGTTCAAATTTGTTCTCAGTTTTTTATAGCCTGAGGACTAGCACAGGGCAAGGAAGAACCTGGCTAAACAAAGGCTCTACATGGTCTTCTGTGATTTTGTTAAATATCTTATATAACATAATTGGGACCTATATCAATTAGAACTCAGAAAATGTCCCAAATTCATTGTGTTGTCCTAGGGACTTTAGTTAAAATTTCTAAATTTTTTCACTAGGTTGTTCCTTCCAGAAGTTTCTACAACTCCTCAGTCAGGAAATTATATACTCATTTTCCCTCTTTCCACGTTTGGGATATAAACAAATCCTTGGGGGATTTTGTTGACTTACCTATACAACGTGGTGAGTGGGACAGAACAGGGGAGACAGCTGGGGTTATCAGCCAAGCCCAGTATGTCTCTCTCTGTAGTCTCTTTCTTCTCTTAACAGTCACTTTTAAAGTTTAACACATTAGATTATGGAAAAAAAGTAAAAGAACAAATAAACAAATGGGACTATATCAAACTGAAAAGTTCTCTGTTCAGCTAAAGAAAACACCAGCAAAATTAAATGGGAACCAACTGTATGGAAAAACATATTTGCCAATGATACCTCAGACAAGGGTTTGATATCCAAAATACATAAAGAACTTAAGAAACTCAACACCAGGGAGACAGACAGCTCAATTAAAAAATGGGCAAAAGACCTGAACAGACAACTCTCTGAGGAAGACATACAAAGGGCCCAAAGGCATATGAAAAAATGCTCACCACCACTAGCCATCAGAGAGATGCACATTAAAACCACAATAACAGAGGGGAGCAAAAAGGGGATGGATGTAATACAACAACAATTACAAAAAAAAAAACCACATAAGATACCACCTCACACCTGTCAGAATGGCAATCATCAACAAATCAACAAACAGCAAGTGTTGGCATGGATGTGGGGCAAAGGGAACCCTGGTGCACTGTTGGTGGGAATGTAGGCTGGTGCAGCCACTATGGAAAACAGTATGGAGTTTCCTTAAAAAGCTAAAAATGGAACTGCCTTTTGATCCAGCAATTCCACTACTAGGACTATACCTGAAGAACCCTGAAACACCAATTCAGAAGAACCTATGTACCCCTATGTTCATAGCAGCGCTATTTACAATAGCCAAGTGCTGGAAACAGCCTAAGTGCCCATCAGTGGATGACTGAGTCAAAAAACTTTGGTACGTTTACACAATGGAATACTACACAGCAGAAAGAAAGAAGGAACTCAACCTTTGCAACAACATGGATGGAACTGTAAATTATTATTATTATTTTTAAAGATTTTATTCATTATTTTTAGAAAGAGGGGAAGAGAGAGGCAGAGAGGGAGAGAGACATCAACGTATGGTTGCCTTTCACCTGTCTCCAGCCACAGACCTGGCTGGAGACCTGGTTTGCAACCTGGTTATGTGCCCTGGCTGGGGAATCGAACCTGCGACCTTTGGATTTGCAGGCTGGCGCCTTATCCACTGTGCTACCAGCCAGGGCGGAACTGTACATTATTATGCTTGGTGAAATAAGCCAGTCAGTGAAAGACAAATACCATATGATCTCACCCATTTCAGGACAATAATGAACTAAACAAACAAATAAGCAAAACAGATACATGAATACAATGAATAGACCTTCAGTGGGCAGGGGGAGGGGGGAGGGGGGTGGAGGAGACAAAGAAGGGGAACAGTTTAGTCAAGGAACTAGCATGGAAGAACCATGGACATGGACAACAAGTGGGATTGACTTTGTGTGGGGAGTGGGTGGGTGGGGAAGGGGACAGAGGGAAGGCAAAAGGGATGGATAATAAAACAACAATAAAATTAAATTTTAAAAATACAACAGGTTCTAACATATGTGGGTATGAGTTAATTTTTAAAGTGAAGATAACTTCAGGCACTGGTAAAAGATATTAAAATTAAAAAATGATGATAAAATAGAGTCACAGCATGAGGGAACTGCTTTACAAAGGTGGTCATGGAATATCTCTATGCTTTGATGACTTTAAAGTTGAGCTATATAAATAATGAGAAAGAACCAGCACTGGGAAGAGCAGAAAGGAAGCATAGTATTCCAAATGTAAGAAGGAGCAAGGGCAAAGGCCTGGATATAGGAGCTAATGATATTCATTCAGAAAGCAAAAAGAAGGTTGGCGTTGCTAGAGCACCGCGTGTGAAGGGTATGTTGTTTATGATGCAGGCAGAGAAGTAGGCAGCCGCCAGACAACTCAGGGACTTTAAGGCCAGAGGAGTATGCCACTTTTGCTAGGTGACCAAGTTTTCTTTGTTGCTATTTTCTATAATTATTTGGAACTTCTAATTCTTATTTACATTCTAGCAATAGTTGCTTTAAAAATTACTCAAATGAGCACTGACTGGTGGCACAATGGGATAAGGTGCCAGCCTGCGAACCCAAGGGTCGCTGGTTCAATTCCCAGTAAAGGAACAGATCCAGATTGCAAGCCAGGTTTCCAGCCAGGTCCTTAGCTGGAGGCAGGTGAAAGGCAACCATACATTGATGTCTTTCTCCTTCTCTGCCTCTCTCCCTGACCTTCTCTCTAAAAATAATACAATCTTTTAAAAAACTTACTCAAATGTATGTACATTTAAAAAATTACAATGGTAATCATGGAAATTCATATAGCATAAAAAGTAAACTCCTGCCCTTTACTCCTTTGTACCGAGCCCTTTCCCACCACTGTAAACAGTTTTGATAGGTATCACAGCTGACATTCCAATGTATTTAAATACTTACATATACACACATACATATGTACATACACATAATACACACACATATTTTTAAACACACACAAATGGAAATATGACATATATCCTATTTATAATGTTTCCTTACTTAACATATAGATCTTTCTTAATTCTTTCTTAAAGATACAGACTATTCTAAGTATGGATTAATTATGGTTTAAGCTTTCTACTATTGATAAGTAACTGCCAATGTTTTTAAATAAAAACAATGTGGGATGTGTGATCTAGCTTAAGAAGTTATACAAAAACTAAAGTAGAGGAAAATAATAAAAACAAGAACAAAAAAACAGAAAAAAGAAATGGCAGCTTATTGTTTAAATCTGCAATTGTTAAACAGTATTATATTGGCCAGTAATATTAGAAGTACTGGCCTCCAGAAGTCCCATTGCTTTCTCTTTTCTTAAATGCTTTACAGATATCTAACATATCACCCAATTCTCAGTGAAAACTTATAATTAGTCAGTAATTTTTTAAATAAAAAGTTTAAAATAGGAAATCAGTACTTAATACACTTGTACTTTGACATTTTAAGCCTGACAACTTAAAACACAGTTTACAAATAGACATCACACCCTTAAAGGAAATAACAGAAACAATTAGTAATCTCTCTATGTTCTCTTCATAGAGATTTCAAAATAAATCTAAGGTTATGCATAGGATGTGGGTTTTTCACTGAGAGCAGTATTACAGAAGGGTTGTGGTATTAAAAGGGTCATGACACAATGCAGGTTGCATAGTCTCAAATGCAAGTGTAAAGCATACATTTATTTTAAATTATACCCAGAGATGAAAAAATGTGACAAAAAGATTGTACTACATAAAGATATAGCTAACCCCTCTCTCCTCTGTAAAAGTTGAACTATTTTAGAGACCATAAAAAAGCAGTATCTTGATTGCTTTAAAGGTTAAATAATACCTTTTTTCAAGGCTTTATTATGAAACTATGTTTAACGGTCACAGAGGCAATCATATTAACTTGCAGCAGAGGCCCAATTTCTAAATCTTAATTTGATATTTTCAATTCATACATTAAAGCAAATGTATTCAGAAAATTACAACTGCATGTGAAATTATTATAGTAAAACAAAATCCAAATACTTGAGTAAATTTGTGACTGCTAATTACTGCAATTAATCAACATAATCTTACTGAATGCCTTGGGCAACTGCTAAGTTTTTATTACTGATTTGTACTTTGCCCTAATGTTTTATTAATCAGAATAGTAAATGTGGTAAACGGTAGCCTTTCTGTGACTTCAAGGTGACTCATTTGAAACATCTAAAAACAAATCATCCTCATAGCATGTACTATTGGTAAGTTTCTAAAACAGTTTCCTGTAATTTAAAGTCATGCCAATGCCAACAGATATGATACTCTACTTCACTAGCTATTAGGGAAATGCAAATCAAAGCTACAATGAGATATCACCTCACACCTGTTAGAATGGCTATTATCAACAGACAAGTAATAATAACAAGTGTTGGAGAGGCTGTGGAGAAAAAGAAACCCTCATTCACTGCTGGTGGGAATATAAACTGGTACAGCCACCATGGAAAACAGTATGGAGGCTCCTAAAAAAAAATTAAGAATCAAGTTACCATGTGACCCAGCAACCCCTCTTCTGGGTATCTACCCCAAAAATTTAAAAACACTTAATCACAAAAATAATGCACCCCTACGTCCATTGCAGCACTATTCACAGTTGCCAAAGTGCGACAACCAAAGTGTCCTTTGACAAATGATTTGATAGAGAAGATGTGGTATACAATGAAATACTACTAAACCATAAGGACAAAATGAAATACTGTCATTTGTGTCAACATGGATGGACCTTGAGAATATCATGCTAAGCAAAGTAAGTTGGTCAGAAAAGGTTAAGAACCATATGATTTCACTCATATGTGGAATATAAAACTGACACTCATAGAAACAGACAACAGTCTGGTGGTTACCAGAGGGAAGGGGATGTGGAATACTAAAGGGTAAAGGGAGCCAAATATATGGTGATGGAAGATGATTTGACTTTGGGTGGTGGGCACACAGTGATCATTCACAGAACTGTACACTTGAAACCTATGCAATCTTATTAACTAATGCCACCCCAATTAATTTAATAAGACTAGATCAATTTATCTAAATATTCATGTAGCCTTAATAAAAATCTTAGCAAGAAAAAAAGTGTCATAGATAAAATGGTGTGAATATTCTTTGTTTCAGTAACGAGAAAGTAAACGTTCATATAAATATTTTTAAGAAAGTAATAAGGTAAGTTGAAAAGTATGGAAAAAAATAAGTTTTTTCTCAATGCGAAGACTGATTTAATTCTTTTCAGGAGACACACAAGCACACACACATATTTAAAGTGATGTTTCTTATAGGACTTGCTAAATGCATACATGAAAAATCAGCATTTGTACAAGGTCCAAAAGCTAGAAAACATTTGTTTACTTAAAAGATTTTATTTTATTATTTTTAGAGAGAAGAGAATGGAGGGAAGAATGGAGGGAAGAAGAGAGGGAGAGAGGCATCAATGTATGGTTGCCTTTCACCGGTCTCCAGCTGGGGACCTGGCTGGAGACCTGGCTTGCAACGTAGGCATGTGCCCTGACTAGGAATTGAACCAGACACACTTTGGTTCACAGGCCAGTGCTCAATCCCCTGAGCCACACCAGCCAGGTAGAATATATTTATTATAAAAATTATAGTTTAATTTAAAACAAATCAATTTGTGAGTAATACTTTAAATTCTATGTAATTCCAGGGGTTCCCCCAAACCACGGAATAAGTTTTTTTTATAATAGACTATTTTATTTATTTATTTATTTATTTATTTATATAATAGACTCTTTTAAAGAATAATTTTAGGTTTATAGAAAACCTAAATTGAGAACAGACAGTTCCTATTTACCCCCTGCACTGTTTCCCTATTAATAACATCTTCCATTATGATTAATTTCATACAATAAGGAACCAATATTGATAGTTTTACTAACTTAAGCTCATACTTCATTCAGATTTTCCTAGTGTTATTTTATTATTATTTTTTTTAATGTCCTTTTTCTGTTCTAGGATCCTATATATTTAGTTGTCATGTCTCCTTAGGTTGCTCTTGGCTGTGATGGTTTCTCAGACTGCAAGTTTTTTCTCTTTTATTTTATTCATTATTTTTAGAGAAAGGCAGGGAGGGAGGAAGAAAGGGAGAGAAACATCAATATATGTTTGCCTTTCACCTGCCTCCGGCTACAGACCCGGCTGGTGACCTGGCTTGCAACCTGGTTAGCAACCTGGTTACATGCCCTGACTGGGGAATCGAACCAGTGACCTCTGGGTTCACATGCTGGCACCTTATCCACTGAGCCACCAGTCAGGGCCTCAGACTGCAAGTTTTTGATGACCTTGATAGCTTTGAGGAGCACTGATCAGGCATTCTGTAGGATGATCCACTATCAAAATTTGTCTGATATTTTTTTCAGGGTAACGTTAGGGTTCAAGGTTATTGGAAACCAGAGAAGTACAGTGCCATTTTTATCACATCGTATCACAAGTACATACTATTAATGTGAATTATAACTGTTAATGTCGACCTTAATCATCTGAGTCAAGTAATATTTATCAGGTTTCTCCACTATATTCTTTTTTTTCCTGCCCTTTCCATACTGTACTCTTTGGAGGGAAGTCACTGTGCATACCATAGCCCACACTTACAGAGTAGGGATTTATGCTTTCCCTCTTTAAGGGCAGAAGTATTTGGAATACTTCCACACAGAAATTTATCTCTTCTCCTCCATTTATTAACTTATTCAATTGTTATTTATATCAGTATGGAGTCATGGATATTTATTTAACCTTTAAGTTATAACCCACTACTACTATAAATGTTGTTCCACCTTTGACGATTGGGAGCTCTTTCAGTTGAATCCTCTCTGTGCCTTTAGCACAATTCTATTAATGTACAGTTTTGTTTCGTTTTGAGCACTTTACTTTCTAGTCTTTTAAGACGCTCCAGGTTCATCTTACATTTTTCCTGTTTTAGTCCTGGAACCAACTATTTCTCTAAGAAGCCCTTGTTTGTTTGTTTGTTTTCCCACTGGAAATGGTACTAGAAACCAAGCTCAGTGTGGTAGATGTACATAAACTAATTTTTAATAACACCAAGACAATCACTGGTACTATGGTACTTAAGAGACTAACCTCCCTGTACTAACTTTCCGGATGCTACTATGAGTTGCTTTTGGGTATCTGAATTGGGTATCCTTCATTTCAGGAAACAGCAATATCTTAACCTCTACGCACTTAATGCCTTTATATTTAACTGCATACTAAAGTTGGACACCAAAGAATCATCTCTGAGCATGTTAGTAAAAAATACCTTTTTAACTGAATTTTATAATACAGTGGTACCTCAGTACTTAGCATGAATTCGTTCCAGAACTTGTGATGATTGCTGAAACCTACAAGACCAGAACCGGATGTGAGCTACCATGACAGTCAGTCTCTGCTTCACTGGGGGAGGCATGCCAAGTGGCAAGCAAGTGGCAAGAGCTGAAACATTATTTTCTCATCGAAATAAGACAATTACAGGGTATGGCGACTTCTGAAGTCAATGAGCATCGAGGTATGACTATACCTCATGACAAGCTAAGTAAAAAAGCAAGCTAAGTAAAAAAATCCTATATACTTAACTTCCTTTGTTGAGAATTTGTGTGAAGGCTAGATCAGATTACAGAATAGGTATTTTTAATTTGAACATCCTTACAATTTTGAGATAACTGTTAAAGAAAAATGAAAAAATATCTTAATATTCAAATAAGTTGCTCAAAACTGAAAGCACTTACGCTTCAAGGGGGAAAAAAATCTTCCAAAAAGAAGTTTGTTAGCCAGATTGGCATATAAACTACCACTTGTGAAACGAACAAATTAGCACAGGAAGTTGGAGGGCATGAATTAATCACAAGTTTTAAGATAAACCCCATCATTCAGTAATGTCATGGTAATATAATATTATTAAAATATATACTATTTTAAAGTTCAATAGTAAAGATTTTATCACTTCCTCTCATCTCTGTCAAAATTGCTTGCTGATCTGGGCACACTGATTTAAACCTAACTCCCTCACTTAATGTCAGAACAGAATTCTGAGTGGGTGTTTTGAAGCCAAGAGTGGTTGGGGTATTGCCCATGTGAGGCATCCCTAGAGGTTATCTGCTGGGCAAACTAACCAAAGCGGGTAAATGTGGCTGAGTACCAGGAAAAGAACAAAAAGCTGGATTTGAGTAGAACTAAACTGTTAAAAAAAAAACTTTCCATTATTTAGAACAAAGCAAAATTATTTTCACAGATATGCTTAGGCTACAGAAGCTTTTAATATGGTCATGATAAATTATTATCCAGAGGTGGGCAAAACCAGGTTTGCTTTACAGTTGTGAATATATGAAACAGTTTATTCTAGTATTATATCTATTATTGCATAATCTTCCATATGACCAACTGTACACCTACTTTTGCCCATCCCTGTATTTATCTTTTTATAATAACCAAAATACAAACTCAATTCCAGGTTAAATATCAGAAGGCTTAAGTTCAATTCCCACTGATTTTCTTCAACTAACTGAGTAAAATTAACTTTTCTGTGTTTTGTTCCACAATGTAGAAAGTGGAGAGTTCTATTTAATATTAATGTAAAAATAAAGTCCTCAACTATTAAATAACATGTGGATCTCTATAACAAAGGCAGAAAATTCCACTAAGAGGAGAAAACAATTTTTAACCACCATTTCCTCACATCTAAATACTATGAATTTTTGCATTCATTGTTTTCTGAATCAATTCAATCTTTTTAATAAGTTAAATGTCATTTAACTAATCACTCATAAGCTCAAAACCCTCCAATGACTTTCCATCTTACTCAGAAAGTGGCCTAAATTCTTAAGACCTAACACAATCTGCCCTATTTACCTCTCAAATTTCCCTCATTTCCCCTCTGACTCTACCCAGAGACTCTATTCAGGCTAACTCTAGTCCTCAGACTGTTTGCCCTGGCTATTCCCTTACCAGGAAATTCTTCCTCCAAATCTGCTTGCCTCACCTGCTTCAAATCTTTTGCTTTTATCAGGTTCTAATGAGGACTTCCTGACCACATTATTTAAAATAAAAATACTATTCTGTCCTCAACACCCTAACCCTCTCCCTTCCTACATTTTTTCTCCATTGTATTCTTCTTCCTAATTAAACCCTATACAAGTCTTTTTTTTTTTTTTCCATCTGACTTCTCCCTCTACCATAAGTGTTATGAGGAAAGAGATTTTTTGTGTTTGGTTCACTAATTCGTCTGAAGTGTTTGGAATAGTGACTGGCACTTAGTAGGGCCTCCATAAATATTTTCTGACTTGAAACCAATACCTCATTTAATTTCCCATCTGGACTTTTAAATGAGAATGATTAAAACAGTGTGAGATGGTATAAGAGAAGTCTGTAACACTGTTGGAGGAGCGGAGACAACCAAATGGGCCGGCATCATCAGCGGAGTCTGACCACAGCAGGTCAAACTTAGGCTGACCTCTGAAATGGTTAAGTTCAAAGAAAGAGAGAGGAAAATCACAGAGTGAATCAGATGACAGCTTTGAAGGATTCTTAACTAACTGTGGCTTAAGGACAGGTATATGCTGAGAAACATATGAAGTGAAGCTGGAAAGGGAGGCAAGAATCAGAGCAGGACAGGTCTGTAAGGAGAGCCAGAATTTGAACTTTGTCCTGAAAGCCACTGGAAGCTATAACACAAATTTTTATAAGCTTTTATTTACTTTTAGAGAGAGGTGAAGGGAGGGAGAAAGAGAGGAAGAAACATCAGTGGTTGCCACTGAGCCACACCGGCCAGGGTGCTACTAAAAGATTTTAAATGATGAACTAGGAACTAGTAGTAACTAGTAGTAATATATAATAAGAGTTATAGGAGGCAGTTGACCTGCTATTAAGAAAATTCATAAAACTACCATGACAGTATTTTTAATATTAAAGAAAAAACATTTACTCCTGCAAGGATTTTAAGTTAGAGTGGGTAAAAACAACAAAATCTCATTTAAAAATCTTCTCTATGCCTCAGTTTCCTCAACTACAAAATGGAGATATTAACAATACCTATCGTCATATGTGGTTGTAATGACTAAATCAGCGAATATACATAAGTGGCTAAGAATACTGCTTGGCATGTTTTAAGCAATCAATGATGCTAGCTATTAATACTTTTATTATTAGTGTCATGGAAGAATTAAAGTTACAAGTAATAAAGTATATTTCCCCAAATGGAAAATACATAAAAAATAAAGAGTGAGTTAAATAACAGGCCTTACAGCATGCAGAAAGAAGGTCACTCAAGTGTACATTTTAGGAAAAACCAAAAAGTTAAAGCAATTCTTAATCTGATATTATGTACAATTCTTGCAAAGGAATATATTCATTATCTGGGAGTGAATAAAAACTATCAAATACCTTCTACACTTTCAAGTTTGGTTGTAATTTTTGGAATTCTCTACAATGTTGAGTATATATACATATGCATATACACTCACACACACATACATATTACACACACACACACACACACACACACACAGGTTCATCTATGAGCTTTTTCCCTGGAGACTAGTTAGGGAAGAAAGAACACTTTACACATGCTTTCTCATTTAATCTCAACAAATGTAAGGTATCTTTAGGATCCTCAGTTTTGAATGAGTAAATGAAAAATATTAGCTTGTTAAAGATATAGGTAATAAGAAGTCTGACTTCAAAATCTATTCTAGCAATTATAAGAAAGCAAAAAAACAAAAAACTGTGACCACAGAGTCATTTAGGATTCTGAGATCCTCTTATTTCTAATAATTAAATTTCTTGAAGCTTTTTTATTCTGATCAGGGTATATCATATTTATTTTTTGCAGACTATTTAAAGAATTTCCATTAGCCTGAGACATTCAACCAAAAAATTAGCTTGTAAAGTATATTGTAGATAGCAAGAAAAAATTCCTTCTTTAAAAGATAACTGCCATTATTTTATGTATAATTAAAGCCATTAACACTAACAATAGATGTACCAGAATTCTCATTAAATTCTATCCAACGAAGTTTCAAAGAAGGAAACCATGGTTAGTAACTCCTTCTGTATAATGATAAATGCATTTTGGCTGAGTCTGAATTCATTTAACCTTCCTAACAAGTAGTGACCTATTGATAAAAGAATGTATGTAAATTGATATATGTGTGAATATAATGATAATCTCTGATTTTAAAACATAGAATATTCAAATTACATATATTAAAAGTCACTTATTATGAATTGTTATATTCATTTAATTTCTTCAAATATAAGTATTTGAGTGATGGCTATGTTCCAGGCATTATATTCCTAGCATGGAGGAATACAGAAATTAATAAAACAAGCAAAAATTCCTCTCTCCTGAAGCTTCCATTCTTGTAGGAACAGCAAAAACATATCATGTATGGCAAAAATTTGTTTAGCAAAAATTAAAAGCAGCATAAGAGTATAATGTTTAGAGTAGGAATGTTGTTTTACATAGATATTTGGCCAAAGGAGCTTTATCTAAGAAAATAATGGTGATCTGAATGAGGTGAGAGGATTATACAGTATTTAAACTTTATAATAACTCTGGTTGTAACAAAATAGTAAAATAATATACATTGGAACCTTTTAGTTCAACCCAAATAAGCACTGTAGAATAATGGTGACTAAAATCCATCAATAAGTGTCATTCTGTTTCAGAAGGAAGAAACCTAGGCGGTAACTTTTATAAACAGTTCTAGTAAGATGGCCAAAGTTTGAAAGCTGCCACTTAGAAAAGATTAAATCACTGTGAGACCCTGTATAAAACTGCTCCTCCAGAGACAGGGGAAAAGCATTATCATAAAGAATGTTAAGTATATTGGAGATGTAGTTATCTCAGAACAATAATATGGGGGAGACTATGAACTTTAAATCATGAAAGTATCAAGTTGACTAATGAATCTTTTAAAAAAAAATTTATTTACCATCATTTTTAGAGGGAGGGGAAGAGAAAGAGGAAGGGAGGGAGAGAGATATCTTTCACCTGCCTCCACCTCGGGACCTGGCTGGACCCCTGGCTTGCAACCTTCTTGTGTGCCCTAACTGGGAATTGAACCAGAGACCTTTGGGTTCTCAGGTTGGCTGGTGCCTACCCACTGAGCCACCAGTCAGGGCTGACTAACGAATCTTTTAAACAAATTTAATAAATTACAGCCCCATTAGTATATCTACTACATAATGCCACAGTGTTTATAAAAATGAGTACTTCTTCATCTACTTTATTTCATGTAAATATGACATTTAAAAAAGTATAATTTTCTTAACTACACTTAAAAGCAGTCTTTATTACACCAAATAACAGATTATATATTTTATTAAGTGAAGAATTGGAAACATTTTATTCACAAGAAAGTAACAGTAATTGAAAGGGTTGGTCTGAAGAGGTTAGAAGTAAAAAAATATTTGACTAAGTTGAGTTCTCCCCCTAGTGGAACTTAAAAGCGATCTATTTTCTTTACTAAGAATGACCTAAAATGTATTAGTCTTAGAATTGAAAAAGGAGTTTCAGGATTTAACAAAAGATCTATTTACGGACCTTCACCTGCATGTAATAAGTAAATAAATGAGTAAAAGTTGAGTCATTGAGCTGTTTACTGAAAATGCATTCACTAAGTATTAGTAACAAGCTAACCAAGGAGAATTTAGCAGACATACGTCAAAAGCAGAGGACTACAGAGAGAAATAGCAATTTATAAAGGTAGATCAGTATGTCGAAAGGTATAGAATTTTGGGATAATGTGAACATTTTGAAAGGAAAATGTATGTGTGTGTGAGGTGGAGGGTGGGGAGGATAGGAAGGTAACGTTGACAGATGAAACTAGAGATGCAGATGTGGGCAATAAGAAAAAGGCAAGTATTTTATGCTGAGGAGCTTTGATGTTATTTGGTAAGTAAAAGGCAGTTAATAAAAGTTCTTATGTTTTAGAAGGATAACTCTGGTAGCTTTGTGGAAGACCTAGGGCTACAGAAAAGGAACCTGGCTAGTAAGTTATTAGACAATTGTGGAGGGCAGGTGAATTAAAGGAGTGGCAGGGGGAATAGAAAGGCAAAGAAAGATTTTTTAAATGTCTTAGAAATAATTAAAATTACCTTTGATTTAGTTTTAGATTTACTTATAAATTTTCTTTCAAAAAACTGAAGAGCTGGACAAGACACTTTAATCTGCATGAATTATTAAGAATTTGAAGGCAAATCTATAAGAGTACATAAGAAGGTAAAGTGCTGGTGGAAATATTAACTAGCATAAGTACTTGGTAAGATAATTGGGTATTACGAGGTAAAGTTGAAAATCTGCACACTCTATGTAACAGCCCTGGCATATATGTACAGGGTAAGAAAAGCATAAGTGAAATTCCTACTAGTTTGAATAATTCAGTAACACATGATACCACTGATTAAGATGTGAGATAGAAAAGAAGATAAAATACCCTGGCTGGTGGCACAGTGGATAAGGCACCGGCCTGTGAACCCAAAGGTCGCTGGTTCGATTCCCAGCCAGGGCATGTTACCCAGGTTGCAAGCCAGGTCTCCAGCCAGATCCCCAGCTGGAGGCAGGAGAAAGGCGACCATACATTAATGTTTCTCTCCCTCTCTGCCTCTATCCCTTCCCCTCCCTCTAAAAATAATAAATAAAATATTTAAAAAAGAAGATAAAAATTTGGTTGGAATAGGAACACATTTGGTTTTAAACATGGTGAATTTGAAGTGTCTGTACAATTTCCAGGTGGAGCTGTCAACTGCCCATTAAAACTATTGGCCTATTCATCAAAAATACCATAAACTGAAGAAGAAAAAAAAAGTCAGAGAATAGAAGTCTCAAAAACATAACATTAATACATAAAGAACTACAATCCAATAGAAAAATATATCCAAAAGACTCTAACAGGCACTTTACAAGAGGAAATCCAAATGGCCAAACTCACTAGTATCACGTCAATGGAAATTAAAACCATGATGAAATATCACTGCACACCCTTTAGATTTGCAGAAATCAAAACATCTGACCCTACCAAATGTTGGGGGGAAATGTAAAACTTTCATATGCTGCTGGTGGGAGTTCAATCTGTGGCACTTCGGAAAGTAAAGTTGAAGATGTGCATACTCTCTGACCCAGCCATTCCACACCCTGGCACACCCGCAAGAGGAGCTTGTGCACAGGTGATCGGTAAAGCTCACAGGATTGCTCGTAATCACAGCATTTTTCATAATGGTCCCAATCTGGAAATTCCCAAATGACCAGTAATATTAGAATGGATAAACACACTGTGATGTAAAATGGAACATGTACAACAACAAAAATGATGACTCTTACTAAAATAATGTTGAACAGGGAAAGAAGAGACAAAAATGAAAATTCTCAACATGACTATACAAAATTCAGAAAGAGAACATTAAACTGTGTGGATCAGAGATGCATACAAAGACGACACAACTATAAGGAGTTTGACAGTAATCACCATAAATTTTAGGATTACCCTAAAATTCAGGATGAGGGAGTGATAGGGTAGATTTCTGAGGTATAGGCAATATTCTCTATAGTGATCATATGGGTAACATTTTAGAAGATATAATTAGGCTTTATTTATGAACTTCTCCCTATATTGTGTTAATAATTTTTTTAAAGGTGTAAAAATTACTGACTAGGGAAAACATGCTGGGGCTGGAAATATATTAGGATTCATTTGTAAAGGTGGCTGCTGAAGCCATGTGAGACTCTTCATTTGAATACTGTTTTTTAAAACCCCAAACTCAAGGTTCTTAGAATACAAAAATTCAGAGCTGATAAAAAAGACTGAAAACAACAGTTTAAAAAGACTGAAGAAAGTCAAAAGTGAGTGGTGTTAGGAAAGCCAGGGGAAGAGGGAATGTGAAGCCTACGAGAGGATGGGAGGTCAACAATGACAGATGAAGTAAGTTAAGTGAGATAAATACCAAAGCATTACCAATGAGTTTGGCAATCAGGATTCCAATGATCACTTAAGTGCTGTTTGGTGCTAATATACTGCTATTGATAGTAAAAATTGCATACATTTTCTGTTTTATTTTTCAAAAATGACATGTTGTATTTCATCTTAAATGAAACATGCATCATACCAAGTTCTTCATTTCAGTATTTCAGAATCAACAAAAGTGATTTAAATCTTGCTATTTTGTAACTAACATGTATAGAAAAGTGGCAATATTTTATAATTTTCTTGATGTTATTGAAATACATATTAAACTAGAATTTCATGACAGCATGATTTAAATAGCTAATTACAAAATATATTATGCATGTTCTAAGTTTTCCTGAATGTGTGCTACTTTATGGGGAATATTATCACCAGAACATACAGGATACCATTTTATAAGCTTATACAAATCATAACATGTTGTGATTACTTTTGACCCAGATCAAAAAAGAAATTATAATGTAATATGTAAGTCTTAGAAATTAACTGAATTTTGAATAGAAATTTAAAGACAAAAGGATTTTTCAGGTGAGGAGAAAATTCTGGATATTGCAGAGAAAACTGTATTTATGGCTTGGAACAGAGTAAAAAACTGTGAAAGAGATAATAGTTTAAACATATTACTTTGCCTATATTGGAAATGCACTTTAAATTGTACAATAAGAAGTAGAACATAAGAAGTGACAAAAACATGTTTATATTTAGAACCTCTTTTAAAATGTATTGATTTGAGCAAGAGGGGGCACAGGGAGACATCACTTTGTTTTTCCACTTGTTTCTGCATTCATTGAAAAACATGTTTTTAAAGTTTTGATTTTTTTTTGAAAATAGCTTTAACAATATAGAAATGTGATAACCATTCAAAAATAGGCGTGGAGCACTGGCAGCAAAGGAAAAAACATGTAAACTGGACTTCAAAAAATATAAAACTTTTGTACATCAAAGGGAAAGAACAGCAAAAAAAGGGAAATCCATGAATGGAAGAAAATGTTCATAAACTGCACATCTGAGCCCTGGGTGGTGTGGCTCAGTTGGCTGGAGTATTGTCCAGCAAACCAAAAGGTCACAGGTTCAGTTCCTGGTCACCAGGGCACTTGCCTGGGTTGCTGGTCTGGTCACAAGTTGGGGCATGTGCAAGACACAACTGTTTGATGTTTCTCTCTCTCCTTCCCTCCCTTTCCCTCTCTCTAAAATCAATAAGCATGTTCTTGGGTGAGGGTAAAAAAAGAAAGATGAAAACTCAGTGACAAAAACAACAACACATATCTGCCCAGGCTGGTGGCACAGTGGATAAGGTGCCAGCTCACAAACCCAAAGGTCGCTGGTTTGATTCCCAGCCAGGGCAACATAACCAGGTTGCAAGCCAGGTCTCCAGCCAGGTCTGTAGCTGGAGGCAGGTGAAAGGCAACCATACATTGATGTCTCTCTTCCTCTCTGCCTCTCTGCCATTCCCTCTCTAAAAATAATACATAAAATCTTTAAAAAGTCCACATATCTGAGACTATACTATAAAGAACTTATAAAACTCAAGAACAACTTCATTCAAAAATGGGCAAAGAGCCCTGGCTGGTGGCTCAGTGGACAGGTGCCAGCCTGTGAACCCAAAGGTTGCTGGTTCAATTCCCATCCAGGGCACATAACCAGGTTGCAAGCCAGGTCTCCAGCCAGGTCCGTAGCTGGAGGCAGGTGAAAGGCAATCACACACTGAAGTTTCTCTCCCTCTCTGCCTCTCTCCCTTCCCCTCTCTCTAAGAATAATAAGTAAAAATCTTTCTAAAATAATGAATAAAATATTTTTAAAAAATGGGCAAAGACTTGAATAGACATTTCTCTAAAGCAGCTACACAAAAGACAAATAAGCACACGAAAAATGCTCAATATCACTAATCATTAGGGAAATGCAAATTAAAACCACAATGAGACTACTCACACACATTAGGATGGTTATTATTTTAAAAAGAATACAAAATAAATAAATATTGGTGAGGATGTGAAGAAATTTGAGACCCTTGTGCACTGCTGGTGAGAATGCAAAATGCTGTAGCTACTGTGAAAAAACTAGCCATTTCTCAAAAATAAATAAATAAACAAACAAACAGGGAACTGCCACAGAGTCCAGCAATTCCACTTATAGGTATATACCCCAAAGAAACGAAAGCAGGGGCTTAAACATATGTGTATACCATGTTCATTGCAGCATTAATGACAATAGCCAAAAGGTGGAAGCACCCCAAGTATTTGGTCAATGGATAAATGAACGAACAAAATGTGGTGCACACACACACAATGGAATATTATTCATCCTTAAAAAGGAAGCAAATTCTGACACATATTACAAACATGGGACCCTTAGTGACATTATGCTAAGTCAAGTAAGCCAGTCACAAAAGTGACTGATTTTACTCATGTGAGGTATCTAAAGTGGTAAAATTGAGAGACAGAAAATAAAATGGGTGGTCTTCAGGGGCTGGGGGAAGAGGGGAATGGGGCACTGTTCAATGGGTATAGAATTTAAATTTTGCAAGCTGAAAAGAGTACCAGAGATTGGTTGCACAACAATGTGAATGCACTTAATGTCACAGAACTTTAAAATGTGTTACGTGTATTTCACCACAATAAAAATAAAAAGGACTTGGAAAAGAGTAAGTGTTAAAAACAGAATAACAGTTGCTTTTTGGAAGGAAATGTAAGCCCCTATTCAGCCGTAGAGGGGAGAGAACACTGCATTCCTTTTACATGTACTGGGTCATTTCGTGCGCACCTGGATCTCAAGCTCAGCCACGTGCTGCTGCAGTTCCGCCACCGCAGCTATGCTCTCCGCCTCCCGGAGCCTCACGGCCATCACGTCTTCCCGGTTCTACAGTGGCAGACAAAACCAACCAATAATAAACCAACTAATAATAAGCTAATACAAACATTAAAATGTCACCTATCTCAGAATTGAAAAATAAATAAGCCCACGATTAAACGATAAAAAGGCATTATCTCCTAAATTTGATATGAAATGAAGACTATATAAAATTGCGTTCCATCTTTAAATATTAAGCAATACTGCGGATATAAACAAATGTGACTCAAGATCTTCAAATTAAAATTTAACTTAATTAGAAGTATTAACATCACTGGTGACTGTGAAAGTTGAGTTTATATGAAAGAACAATTATTGAAAACTTTCAAACACTTAAGTAACTAGGACAACAGACTAACAGAGAATATGGATACTCACAGAGTATGTTAGCTAGATCCTATTTTAAAATTTATATTCTTTCTAAAGCAATACACATTAATGAATATTTACATTGTACTACAGAGAATTAGATTATATCACAATTCTGCATAGTATTTATCTTACCACCTCAAAATTTCACAAAGGAAAAACTCCAAAACCATATTCTATAATATCTATGAGAAATAATACCGATTCAGAAATAACAAATGAAATATGGTAAGCAAGAATATTTGGATCCCCATTAACTTCAGTTGTAATTGATCAATCAGTATAAAACATGTGTAGCATGGTGACCATACAATACTGACTGTATTATAATATCCAAACATTTTTAAATACAAAATTTAAAACAATAATAATTAGCTTTTAAATAAAAATTTATATTGTCTTGACTGGTGTGGCTCAGTGGGCTGGGTGTCATCCTACAAATCAAAAGGTTGCAAGTTCAATTCCTGGTCAAGGCACGTATTTGGGTTGCCAGCTAGGTCCTTGGCAGGAGGTGTGCAAGAGGCAACCAATAGATGTTTCTCTCCCTCTCTTTCTCCCTCCTTTCCTCTCTCTAAAAATAAATAAAATCCTTAAAAATTATATTTGTTTTGTATCTCAAATATGATATTGGTACTTCACTTAAAGCAAATATTGTTTTAAATATTTTGTAAATTTGGATATAGCCAAAACATGCACTCTCTGTACCCAATGCTGTGCTGATGTTTGACAACCAGCTCCCAGGGATATTTCCATGTATGTGTGCACACTCATGTGCCTATCTGTGTGTACACATGTGTATATGCATAAATTTATTATATATTTTAATATAAACTGATATAAAAGTATAAAAGATGTATAGTACAAAACACTCCCATAAGACATGTGATACTCATTATTGTAAATTCTATATAGTCAATATATTCTCACAGAATACTTTGACTTATTTTTGCCAAACTCTAAGGAATACGTGAAGTTTCAATATGTACACTGGCTAACTATTTTTGTTTATGTCAGAGATAAGATGAAAGAGAAATTAAGAAGATGTGTTAGAATTTCACTTATTTGCCAATGAGCAAGTTTCTGCTGATTCTGATAATAGTAATTAAACAGGAGAAGAAAACTTCCTTAATATTTTGTGCTACTCACAATGTAAAGGCTGAAGATACCACAAACTTAAGCTTTAATTTGCATTATTAGGCTAGGGCAGGAGTGAAAACCCTTCTCATAAAGGATCAGGTAGTAAATATTTTAGACCAGATGGCTGTACAGTCTATCACAACTATTCTATATGCCACTGATGTGTGAAAATGGCCATAGACAGTACATTAATGAATGAACAAGGTTGTATCCCAATAAAACTTTATTTACAAAACAGGAAGCCAGACAGATTTCAGCTATGGGCTATAGTTTGCCAACTCCTGGTCCAGATAATCAACAAAACAATAAATGAAGCCCTGACTGTAGTTTGTCTATGTTTGTGGTGTAAATACTTCCACTATGGCTCCTTTCAAGCTGCCAACATAACATGACTGGAACACACAGTTGGGTAGAAATGTGCAGTAGCATGCTATTTATAGTTCCACCGTACTGCTGAAATAGGTATAAATAACCTCAAAACACAGATAATATAAAACACAAAATAGCCCTGGCTGGTGTGGCTTAATGGATTGGTTCTGACCTGTGAACCCAAAGGTTGCTGGTTCGATTCCCCAGTCAGGGCACATAACCAGGTTGTTAGCCAGGTCTCCAGCCAGGTCCATAGCTGGAAGCAGGTGAAAGGCAACCATACATTGATGCTTCTCACCCTTCCCTTCTCCCTCCCTGCCCTTCTCTCTGAAAATAATAAATAAATCTTAAAAGTAAAAAATTAGGAAATGATGTTCAAGTTTTTATTACCTTTGTTCTATAATTTGTTTAATTATGTTAAATAACAATTTTAATATGGCTGTTTAGCAAACATGTCACAAAATTCTCAAAAACAATTGGTTCTTGTAAGCTTTTACTAGTTGACTCCAGCATACCAACATTTAGGTTTAATAAAATTCAAATCTGGTCTTGTCACCCCCTTATTTTAAACACCTGAATGGCACTCCACAGACCTTGAAATAATGTTCCAGGTCCTTATATGGGTGTCCAAGACTCCACATAATTGGGCTCCACCTCTACTGCTCTACCTTTATATCTTACCACTATTCCTCACCCCCTCTCCAGCTAGAATGAACTTTAGTTCAACCAACATGTTTTCACTTCTGCTATTCACACATGCTATTCCCTCTGCCTAGTGAACTGTGGTCTTTCCTTGAACTAACTCCTACATATCCATAAGGTCTCAGCTTAATCATCCCTTCCATAAACCATGACTCTTACACTAAACTCCCATTACAGTGCCTTATATGGCTTCTCAATCATAGCACCATTCATGATAAACTGTCATTGTGTGTTACTTGCTTATATCCTTTATGAAGAGAAAGCCCTTCGAGGACAGTGATCTCTCCAACGGCCAGCTCCACATTGCAGTGACGTGAGTGAGCCACCTAAAATCCTTATCTTTTCACTTCAGTTCAACAGATGGAGCAGCCTCTTGGGAGACTAAACCAGAACCACTCAGCTATGCTGCTCCTGAATTTCTGACCCACAGAAACTCTTGGATACTGATGCTTATTGCCATTTCAAGCCGCTAAGTTTTAGTTAATTTGTTAAATACCAATAGATAACTAATACATTTATGCTCTTCTAATTTCAGTTAACCTGCATAAAAATATATTAATCAAGTATAAAAACAAAACTTTAGGCATCAATTTCCCCCCAATCTTCCCCCTCTTCAATCTATCTAATCACCAAGCAGATCTTAAATTGACGCATTTCCCTTTAACTGCGAATTTTTTGAGCCCACATTAGCGCCCCTGCCCTGCACCATTACCTGATGACCTCACATGGGATCTCTCCTTGCCCTGCCCCAAACCCATTTCCACATACAGTGGTTTGTGGTTCTTTGAAAAAATTACAGCAGCCCTGGCTGGTGCGGCTGAGTAGACTGAGTGCAGGCTTGCGAACCAAAAGGTCTCTGATTTGATTCCTAGTCAGGGAATGTGCCGGGGTGGTGGACCAGGTCCCCAGCTAGGGGTGTGCAAGAGGCAACCACACACTGATGTCTCTCTCTCTTTCTCCCTCCCTCCCCCCTCTCTCAAAAAATAATAAATAAAATCTTTACAAATTAAAATAATTGCTACAGTAACATGTCCTAATAAATGCTAAAATGCTATGACCCTTTCCATGTAGGGATCTTCCCCTAGCTCTTCATTAAGATTGATTCTTTCTTACCCTTTAAGTCCCAGGTCTGATACCACCTTCTGGCACTGGATCTTAATCACCACTTTCCTTGAATTCCTAGTCTGCAGTATATGATTAGTAATGATCATATCTACTTTTACTTATTATCTCACTAAACATTATGTCCACCTTCCTCACTACTGTGTCAGCAGTGCCCATAAGAATAACTGACACAGAAAACACCCAAATATTTGATGAATACATAAGTAGATGCTATTATTCTTTGAAGTCTCATAATCTCACCTTCTCCCTACCATATTTGAGAATCACTACCCTAACATATGGAAATTACATTTTTTTAATGAAAAATATGGAATGCTTCATGAATCTGCATGTCATCCTTGCGCAGGCGCCAAGCTAATCTTCTATGTATTATTCCAATTTTAGTGCTGCCGAAGATAGCACTGGAAATTACACTTTTTAAAATGAAAAGATTTGCCTACATACTTTGTAATAACATGAAGAAAGAGGAACTATAATTCCCTGTTGGTCAAAGTAAAAAATGGTACAACCCTAGGAGAGTAACTTGACAAAAATCTATGAAAAGTACAAATGTATTTACCTATTAATCATTACAGGCAATGTCCTATAGGGACGTGTAGACATATTTCTATAACATCTGAAATTATGTATGATATGAGGTTATTCACTATACTCTGTTTATAGTAGCAAAACACTGGGAACAAGCCATGTGCCCATCAATAAGGGTCTAGTTAAGTATACTACAGTACACCTATGACACAGAAAACAATGTACCTTGCAAACTAATGAGAAGACTCTTCAACACTGATATTTAAAACTCTACAAAATGTATGACTACTCCCAAAAAGCAAAAAACAGAACATACAGTATGTAAAAAAGTGAGAATATTGTGTATTTTTACTTGTTAGTGTTTGCCTAAAAGAAACTTTACAAGAACTATTAGAAAATAATAAAAGCATTACCTGGAAAAAAATAAATAAATAAGGTATGTGGTAGGGACAGGAAGAGAATGAGATAGAACAGGGATATTACACTAGTAGTATAATCACAGTAAAGTACTTAATTCACTTTCCTCACTTAACATTATGTATTACACAATTTAACTAGTTTGTATATAAATATATATTTTCTCATGGATATATATTATATACATAATATATACCTTTGTAGAAACAGAGAATCTAAAATATTTGTATAATCTTCAAATTTTGACTTACATAGAAAATTCCATCATCCTATTACTGACATCTTGGGAGCCTAGTATGTTATAAAATTTCAGATTTTTTAGATTTTAGAAAAGTGAACTGGTATATAAACCATACATCAGTCTTAGCCAGTGGGGTCATAGGCAGCATCCATAATGAAACAGTATACTCAATGCTCAACACAAGGAAGCAGTAAAATATAAACACCCACACCAACTGAGATATTTAAAATGATAAATGGCCATATTTCAACTCAAATCAGGTTTTGCTTCCATATGAGTTCGTGTAAAATTCATGAGAAAAACCTTTGGTTTACAGTGTTTGGGATTTTCACATTGGGGATCACAGACTTGTACTATTTCATCTTTAAGTGGGAATGTTTAAATTCAGTTACAGAGGGAAAATAACATGAATATTAAAACAGTATCCTGACATTTTAAGCAAATGAAAATAAAATGAACTTTAATAACTGCTTCTCAACAAATAATAAGCTATAACTATATAAAACTAAATGAAAATTAGGAAGATTTATGTAGCTGAAAAACTGGCTTGGAAGTTAGGTTTGTTTCTAAATTGTTCTAACAGAGCAATGTAAAACACATACACTTAATCAGAATGTACTAGGAGCTAGAGTGACAACTAACACATTGGTCATTCTTGAAATCTGTGAAAGGTATTATAAAAGATTAAATAAATCAACATAAAACATAAACACAGGGGAAATATCAGAGTCAGCATCTGTAAAATATTTCACAGAGGTATTAATGAACAATTCAAATTTTTTAAAAAATTTCAAAACAGTTCTTACAGGTCTCTAAAATTCTGAATCTGAGCCCACTGTGCTCACATAAGTCAAAGAAAACAATTATTTTCAGACCCTGGCTGGTAGCACAGTGGATAAGGTGCCGGCCTACGAACCCAAAGGTCGCTGGTTCGATTCCCCAGCCAGGGCACATAACCAGGTTGCAAGCCAGGTCTCCAGCCAGGTCTGTGGCTGGAGGCAGGTGAAAGGCAACCATACATTGATGTTTCTCTCCTTCTCTGCCTCCCTCCCTTCCTCTCTCTATCAAAATAATAAATAAAAATCTTTAAAAAAATTATTTTCATTAGCAAATTCCCCAAATATTTATTTCCAAAATATAGTTTATTTAGGAAGGCATTTGAGGAGCCATACTAAATCCAATAACAATGTTATCGACACATGTTACATCAATAATGAAAAAGATCAAATTTTGCTCTTTATTAAAAAATAAGTCAGCACAGCATCATAAAAACTAAATCAAATATTTAGCATAACAAATAAAATTGATATAACCTCATACCACATCAGTTTATATATATATAAGGTTTAGTTTATTTATCCCTAGACAGAGGGGAAGGAAGAGACAGGGAGAAGGAAACACTGATGTGTGATGTGCAAGAGAAACAGCGATTATCTGTCTTTTGCATGGCCCCAACTGGGAACCTGCCCTGCAACCCAGGCATGTGCGCTGCCTGGGAGTCAAACCAGCAATCTTTCGGTTTGCAGGACAATGCTCAACCACTAAGCCACATCAGTCAGGGCCATGTCATTTTATATCTAAATTAGTCTAGTTGTATCCTTCAAGAGGGACTACTCTTAAATTAGTACAAATTTCACTACTGCCTACAGATTTCTGTCAGTGTAAATTATAACAGCCATGCATATTAATTAGGATGTAATTTCATCCCTGGATTTCAGTGACACTGATAAACCACTCAAGCTTCACTCTTGGTTTTTAATGACATCAGAACAAGTTGATGGAATTACAGCTTTATACGTGCCACTGCAAGTCTTATTTCTTATCATAGAATAATAGTCTGGAATCTTTAAAGGGCATCATTTCTACTATCTTACCATGGAAGATGACAGTCTAGTTTATTTTTTAAATCGTATAACTTGTCCTCAGTAATCCATTCTAATGCTCAGACCACAGTCATCTCTTCATTTCGAGCACACACACACACCCACACCCACACACACTCCTCCCACTACTCCACTCCCCATCTCCATTCTCTATCACCACTGCTATACTGTATATTTATTTTAGGAAATAAAGTATTTGCATTCAAATACTTTCATGCTTTATAAATACAAACACTTCACAAATAGAAAAACTGATTAAAATAATAAGAAATGTAGACAATTTTCACAATCTTTTTGGAACACACAACACTTCTTTTGCTCTCTATCAGAAAACATGTTAATATTCACTAATAAGGTACCTATCAAAGCAGAGTTGCCTTAACCTCTCTCAATTCCTATCTTTTCGGTTAAAACCTTAAAAGCTTTGGTTTTAAAGGGCTACAAGTAAAATAATTCTGTAAAGAGATACCATTTTTAACCCTTAGTTAACTTAATCTCATGCACTGGCATTTAACCAAGTGGTTAAAAATGAGGTTTCCTGCCTGAAAGCCATCCCAGAGCAAGATGCATCAACCTAGTCTGAAAGCAACCACCAAATCAAGTTCAGAAAAAGGGGGAAATAAAACTAGTTTCTTATGGCTTTAGTAAGTTTTAAGATAATGTAATCAATGCGGAGCTAAAACAAAGTAAAAACAAAACAGTATCTTTATACTGACAAAAATAAACTAGGTTTGGTTTTATTTACTTTTTTAAATTTTATTTATTTTAGTTGATATATTTACCTTGCATTCAATCTCTGCTTGTTTCCGCTTTGCTTCACTTAACTGAGTAAGGAGACCCTTGTTCTGTGCAGAAAGATACTGCACCTTCTCCTGTAGACTGATCACCTCTTGTTCTGCTCTTCGAAGATGGTTACTATTGATCTGGTTCTAATAATAAAAAATACAAATGCTCAGATTATACAGATAAAAGGCCTGAAAAAACTTACAAATTTCTACCTGCCCATTTCATGCTTATGCAGCATTATAAAAACTGTTATTAGCTATAGGTCAATTTTATTAAACAAATATTTAAACACTGGAAAGAAAAAAAAAAAAAAAAGGAAAGAACCAAGATGGCAGAAGAGTAAGTGGAACTACACCAACCTCCTCCCAAGACCAAAGTGGAATTATAACTGAATTGGGGAGAAATCATCCAGAATAACCAATAGAACTGGAGAGAAGCCTTATTACCAGGGTCAGAACAGAAGAGCCAATTCATCACAACATGACTGGCAGGAAGTGCGGGGAAGCGAGAGGCTGGCAGGGCTCCCACCTGCAGCAGCTGAAGGGACAGAGAAACATCTCAGCAGCCGGGGGTTCCACCTGAGAAGGGTGGGATCTACACCCCCAACTGGCTTCTCGGCCTACAGCAACACAGCTAAGAGTAAAACGGCACCCAGCTGTGAAAAACAAAAAGCCGCCAGGTTTAGCCAGCTTGATGAAGTCTTAAGGGACCATGCACAACAATACAGTGGCACCCACCTACCCTGGGCTCCAGCAGAGAAAGGGCAGAGTGGACTAGAGACGCTTGGGGAAAGTCAGTGGCTTTAAAGGAAGAGTTGAGGGAGCAGCCCAAGACCCATCCCCCATACAGCCAGCAGACCACTCTTCTCCAAAGGGCAGGAACCTGAGGGGAAGCCACAGCCCCACCCATAGGAATTAATCCACCCCACAGCAGTGCCTAAACCTGACCACAGATCACAGGTTGATTGGATTAAGAATTGAATTCATCGGCCCCACCCAGAGGTGCCTAAAACTGACCACTAATCACAAACTGATTGGATTAACAACTAAAGGAGACTAAAACAGTGGATTTCTGGTAGTCTCCAACTGGCTGACTAGGCCCATACTGGGTCACCAAGCACAAACCCATGAAGTAAAAAATAAGTACACCTCTACACCACAGAAGGTCACATCACTAAGATAGTAAGTCAAAGCAGACCAATCTAAAAAAGCAGAAACAAACAAGAGCCACCTAAAATGGAAAGACAAAGAAATAAGTCCTCAGCAAATGGAAAGGAGGAATCCCCAGGAAGAGTGCAAAATGAAATAGAGGCAAGCACCCTATCAGACACAGAACTCAAAATAATGATGATAGAGAAGTTCAATAAGCTCAGTGAGTTAAAAGAAAACTACAAACTCCAGGGGAACTACAAAGAACTCCAGAGAAGCTACAAGGAACTTACTGAGAACAACACAACCATTAAAAAGGACATAGACACCATCAGTAAGAGCCAGGAGGAAATGAAGAATACCATTTCTGAATTGAAGAACACAGTAGAAGAAATCAAAAGCAGGCTAAAGAAAGCAGAGGATCAGGTCAGCGAGCTGAAGGTCATTGTAGAAAAAAATTACCAGGCAGTGAAACAAAATGAAAAAAGACTGATAAAGAATGAAGAGGTTTTAAGAGAGCTGCAGGACAACATGAAACATAATAACATCCAGATCATAGGGATACCAGATGGAGAAGAGGAGGAGCAAGGGATAGAAAACCTGTTTGAAAAAGTTAATGACAGAAAACTTCCCTAACTTAAGGAGAGAAAATGTCATGCAAACTCAGGAAGCACAGAGGGTCCCAAGGAAGATGAACCCAAACAGGCCCACTCCAAGACACATCATCATGAAAATGGCAAACTTTAAAGACAAGGAGAGAATCCTAAAAGCAGCAAGAGAGAAACAGCTAATAACATACAAGGGGGCTCTCATAAGGTTATCAGCTGATTTCTCAACAGAAACACAAGCCAGAAAGGAACAGCAAAAAATATTTCAAACAATTGAAAAACAAAGGCCTGCAACCAAGAATACTGTACCCAGCAAGGCTCTCATTCAAAATGGAAGGTGAAATAAGGAGTTCCCCAAACAAAAGAAGGCTAAAAGAATACATGTCCACTATACCAGCATTGTAAGAGATGCTAAAGGGTCTGCTTTAAGAAGATGAAGAAACTGAGAGACAGACAGGAACACAGATTCAAAGGTAAATGGATTAAATGCACCAATCAACAGACATAGGGCAGCTGAATGGATAAGAACCAACTTCAACTTATGAATGCTTTGAAGTGATCTTGTTATAGATTTTACTAAATAAGGTACAATTTTGTATATTACTTGTACTTGCATTACTGCAGGTTAAGTTTTCTTAGATTGGAATCATTTCACAATATGGGAAAATCAGGTTACTTGCAATAACTCAAAAATCGAATGCAGTTAAGGAAGAAGAAAAACCTAAGAAAATGTGGATGTTTAGTACATAGAAGACATGCTATCTTTCTTGTTCACTGTTATAAAATATGTGCTTATTTGTGGGTGTGTAATAAATAGATTTTGTTAGCAATTTATGTTTTAAGTAGCAACCAACTGGTCATGGGTGTGTTGTGAAATCAGTCAATTTTTAGGTTAGAAAAGATGCTGAGAATGAAGACCAATTTGGATGGAAGTTGAAAACTACTAAACTATATAATTCATGTACAGAGACAATATACATTCTCATATTAATTAGCATGTAATTTAGATGAGATTCCTTTCAACTAAATCATGGAAATATACATTTTCGGTTATGAAGGCCACCAAACTGGGAATACTTGGGAAAAGGAATGGATGCTATAGCAAACTTTATTATTGAAATGTGAACATACCTAATCTCTACCTCAACAGACTCTTAAATAGTTCAAGGGTTAGTTTAGGACCACATAAGAAGTCAACCACAAGTCCAAAAAATAGCTACAAGACTATTCTACAAAATTATTTAAAATCCTAAGGATTTTGGCCCTGGCTGGTGGCGCAGTGGATAAGGAGCTGGCCTGTGAACCCAAAGGTCACTGGTTCGATTCCCATCCAGGGCAACATAACTAGGTTGCAAAACCAGGTCTCCAGCCAGGTCCATAGCTGGAGGCAGGTGAAAGGCAACCATACATTGAAAAAAAAAATCCTAAGGATTTTTATTTTTTATCTCAACTTAGTACACATAATAATTTCTACTCTGGGAACAAGCTGAGCACTGCAAGTGCCATTATTTCTGAAGGCTTCAACTTGTAAAACACACGTAGAGGAAAAATAGAGGGTATTGAAAGAAGTAAGACCTGAGCACAGCCTAAATAAACAAATCAATCTACTATTTAAGATGAAAAACTCCAAAAAGAGTTAAGTTGTAGTTCCACTGGCTTAAAATAAAGTTGAGTTGTATTATTGGAGGGGGGAGGATCTGACCCAAAAAACAAATTCATTTTTTACTATGGGTTTGGCATTGTCTCTAGAACAACTTTCACAAAAGTGAGTTCTGCAATACACACCATTTCTGTGATATATTTCACAAAAATAGCATTCCAGAGTAGAATAAGTATTAAAGAAGAAAAAACTGCTTAATTTTGCTACAGAATATCTAAAATACTATCATTTAACATGTAATAATTATGTCAGCTATTGACATATTTTAAATTTTTTGTATTAACTCTTCAAAATCCAGCATGTACTTTTAATATGTGTAAAAATATGTATGTGTGTAGATGTATTTGTGCATGTGTTTGGAAATATTGCAATTCATATTACTTAAAAGAGTAATTCTTTAAACAAAATGAATTAATGTAGGCATTTTGGAAAAATGAAAAGAAAACTTTGTATTAATATGATTTGAGAAGCTGACAGAAGGCAGTAATTAAATGGTGAATAGTCTGGATGTGAAAGGGGGGGAAAAAAAGTACACATTGGTGGTTACAGAATAGACAGGGGGATGTTAAAAAGAACAAAGGAAATAGAGAAGCCAAAGAATTTATATGTATGACCCATGGACATAAACTAAAGGGAGCATTGCTAGAGGGAATGGGGTACTGTGTGGAGGGGGGCAAAGGGGGGAAAATTGGGACAACTGTAATAGCAAAATAAATCAAATATATTAAAAAATAAAAACTGAAAAAAATTAAGGATTTATTAAAACTGCTTTAAAAATCAAATCATCTAAAAGGATACATAAGGTCCATATTAGAAACTGTCATAGGTCACTCTATCATTTATATAATCAATATCTATAAACTGTAAGGATTTTTACACAGAACTTGAAGGTATTAATTTCTGAAGTGGTAGAGAGTTGCCTATTTAGCAGGAACAGGAATCACTGAGCTCCTCTTTCCAATTCTCAGAAGAAAGCACAGGCTGATTGAAGGTACCATCACCATTTGCTGGACTATAGACCTGATGTTATGAAATTTGTTATAATCATGTGTACCTTCTTCTGACACACAGCACCGTCTATTTTTATGGAGCACAGACTGATTCTGAATTCTGGGTTACTATTTTATAATAAAGCAAACTAGTTAATATCTCTGAGTCTCTATTACCGCATTTGAAAAATGTATACAAAAATATTATCTATTTCTCATATGGTTGCCTTCAGCATTGAATGAGATAATACATGTAACAGGCTTAATACAGAAAAAGAACTCAACACAAGCTGCTTATGTATTATAATTATAGGACATGCTTTTAAAAACCCACATGGACCTTGAATCAACTGACTTGAGATAGTTTTTCTAATCAGGCTTTACCCAGCCAGAATTTTCTCAACCTCAAATTATTCTATTAGGGGCCTGAAAGAAACAGTAGGAATTTTCATAACTAAGGACAATAAAATCTGATTCCTCAATGAACAGTTCTTGAACCTTGGTCAAGTTATCTAATTCCATTAAATTTCAGTACACTGGTATAAGCACAAATTTACCACCTGCCTTTCAAGGTAGTGTTGTGAGAAAAGTATGAAAGGAGCCTCACATAATGCCTGAAATTTAATAGATGCTTATAGATGCTCAGTTGTTGCTTTCATTATATCTATTCTATCTCATTCTCTGAAAAGGACTCTGCCTCTAGTTTTAATAAAACTATGGATCACCTAATAGGTTTAAGCTATAGCTCCCAAACTTTCTACCACTTCTGGGTTTCTTCACCTTCATTTTCACTTATCTTTCCTCCTTTCTAAGACCACCCTCTATTTTACTCTCTTCTTTCTCATTCTCAACTAATACTGTATGTCTACAAAATTATTTATAAACTGCTTAGCATTGTATTCAAAATGTCCCATAACCTCTTCTTACTGCCTTGTCTTCTATAGTGAAAACAAATAACTTTATTCAGAGGAACATACCTTCAATATAAGTTCCAAAGAATTGCAACAAGTAAAACTCCTCCCTGCCCTGATAACAAACAATTCCATGATCCAAAGTTACAAAACACACATAAGCAAAACCCAAAAACTGCCTACAGATGAGAAATAGTAAATAAAAAGAGAGAAAAATAGATTTTTAAGAACTTTAGATAAAATCACAGGGGCTTTATATTAATATTGTTTATGTTCAATATTACTAGATATAATAAGAGGAAGCAAAAACATAAGCAAAGCACAAGTCACTCAAAAAAATTCAGCAATTGTAATAAATAATCAAATACAATTTCTAAAATAAATACAGCCACTGATGATACTAAAAATTCAATTAAAGGGTTAAATAGATTAAATACATTGAAGAACCAATTAGTGTCTCAGAAGTCAAGAGACATAGAAAAGTGCATAAGAAAGTTTAAAAAACCTGCCTAATATGGGTTGTAAGATAAAAATAGAAAAAAACAGTGAGAGATGATGGTCCACGACAGCAACTTTCAACCTTTTTCATCTCATGACACACATAAACTAATCACTAAAATTCTTCAGCACACAAAAAATTATATACTTTTTTGCAGATCTGACCAAAAATAAGTATAATTTTGATTCATTCTCACTGGACAGCTATTGTTGTGTTGGCTGTTGTCCTATTTTCATTTGACAGTAAAAGGGAAAGGAGGTCTGGGCCCCTGGCTAAATAGTCAGGTATTGCATGTTTTAAAAAATCTTGTGGCATACCAGTTGAAAATTGCTGCTCTAGGGGATGATAAGGGTTGAGAAATTTTTTGTAATTGAAAAAGAAAAAAAAACCCTATGTATAAATCCACATGAAGTTCAAAAAGCACAACTAATCCCAAACAGGAGGTATAAATCCTCATCAAGACACAATGTAACAAAACTTAGAATGCTAAAGAAAAGAAGAGGCAAATCAAGGTAAAATCTGAGTATCTGTGAAAGGGGAAAGTGAAAAATCTGGCACACGTACCAACAGGAAAAACAGGTACTTTGTGAGTTGGCTGATGAGCCACTGATAGCATTTTTACACCAATTACTGTGTTTATCATTCCAATGGATTCTTATAGTTTTCATTTCTTTGCTGATATTACCTATCTGATTTTTTTTCACCTTTTCCTTAGAGCCTTTAGCATATTGATCATGGTAATTTTAAACTCTGTGTGAGATAATTTCAAAATCTGTGTTGTATATGAAGCTGGTTCTGTTGACTGCTTTGTCTCTTGGTTGTGTTTTTTTTTTTTTTTCTTACTTTGTCCTAGGCTTTGTAATTTTATTTTTCTGTTGAAAACTGGATAGCTTGTATAGGACAGTAGACTAAGGTAAGTGGTTTTATGCTTGGAAATGTGCACACTTTTCCTTCTGCTAGGACGTTACTGTGGGGGATTTGAGTTAATATAGTCAGGAGTTGGGTTGGGCTTGAGGTTTGTTGTTTCTGTGGTTACCCTCAATACACCGCAGGATTCAAATTCCTCTAGCAATGCTTTATTTTTAGATTGGGGGCTGGTTTGCCAAAGGGTGTCTGTAGGTCTTCCCTTTGCACAGCATGTCAGAGAGGGTCAGTCTCCAGCAGTATTCCACTGTTACCTGTCCCAAGAAGTTGGCAGGGCAGGAACATGTCGGCCCTATTATTCTGATAAAGCCTCAGTCTTAGGCTGTACTGTCCTTGGATCTGAGTACTTGGACTTCTTAGTGCTCCTGTTCTATACCCAGCTATAGTCCTAGGCACAAAACACAGCCCTGCTTCAGATACAAAGATTTCCCTAGTGCCCTGAGATTAGTGTCCCACGCAGATTAAACCTTTTGTTCGTACAACAGGCAAGCAAGTTAGTGCCCCTCTTATATTGGCTGCTATTCATTCCCTCAGACCTGTACCATTAGCTCCTTCTTCTCAAGGCTTATTAATCTTTTCTGTTGCAGTCCTGTTAGGGTTGAAAAGAACTCTGATACCATCCTTAGTTCTTCATTCTCTCGCTAGCCCACACTTGGCCTCTACCAATTTGGTGTTTATTCTATATCTGAAATATGCTTAACAGCTTCTGGCTGCTTCTGCACTTGTTTCCCCTTAAAGTTGGGGCTAGCTGGCTGCCCTCTGACCTTGCTGGGTTCAACAAGTCATGAACTTAAGAGTTTGACTTTTTTTTTTTTTAATTGAAAAAGTGGGTGTAATGCCCTTTTTGGCTCTCTACACCCCTGAACAGAAATAAGAAGTCTTAAAATATTTGGCATTGTTTTATTTTGTAATTTTCATGTCTTCCCTTATTCTGCATTTTTCTCCCTTATTGCTTTTTAAAATATTTTATTGATTACGCTATTATGGTTGTCCTGATTTTCCCCCCTTCGTCACCCTCCACCCAGCACCCCCACTCCCTCAGGCAATCCCCACTCCATTGTTCATGTCCATGGGTCATGGGTATAGGTTCTTTGGCTACTCCACTTCCTATACTGTACTTCACACCCCCATGGCTGTTCTGTAACTACCCACCTGTACTGCTTAATCTGCTCACTTCTTCACCCATTCCCCCTCACACTACACACCCTTCCCATCTGGCAACCCAAAAATGCTCTTTATGTCCATTGTTTTGTCTCTGTTCTTGTTTCCCTAGTTTGTTTTTTAGATTCAATCATTGATAGATATGTATTGTCATTTTATTGTTCATAGTTGTAATCTTTTTTTACTTAAGTCCCTTAAAATTTCATATAATGGTTTGGTGATGATGAACTCCTTTAGCTTTTTTCTTGTCTGCAAAACTCTTTATCTACCCTAGATTCTAAATGATAGCTTTGCTGGGTAGAGGAAACTTGGCTGTAGGTCCCTGCTTTTCATGACTTTGAATATTTCTTGCCAATCCTTTCTAGACTGCAAAGTTTCTTTTGAGGAATCAGCTAACAGCCTTTTGGAAGTTCCTCTGTAGGTAACTAACTACTCTTGCTGTTTTTAAGATTCTCTCTTTTATCTCTAACCTTTGGGATTTTAATTATGATGCAGCTTGGAGCGAGCTTCTTTGCATCTATGTTTGTTCTATGTATTATTAGGTAGAGCAGCTTTTTGACTCCGTTTTCCCGTGTCTTGGTAGTGTGGCCTGGTGTAGTAGGTGTCCTGTAGGGTCTGGTAGTAGAGCCTCCCCTTCACCCCAGCTGGGTACTTGAGGTGCACCTTCCTTGTGGGCTGAATACCCCCTCCTCTTGTAGTTGAACCTTGGTTGCTGTTGGCAGATCAATGGGAGGGATTTACCCAGGCCAGTCAGCTGCAAGGATTGGCTGTGACCCCTGAACACCAACCTTCACCCTCCATGGAGTATCAGCTGTGCAGGGCAGGGTGATGGTGCTCCGATGTGGTCTGCAGCTGTCCGCTGGGTGTGCTGGCCCTGGGGTTTCCCAGTGGTGCAGGCCAAGTTCAGCAGCCACCTGCATTTTTCCCAGGGCCACCCTGTCTGAGCTATAAAGCAATCTGAGATGCTACTACTTGGGCTGGACTAGGAGATTCCCAGGTGACACCAAGCTGTGAATCTAGGCTGGCTGCTGCTAGTGCCATGCCTGGGGCTCATGGAGGCAGTTGTTGTTTGTTTGAGAGGATTTATGAAGTTGTGAACAGGAGCCAAGGCAAATCATTCATTTGGAAAAGCTGGAGTGGACCTGTAAGTTGGGTAGGTGCAGAGTCTCTGGGGATCTCCAAGGCAGATTTACAGTGTTAGCCAGGTTGATGAAATCTCAGATATGGCACCAGCTTGCTGGCTCTGTAGGGGGAAGGTATAGAAAAGAGACAATGGTCTCTGCTTACTTTGATGCCAGACACTTCAGTTTCTATCTTTATTCTGCTGGTGCTTTTACTCTGCTACCCCAGTGCTGGAGCTCAGAGGGAGTGAGTCTGTGTAGGTGAGTCCATGTGTCGGCTCTTCTAAGAGGAACTTCTTGGGGCTCCAACAGTTTCTTCCACTGACTCAATCCCCACTGATTTTTGCAGCCAGAAGTTATGGGGAATTATCCTCCAGGTTCCAGGGCTTGGAACCCTGGGCTTGGGAGCTTGGTGTGGGGCTATGATTCCTTGCTCCCAAGATAACCATCCTGAATTTTTATCCACCACATGTGAGCGTGGGAACAGCCTGTTCATCATCTCCCTTTCTCTGTGCCTCGTACAGGTCTGGATGGATGTAGTTTCTTTAGTTTCATAAGTATTGGACTTCTGAATGATGGTTTTTCTGTAGTTTGGTTGTTAAGTTTGATGTGATTGTGCAAGGAGGCAAGCTGTGTTTACCTATGCCTCTATCTTGATCAAAAGTCTGTCACCTTATTTTCTTGAAGTTTGCCTTATCTTACCAAACCAGATGCAAAAATATAGAGAAAACCTGAGAAGATCTACAACCTTTCAAAAAAAGGAAGAGCAAGAAATTGAAAACTTACTTGAAAAGTTAAGAAAGAAAACTTCCCTAATTTGGTTAAGGAAATAAACATATAAGTCCAGGAATCACAGAGAGTCCCAAACAAGTTGGATGCAAAGAGTCACACACCAAGACACATCATAATTAAAATGCCAAAGGCTATAAAGAATTTTTTTTTTTAAGATTTTGTTAGTTATTTTTAGAGAGAGGGGAAGGCATGGAGGAAGAAAGGGAGAGAAATATCAATGTATGGTTGCCTTTCACCTGCCTCCCACTGGGACCTGGCTTGCAAGCCAGGCATGTGCCCTGACTGGGAATCGAACCAGTGACAGTTGGGTTTGCAAGCCAGCACTCAATCCACTGAGCCATACCAGCCATGGCAATAATCTTTTTATGATTTTATTTATTTGTTTTTAGAATGAGGGGAAAGGAGAGAGAATGAGAGGGAGAGAAACATTATTATGTGATTGCCTCTTGTGTGCCCCCAAACTGGGGGCCTGGCACACAGCCCAGGCATGTGCCCTGACTGGGAATCACACTAGTGACCCTTTGGTTTGCAGGTTGGCACTCTACCCATTGAGCAACATCAGCCAGCACAAGATAGAATCTAAAAGCATCAAGAGGAAAGTAGAGAGTTACCTACAAAGGAGTCCCGACAAGATAGTTAGCTGACTTCTCAAAGAAACTTTGCAGGCAAGAAGGGCCTGGCAAGAAATATTCAGTGATGAAAAGCAAGGACCTATAACCAAGATTACTCTATCCAGCAAAACTATCACTGAGAATGGAAGGGCAGATAAAGTGCTTCCCAGACAAGGTAAAACTAAAGGAGTTCATCACCACAAAGCCATTATTACAGGAAATGTTAAAGAAACTTATTTAAGAAAAAGAAGATCAAAACCATGAACATTAAAAATGCAACAAATTATCAACTATCAACAACTGAATTTAATAGAAAAAATAAGCAAACTAAGCAAATAACCAGTACAGAGACAAAATCATAGATATGGAGATCATTTGGAGGGTTATAAATTGGGATATAAACTGGGATATAAACAGAGAGGACAAGGTTCCACAGCTCATCAGAGTGACAGCAGAGAGGGGATGGGGTTTGCGGCTGACCAGTGGAAAGTGCAGTCACAGTAGGGTCACCTGTTGAGTTCCCAACAGCAGACCAGATCACATGGCTCACAGTTTCAGCCCTGAGGGCTGGGTGGGGGACTCATTGCTTTAGACTGTGAAAACCAGTGTGGGTAGAGGTGGTGGAAGAAACTATCAGTCTCCCAGCTGAGTCCTTTTGTTTAGGGGTCCCCACAGTCCTGAAACATCCACAGAACCACCCACTCTGGGAACCATGGCCAGAGCAACAGCTAGAGAAGAGCTAGTCCCATAAGGGAGGCAGGAGAAGGGCCTGGAAAGGGGCAAGTGCTGAGCAAGCAGCACTGTTCCCTCTCAGGCCCCTCCCTGCCTTACAGCACGACAACACAGTGAAACAGGTCTTCCCGTACTGACCAACACCTAAGGTTCCACTCCTTACAAAATAACAGGTGGGACAGCCCTACCTAAGATACAGAAGCTAACATAGGAGCCTGTCAAGTTGAAGAGACAGAGAAGTATGGCTCAAAAAATGGAACAAATCAAGGTCCCAGTGGCCAAACTAAATGATAAAGAAATTGCCTGGGGATGGATGTAATACAACAATAAAACAAAATAAAATAAAATTTAGAAAGAAAAAAGAAATAGCCAGCCTGACACATGCACCGTTTAAATTGCTGGTAATAAAGATGCTCACAGACTGGACAGATGTGCAGCAAACACAGAAGGGAAGAAATGAAGGCTAGGCCAAGTGAAACAAAGGAAAATATACACAAAACCAACAGTAAAGGGAAGAAAAGCGGGGTTCAAATCAACAATTTAGAACATAAAGGAAGAAATCAACAGCTAACCAGTAGAGATTGATGAAACAAGAGTTGAAAAAAATGAGGAGAGGCTTAGGAACCTCTAGGATGACTTTAAGTTCTTTGAAGGCTGGACAGTACTCTGTATTCACAAGTTCTTAAAACCACATTTGTTGAATTCACCCTCATCCATTCTGAAATAAATCTGAAACATGGCTTAAAAGCTGTGTTTGCATCCTTAGTATTTATACTGAGATAAAATTTGATTATGAAAATAAAACTTTCCATTATAAAAGATATATTTCTACTTTCTATAATCTTATTATTATTTTAATTGCAATGAAAAATATAAGGAAGTAACTCTGAACAATGTAAAACGAAATACATTTATTTTATTTTAAAGGATTTACATGTTATGTTCAAGTTGGAATGATGGTTTCTTTTTTTGCATGTAGGCATAGAGAATGATACATGAGTTAACTATGCCCTCTACTGACAAATAAGTATTTTTTGAAGATATTTCATTACAGAGAATTGAGAATATGATCTGCACTAATGCACAACATAAAAAACAAATGTACCTTTATAATAAAAAATGATTTCATAAAAAGAACCTTTCATATCTCAAGTATATTTAACATAGAGTTTATGAGAGAAAGGGAGAATTGAGAAGAATTATAATTTTAGAATTGACTGCTGAGAATCCCCATGTTACACAATTTTAGGGAGCATTGTTCACATTGTATTTTCTAGATTAGTGATTCTCAACCACGGATTTTTTCCAAGGACATCTGACACTGTGTGGAGATACTTTGGTCAGTACAATGTGGGGTTGAGGCCAGGGAGGCACTCAGTGCTACTTGCATCCAGCAGGTATAGACCAGGGATGTTGCTACTCATCCTAAAATGCACAGCGAAGTCCCCACAGTAAAGACTTATCTGGTCCAAACTGTTAATAGTGTTAAGGCTGAGAAATTTTGCTCTATGTGAGTATTCCCCCCTGAACTGTGTAACAAGGCAACAAAGTCAAATGGAGTATTATGACTAGCTTAAACTTTATTGAACGTATCAAAGAAGTTAAATCTCTGATATCAAAGAAAACAATTTTAGTCCTTTTTATTAAGGCTACAAAACTGTAGTTTAGACTGTTTCATATGTCCATTTTTTAGCTCTATTCTAGAGATGATACAATCTGTGCATAAACTTTTAATCTGTTAATGATATTTTTTAAAGTTATTGGGATTTTCATCCTACCTGTGTTTCCATTTCCATCATTCTTTGTTTTATTTCTTTTATTTCTGCCTGTGTTTCTGCTTCTCTAAGTCGAATGGTCATCAGTTCATCTTGTAACTCATTCACAGCATTTTTCTTAGGTGGGTCTTTCCATCTCCCAGTAGTACGAGCTAAGTGGCGCTAAAACACAAAAAATTATATTGTAACAAATACTGCTAGTATCAAATTAAGAGCTAACTTTACTGAGTAACTATGTCAAATCCAGTACTACATTAAATACTATCTACACATTATTGTATTTAATCTCCAGAAAATTTAAGCAGACACTATTATCTTGATTATACAAGGTATGAAAATGAAAATTATGATTAAGTAACTTCAGAAAGATCACATTGCAGATCTCACTGCCAGTAAATTGCATATTTCAGAAAACTCAGATATTGTTCAATTTTTTATACTATGATTAATTATTGTTAACAATACAAATTGTATCCTAAACTTTTTCATGAGATTTTCATACTTTTTAAACAAAATCCCAAGGGAAAAAAAGTTGAGCTATTCATGGACTAAGGAAGCAATATTAGAAATTAAGAGCAGTGTTCTCAAAATACCCGTGGTAGCCCTGGCTGGTGTGGCTCAGTGGATTGAGCTCAGGCCTGAGAACCAGAGTTGCCAGTTTGATTCCCAGTCAGAGCACATGCCTGGTCCCCAGCTGGGGGTGTGCAAGAGGCAACCACATATTGATATTTCTCTCCCTCTCTTTCTCCCTCCCTTCCCCTTTCTCTAAAAATAAATACAATCTTTAAAAAAAAAATGTTTTAAATACCTGTGGTGAAGGTATACGTCTGTTTGTTTTTAATTTCCAGTTTATTACTTCCTGATAACTTTGCTAGATGAATCACCTAACCCAAATTCAAACAAGATCACTATCCTGAAATATTGTCTAGTTTTTGTTTTCTTCCCTCTCTGCCTTCTGTCTTACATAACCTGGTTTCCTGTTCCTTGTCAACAGTTTCCCTTATATCTGATTATATTTGTTGACTTATAACTTGCCAAATGTCTGATTTATTTGTGAGAAACCAATTTTCAAAAGAAGTTACAAATTTATAGGCAAATTTATATTTGTGTCAGTTTCATTTCATACCGAAAATGGATATAAAGTCAGCAAGAGAAATACGTACTATATATAATTACAATAAGTAATATACGTGTGTGTATATATATATATAGATATAGATATAGATATAGATATATATAATTATTTCCTTACATTTTTTAGAAAAGTTACATATAAATTACAATGGTATAACAACAAAAAATATGACTTGAATCTCTATTTAATCTGTTTAATTATAAGAGTTTAAAAAAAGGGAGAAACAGCTTAAAGGTATTTTCAATTTACAAATGTTCTCAGTTGTGTACATTACATAAGGTCTTTCATACTTTAAACTCATGCCCTAGTATTGCTTATCAACTATTTCAAACTCATACACATTAAACATTTATGTTTTACCCTCTTTTAAGAAAGCACACAAAACAAAATATATTGGCATACCTGCCAATGCTCCTCTAAGTCTCTGACTTGTTGTCTAAGTTCTTTCAAACCCATAATAGCTTCCGCTTCTCTCAGCTTCACAGCAATGAGCTCTTCTTGAAGCCTTGCAATGTTATTCTCATCAGGAAAGGAGTTGTTTCTCTAAAGCAAGAGATCATTTAATTGGGGTTTTTTTAATTTAAAGAATAAAATAATGCATATAGAATAAGAGCTATTTTGTCCCATATGCAATCATAATTAATTTTATACAATTTTACTGAGTCATAATTTACAAACCATAAAATGTACCCTTATGATATGTACTAGAAAATAGTTTTTAATAAGAGTATTCACAGGGTTGTGCAACCATGATCATGATTTAACTTCAAAACAGTTTAATCACCAGCCCCCAAAGAGACTCATTACCAGTCACTCCACATCTTTCCCTCCCTCCAGCTCTTGGCAACCCCAAATCTATTTTCTGTCTCTATGGATTTGCCTATTTGTGACATTTCCTATGAATGAAATCATACAATATTTGACCTTTTATGACTAGCTTCTTTCACTTAGAATGTTTTCAAGGATCATCCTTGGAACATTGCCAACTTATGTTTCATCATATGAATATATCACATTTTATTTGTCCATTCATAAGTGTTGTTTCCCTTTTTTTTTTTTTTTTTTTTTTTTGCTAATATAAATAATACTGCTATGACTATCTATAAAAGTTTTTGTGCGGACCTATGTTTTTATTTATTTATTTATTTAATATTTTATTTATTATTTTTAGAGAGAGGGGAAGGAAGAGAGGCAGAGAGGGAGAGAAACATCAATGTATGGCTGCCTTTCACCTGCCTCCAGCTACAAACCTGGCTGGAGACCTGGCTTGCAACCTTGTTATGTGCCCTGACTGGGGAATTGAACCAGTGACCTTTGGGTTCGAAGGCAGGCACTTTATCCACTGTGCCACCAGCTAGGGCTCTCACATTTAATTTTTAAGGTACTGTCAAACTTTTCCAAAGCAGCTGCAGTTTTACATGCCTATAGGAATGTAGGAAGGTAACTACTTTATTTTGAGAACACAGAAAGTCTACCTCTGCTTTAATAAAATACTAATGAGTGTCACAAAGCAATAAGATTAAGAATGTTTTTCATGATGACAATAAGTTGACTAACCTTGAAATTAGGACTCCAAATGAATCATAAACATCATTTATACTTAAAGACTTATGGAAAGGATAGTCTAAAATCTCTGTACATTAGTCACTATTTATGTCAACAGTCACAAAATTCATATCAAGATGATCCACATAATTCGTTTCAAGGGTACAAGATTTAGATTACTCTCCCACCATACTGAAAGACCTGTCTTAGGTTATAGGGTAGTCCTGTATTAAACTACTCTGTGGAGTGACCGAGAGATCCTAAATGAGGCTCCCAGTATAAGCTCCTGAGGTAAACTGAGACCCTAATGAGGTTAACTTGAATCTATAAAATATCTATCTCTCTAAAATATTTCATGGTACACATGCAGATTTTAGCCCACAGTGACAACGGAACAAAGTTATTCCCACCAACTACACAATTTTATAATGAACTTTAAATATTTTCCATATACAAAACCAGAAACTTACTGCATATGCACAAAAAGAGAGAACCCTACATGAGGAAATTAACAATAGGAAGCATGAAATCTTCCAATTTCTTTCCCTTTCCACTCAAAACCATGAATACCAATAAAGCTACTTAAGAAGTCCATTTTTCCCCTGGCTGGTAGCACAGTGGACAAGGCGCCAGCCTGCGAACCCAAAGGTCGCAGGTTCGATTCCCAGTCAGGGCACATAACAAGGTTGCAAACCAGGTCTCCAGTCAGGTCTGTGGCTGGAGGCAGGTGAATTCATTGATGTCTCTCTCCCTCTCTGCCTCTCTCCCTTCCCCTCTTTCTAAAAATAATGAAAATAAAATATTTAAAAAAAATAAAAAATAAAAAAAGAAGTCCATTTTAAAATTGGACTCAAGGACATTTCTTACTACCAAAAATTCACAATGGAGAGATCCAGATTCTTATTTAAATTATGCAGCCCAGAATACTCCTAAGTTATAGTTAGAGACCAAATATTCTGTTAGGCATTTTTCACAGCATTCTTGTAGGCATTTTTCTTAATAAATAAGAGAATAAATTTTCTAAAAATATAAAAAATAGCAAGATTTCTAGCAAAATTATTCCACTACTCACTGTAGTTATATCTTGCTCTAATTCATTAAGAAATAGTTAAAAACAACTCGAGTCTGTCATGTTTGTTATTTATGAGCCTTTGATTCAATAGCTAGATATTCCCCAGGGATAAAAGGAATAAACTCAACAGCTTAAATCATCCATGATTTTACAGAGAAGAAAACAGTCTGTTATCTAGAACACAGGCTCTCAAGTCTGACGCTTAGAAGAAACATAAAAGCATTTCTATTTCCACTGCTTGCCTAATCCTTCAAATTCTTTAATGATTTTGAAAAGAAGTAAGTTAGCTTCTGTAGTATACCTCAGGCTAAGATCTTCCTAACATTCTATAGCTCAGAAAATTGTAAGTTACATCCAGATGAAATTTACCTTGAAACATTTATGTATTAATCATATTCAACTCTTTACAGATGAAGATATTATAATATTTGAGGACAACAGTTAATTTCTATCCCCTAAGTTTCTCTTCTCCAACATTTAGATATTATTCATATCAAAATTATCCTGGTTATTTTCTTCTAAAAGGACTCTAATCTCCTTCATACCCTTAAATGTGGGGCTTTGAGTAGTTTGGCAACAACAAAGAATAACTGGGAATCTTATTTTTTTCCCTTTCCTCTCTCAGTAATATGTAAAGTTTTTAATGTGTAAAAACACCAAATCCAATTTAATTGCTCAGTAAGTACTTTGCAAGTACCAACCGCATGTCCTGTCTAATTCGGGAGCAACAGCATTTATGATGTTCCTACCTTCTCTAAATCCAGAACTTTATCCTGCATTTCCTTTAGCGCACACTGAGACTCGGCTTCATTCAGACGGGCTTGAACCAATTCCTTCTCCAGCTGCAGCACAAAATCCTCATTGTAGTTGGAACTGCATTTATGCTACAAATTATAGGATTATAGACATTATTCAAATTTCATGAATCATGAACATGTATATACAATAGAAATAAATGCAACTGCAGAGTACAGTAATTAAGGGCCACCAAATAATAAAAGTTCCATCTACCCAATATTTTCGGGATATTTCCTCCAATTAACTTTCCAACGAATAAAAAAGTCCAGGTTTGATATCATTAAGGATGATCACATTATTGGGTGTTGGAAAGTGGTTATTATACTATCAAATCTAATTTGTAGAAAATAAATATCTTTTTATCTTTCTATTCATCCAGAGACTAAGAATTTGCTGTGACTCTGCAGACCTGAACTGTCCACAGTGCAGCCATTAGCCACAGAGGCTACCCCACACCTGAAATGTGACTAGTCAAAATCAGAAAGGTTGTGAGTGCAAGATACAAACTCAACTTCAAAAATATGAAATACAAAAGGTAAAATATCTCAATACTTTTTAGATTGATTACCTGTTCAAATAATATATTAAATACACTGAGTTTAAGATATTAATATTATCTGTTATTACTACTTTTTTTTTGTTATTACTACTTTTAATGTGGCAATTTAAATTCATATGTGGCTCACATTATATTGCTATTGGACTGTACTGTTACAGACTAGAGAAGGCAAGTATATATTTACTGAAAATTCTATTTTAATGTAATAGACATAAAAACAGGGGATTCACAATAAGGTGAACCAACCTAAATTCCAGCAGAACAAAATGTATTTTAGAAATGTACATCTCTTTAAAGATATGTATAAAAATGATTACTGGAAGCAGAGAAAGATGCAGATGCTGCATGTGGAAGCATGAAACCTTCCCATTTCCTTTCCTACTTTAATGTGAGTACCAATGCAGCCCCTTAAGCTACCTTTTTTAAACCAGTTTCTATACACAACTTGTTCTAAGAAAGCAAAAAGATATCTAATTCACAACAAAATACTTCCTAAAATAGACTGTCACTTCACATTTAATTCATGTAGTAAAGAAAAAGTGACAACTCAAAACTCCAAAATAAAGTCATAGAAAACAATCTCCTAGTGAACTAGCATTAGAAGAGTTTCTTTTACTCTTCAGTACATTAGGAACAAAATGTCAAACTGAAACTCTATTAAAAAACTATAAATGCTTAACCAAAACATATGGTACTCCCTTGCCCCAGTAACCAAAAAAGATGATGTCATTTTAAAAAGTAGTTCACTTATTAAGCAAATGAACTTTTAAATTTAATGTATTACACGTTATTTCTCCTAGTGATTTTCTATTAAAATATTTCAATACAAGTACATCTGTAACATATATCATGTTAGCAAATACTTACCTTACCAAATAGGGAAAGACACTTTTTTGGAATGACCATAATTTTTATTTAATGAGATCATAGTTATTTTATGAATAATGCTAGTTTTGTCATTTGCTTTTTGCTCCCCCCCCCCCCTTTAATCTAAAGCCCTGAGAACTGCAATTTAGATTTGTTTGCCAAGACTCTAGTATATCAGGAGATCCCCAGGAAATGTATCAACATAAATGGCCCACATGAAAATGGATTCATTGATCTGGTATAAACCAAATGACTCAAACAAGTACCTCACACCTGTCAGAATGCCCATCATTAACAAATCAACAAACAAGTGCTGGCGAGGATGTGGAGAAAAGGGAACCCTGGTACACTGTTGGTGGGAATGCAAGCTGGTGCAGCCACTGTGTAAAACAGTCTAGAATTTGCTCAAAAAAACTAAAAATAGAACTGCTTTTTGATCCAGCAATTCCACTGCTAGGATTATACCCAAAGAATCCTGAAACACCAATTCAGAAGAACCTATGCACCCCTATGTTCACAGCAGCACTATTTATAATAGCCAAGTGCTGAAAGCAGCCTAACTGACCATTAGTGGATGAATGGATCAAAAACAAAAACAAAAACAAAACTGTGGTACATTTACATAGAATACTATGCAGCAGAAAGAAGGAACTCCTACCTTTTGCGATAGCATGGATGGAACTGGAGAGTATAATGCTTAGTGAAATAAGCCAGGCGGAGAAAGACAAATACCATATGATTTCACCTAATACAGGAAACTAATGAACAAACAAATGAGCAAAATAGAACCAAAGACATGGAAACAAGGAACAGACTGACAGTGACCAGAGGGGAGGGAAGAGGGGAAGAACGGGGAAAAGAAGGGAAAGAGTTTAGTTAAGGAACTAGTATAACTGACCCAATGACATGGACAACATGTGGGGATTAAACTGGGAGAAAGGATGGGGTGGGTGGGGCAGGACTGAGCAATTGGGGGAAATGGGACAGCTGTAATACAACAATAATTATTTTTTAATTCAAGAAAAAAGTACTAGTATTGGAATACATTTTCTTTCAGTAAAATTTACAAAACTTCCTATTATCCTCTATTGTTCAAATAATAAATTCTAAATGCTATTGTTTACACATTAGTTCTCCTTTCATACTTCCCATTTGTTTCTCAATCCACTGCAAACTAGCTTTAGTCCTTGATAGAACTGCTCTAATTACTAACAAAAAATCTTACTTAAAGCCCTTGTATTTAGCTCTTACCTTCACCAGTCAACTGAGCACTCTTAAATAAAACTTTCTCCTCTTAGATTTTGTTACTTTTCCATTGGTACTCCTGCCTTCTCTGTCTCCTCTACCAATTCCACTTCAAATAGGGGTGGGTGGGCCTTAGTAGGCCATGTGTGTGTATGTGTGTGTTTGTGTGACTTAGTAGGCCCAGGGTTTTAATATTGCATTTTCTCTCAATCTTTCTGTTAATTTTCTTATTTTATAGATCTACCATGTGATCTCACCCATTGTCTATACAGTCTGTGTGTGTGTAGGCAGTATCAGAAGCTGTCTATGTGTATCAGGCATTGTCTTTATAGAGTCTACTTAGACAATGAGTGAAATTACCAGGGAAAGATATGTAAACTAGCAAAAAGAAGATGGTGGAGGGAAAGAGAGACAGGCATAGGAAGAGAGAGCATACAATGATGGAACTAGAGGTAGACAGACAAAAAGACAGATATTACAACTCCCAAGTCCATTATTTCTAGCCAGATCTTTATATTAAGCTAGATCCATATTCACAACTTCCAACTGGTCTTCTGCCATCTGGCTGACCTTATATTTACCTCATGTTCAACATGTCAAAACCGAATTCCCCACATTTTCCTAACGTATTTAATATTTTGTTAAGAATCCCACCATCCAACATGTGACTAAGTCAAAACTTTCCCTCTTATATTCAACCCATACCATTTGATCACAAAACATTTTTCTTCCAGATAGCTCTTGAATTTACCTATTCCTCTCCACTTTCACTGTCTTTGCTTTTATTCATGCCTTCATGTCTTTGGATCTCAGCAATAGTCCTACATAGATCCCCCTCTTATTGTAGCTGTTATAGTAAGTGGGTATAATTACTTAATATTTTATTTTATTTTTCACACTAAATTGAAGTGAATAGAAGGCATTTTTATAGTTCTTCCACTTAGACTCTACTTCTTTGAGCCAGGGGAAATTTTGATTCCATGTTTATTAATACAAATGGGTTACTGAAAATTATACAAACATTGATATGCTTTTAAGAAGTATTCAGAATGAATCTAACTCCATGAAGTGACCTTCACCCAGGTCAATTATAGTTATATGCATTTTTGTTGAACAAAATTATTTTTGAAATTAATTCTTAATATTGATATAGTTTCACTAAACAGAGAGTCTGCACTTTTGTATTACAGCTTGGATTTAGAAAAGGCTCTAGAATTTGTCTGGCTGGTTGGCTGCAACATAGACCAAAAGGTGACCCACAATGAGTGAATTGGAAATGCTGGATGTACCTCAGTTGAATGTAGAAGGAAAAAATTGGTAACAAAGAAATCTGGGGAAGCTGTGTGTAGACAGTCCTCTCTGAAAGGCTGAAAAAGTGAAGATGTGTGTGTCCAACGTGACTGCTTACTAAAGAGTGGGCTCAGTAGAGGAGGATTTTAAAATCAGTTGGATTGATGACCCATTCTGTGGATACCAGTGAGCATCCTTCTCAGACACCCCTATCATCGCCCAATAACAGGCTTATGAATGAAGTGGCCATGGTGACAAGGGTGGAAGTTCTACATAAGCTCAACAACATGGACTTCCACTCACCAAGGCTACAGCTACAGCTACTGCTGAATGTTCCGTCTGCCGGCAGCTGAGACCAATACTGAGCCCTTGATATGACACCATTCACTAGGGTGATCAGCTAGCTACCTGGTGGCAGGTTGATTACACTAGATGGCTTCCATCATGGAAAGGGCAACGTTTTGTTCTTACTAGAACAGACACTTACTCTAGATACGGATTTTGCATTACCATCTATGAATTTACAGCGTACCTTATCCACCAGCATGGTATTGCACACAGCATTTCTTCTGATCAAGGACATCACCTCACAGCAAAAGAAGTGCAACAATGAACCCAACCCCATGGAATTTACTCACCTTATCATGTTCCCTAACATTATGGAGCAGATGGCTTGACAGAACAGTGAAATGGCCTTTTTTTTTTTTAATTTTTATTTTATAATTTTTAGAAAGAGAGGAAGGGAGAGAGGCAGAGAGGGAGAGAAACATCAATGTATGGTTGCGTTTCACCTGCCTCCAGCCACAGATCTGGCCTTCTGGAGACCTGGTTTGCAACCTGGCCATGTGCCCTGGCTAGGAATCGAATCTGCCACCTTTGGGTTTGCAGGCCGGCACCTTAACCACTGTGCTACCAGCCAGGGCTGAAATGGCCTTTTGAAGACTCAGTTACAGTTCCAGCTAGGGCCAAAGCAAGGTTCCCCAGAAGTATGAATATGCTTTCAAGCAGCATCCAATATATGGTGCCATTTCTCCCATAATAAAGATTCACAGATATAGCAATCAGGGAGTGGAAATAGGAGTGATACCACTCGTTGCTACCCCTAGTGAGTCACCACCAGCAAAATATCTGCTTTGAGACTTTTTACTCTGCTGGTCTACAGATCTTATTTCCAGAGGGAGGAATGATTCCATCAACAGACATAACAATAATTTTACTACAATGCATGTGAAGACTCACCTGGCTACTTTGGGATCCTCATGCCTCTGAATCAATAGCAAAGAATGAGTTACGGTGCTGGCTGTAATAACCAATCCTGACTACCATGGAGAAACTGGCTACAATCCCACAACAGAGTTTCAGGAAAACATATCTGGAACATAGGATATCCTTTAGCGTCTCCCAGTAGTATCATGCCTCATGATTAAAGTCAATAAAAAATTATGAGAACATACTATAGGAAGGATAACTGAGGGCTCAGATCCTACAGAAATGAAGGTTTAAGTCACCCCACCAGGCAAAGGACAGCTGAAGTACTTGTTGAAGGCAATGGAAATATAAAGGGGGTACTGGAAGAAGCTTTCAGTCACAAATAAATACTAGTACCACCATGTGACCTATTACAGAAATGAGGATAGTAATTGTCCTGAGTAGTTCCTTTTAATTTTGCTATGAATATGTTTGTGTGTTTATCTATATCTATCTTCTTTCCTCTTATTCCCTTATATGACATAAGATGTATTAGCTTTATATCACTGTACATGTAAGTAGTTAATTTTACATAATATTTGTGTTACAGGATATTGAGAAAATATCACTCAAGGACTTTACCTTCTCTTCTGGGGAAGACATGAGTGCATTTTGGTTATGTATACAACTGTATCATGTTAGCCAGAATTATGACATTGTTATTGTCCTATGGAGATTAAGTATTATAGTTTAAGGAGATGCACATGGGTGCCATTTGATAAGGGTTAGACTTATGACAGTTAATTTTACATCTACTTGATTAGGCCATGGGGTGCCCAGATTAAACTTTACTTTTGAGTATGTCTGTGAGGGTATTTCCAGATGACTCAGTCCTCCCCACTGAGAGTGGCCATTACCTAATTGGCTGAGGGCCTTCTGACCTTAGGCCAGGATTTATACCATTGGCTTTCCCTGGTTCTCAGGCCTCTGGACTCAGGAATTATCCCACTGGCTAGCCTACGTCTCTGGACTGCAGATGCTGGATTTTGCATCTTCCCAGCATTCATAATGGCACGAGCCAATTTTTCACAATAAATGTGTGTGTGTGTGTGTGCGCGCGCATGCGCGCGCGCACCGTCTGTTGGTTCTGTTTCTCTAGTGAAACTTGACTAAGACAAGGTAAATGTTATAAATAAGATTAAAGTTATTAATTATGGGTTTTATTATTGTTGTTTGCCTTCGGTCCATTTCATATTTGACCCACTGGAGCTTCTGAAATTAAATTTTCTCTTTTGGTCATTCAAAAATTTCCCTGTTGAACTTTTGCAGATCTAAATTTTGTCAGGAAAGTGACACTTGTGATACTTCTGTCATTATTTAGTCTATTAAAAATTTTAGCTTAACAGTTTAAGCTCTAAGTTTGGTTTTTTATTAATAATAGTCTATATGCTACTGTCTGAGTAAGCTGGTGGAATCAAATACTGGAACAATGTTAATACTAATCCTGGTAATAGCTACCACTGATTGAGCACTTACTATATACCAGGCATTATTGTAGAGTACAACAATCCACTTAAGTCCCAAATGCACTCTCTTATATCCAGGACAAACTGTAGCACAGAGAAGTTAAGTAACTTGTCCAAGGACACACGACCAGTGAGTGGCAGAAACAGCATCCAATTGGCCATTGTTAAAAGATGCTGCTTTTTCCACAGGGGAAAAAAAGAGTATTATTTATAAAAACAGGTCTTAAACGTTATAATAATAATGACAACAATGATAGCAGCTAATACCTAGTAAGTACTTATCTGCTACACAAATGCTAAGTGCTTTGTGTTCTCATTTAACCCTCCCCACTTCTTTATCTTAAGTTTGTTATTTATTAAAGTACAGTTGACATACAGTATTATATTAGTTGCAAGTGTACAACATGGTGGTTTGGCATTTATAAACATTACGATGTGATCATGATAAGCCTAGTAACCATATAAAATTATATTACATTACATCCCCCTGACATGCTGATAAGGTAACTCAAAAGACTCAGCAAGATCAAACAGCAATCAGCAGTTCTGTTAATCAGGAGTAAGAGCCATGTTCTTGGCCTCTAAGCCCTGTGACAACTGAAATAATACAGGGTAGGTTTACAGTTGTAAGTATGTGAAACACAGAGTTTATTCTTGTTATTATTTATTATTATTGTATTATTTTCCATATGAACTATAAATCTACTTTTGCCTCATCCTATTTTACAGAGCTTGATATATTGTTCTAAGAATTAATGGTATAGTTGAAATCTAAGCATCTAAAAAAATGTACACATCTCACATAATGTTCCTGTAATAAGAAATTCGTAAGAGTATGCAGTCATATCTTAGTACTCATCAGCTTCAGAACTCACTAAATCTTGTATTCATCACATTTTGACAAGAAAAAAATGTTTCAGCGCTCAGCACTTGGTGGAACCTGTTGCACTTGCTAGAACTTGAGTCACAACACACCCCACAAGAGAAAATGTTTTATCGTTCAGTACCTATTAATTTCACACATCACAAGCTCGAGAACAAATGAACAAATATCAAGGTACCACTGTATTTCATATTTAAATTAGTAACCTGGACAAATATTCAATTTGTTTTACCAGATGGCAACTGCCATAATTATGATAGCTGATAGGTCAGCAAGGGGTCATTTATTTAAAAGTCTATAAATAAAGACTGACTTCTTTACACCTACATTCACTTTTGTCAATGAATCTCTTAATGTTCTTGTGATACCAGTAATCCCATTCTAATGAAACTGACAGAAAAAAACACACTATTTTGGCAGGTGGAGTCTCTGCTTTTCAATCCCATATGCTTTTCCGGTGTTGTAAAAGCTACAAAGGTAAAGATAAACTAGAAAGCCCTTAGTAATCTCCCTTGCTTGTGTCTTGAGTTAAAAAAATTCTCAAATTCAATGTTTGAAGGATATGTGAGTGACACAGTAGGCAGCGAATATTTCTATTTAAAAGAGAAATCTTGTAATATTAAGTTTTTAAAAAGTTGGAAAAAGGATTGTCTATATAGCTGTTTCAAATAGTCTCTAAATTTAATTATACATTAAGCAACTAAGTTTAAGACCTGATATTCGTATGTCCTCTTCAGGAACTTGCACATCTCATGAAACCCTATATTCTTCTTTGTGGCAGTTTTCACAACACTAATTAAATCAACTATGAAATTATTTTTTAAATTCTGTCACTATATTTTTTATCCAAGCCAGAGACAGTTTGAATTGCTGGTTTACTACTGTATTGTCAGAACTAATCTATGCTTTTCATAGTAGGTGAACAAACAGTATTTACTGAATAAACTAGTCAACTCTAAGGCCCTGGCTGGTGGCTCAGTGGATAGGTGCCAGCCTGAGAACCCAAAGGTTGCTGGTTTGATTCCCCAGCCAGGGCACATAACCAGATTGCAAGCCAGGTCTCCAGCCAGGTCCGTAGCTGGAGGCAGGTGAAAGGCGACCATACATTGATGTCTCTCTCCCTTTCTTCCTCTCTCCCTGCCCTTCTCTCTAAAAATAATAAATAAAATATTTTAAATAATAATAAAAAATAAAATAAAAGACAAAAACAAGCCTTAGTTTAAAAACAACAGAAGAACCATGGACACGGACAAGTGGGATTGACTGGTGGGGAGTAGGTGGGTGGGGAAAGGGACAGAGGGAAGGAAAAAGGGGATGGATGCAATAAAACAACAATAAAATTAAATTAAAAAAAGACAAAACAACAACAACAAAACCCCTCAATTACACACTTTATATTAAATGTGGGGCGTGGGAAGTGAATGTTGCAAAAATAGCATACAAAATCCATTTGCTCCAAAAATAAAATTTATAATAATGTGGAAATATGCTACATATCTAATGTCACATGTAATGCATCTGAAAAAAACTATTACATGAGGCAAGTAGTCCATAATAGGTTTCTATACAAGATAAAATTACAGCAGAAAAAGATTCAATGATTGGATCAAAAAACTTTGGTACATTTACACAATGGAATTCTATATAGCAGAAAGAAAGAAGGAACTTGTACCCTTTGTAACAACATGGATGGAACTGGAGAGTATTATGCTTAGTGAAATAAGCCAGTCAGTGAAGGACAAATATCATATGATCTCAGCCATTACAGGACAATAATGAGCAAAACTAACAACAAGCAAAACAGAACCAAATATATGAATACAGTGAATAGGCCTTCAGTGGTCAGGGGGAAAGGGGTTGGGGGGAGGTGGGAAGGGGAGAGGCAGAGGCAAGGAAGGGGAGCAGCTTAGATTAGAACCTAGTATAAAGGAACCATGGACATGGACAACATGGGATTGACTTTGGGGGGAATGGGTGGGTGGGGAGGGGGACAGAGGGGAGCAAAAAGAGATGGATGTAATACAACAATAAAATTTTAAAAATAATAATAAAAAATTCAATAAAAAATTAGATCTTGCTCTCCCTCTCAACATATGATCTCCAAATGTTTGTAATCCTACCTATACATGCTCCAAATAGTCTTATTAAAAACTTCCAAGCAATATGGAATTTTTAAAATTAGTACATATAATTATTCCATTAAATAATTTCTGCCCAACATCTGAAAAATTACATATATCCTTTAAGATGAAAGTTTATCTTAACTTTAAGATTTTTTTTAATTGTCTTTTTTTTTAATTTAAGATCTTATTGATTATTTTTGGAGAGAGGAGAAGAGGGAGAGGCAGAGAGGGAGATAGACATCAGTGTATGGTTGCCTTTCACCTGCCTCCAGCTACAGACCTGGCTGGAGACCTGGCTTGCAACCTGGTTATGTGCTCTGCCTGGGGAATCGAACCAGTGACCTTTGGGTTTGCAGGCCAGGGCCTGCAAGATTTTTTAATGCTGAAAAATGTTAAAACAACCACTACCATTACTGTATGCCCTCATTTATTATTTTAAACTAAAAAGAAAATATGATACTGTATGAATGCAAAACATCTAATCTTAGACTAAGGGCAAAATCAGTCTTGGAATAAGACCTCTGTTCAGATTTATGGGTATATTGATCAACATCCTAAGAGTTTATCAAACTCTTAGATTGTAAAGTCACCACTCTATTTTGGATTTTTAGAAAAACATATCAGTTTACCAGTATTTACAAATTAAATAGCTTTTTCTTTAAATGTCACTAAAGTAGAGCTAAGCAGTGTTATAACAGGAAAAGGTGTTAAACATTAACTTCAATATTCATAAAGAAAAACAAAACCACTAGTTAAATCAGGTGTAGCGCAATTCCTAAATGCTGCTGAACAAACATATTTTCTAAATTAAATTAGCTAAAAGATTTCACAACTTCCACTAACACTTTTTATTTTACTTAAGTTTATTCATGAATTTAATCTAAGATTAGTTTTTATTTTTCATATCAAATTCTTGGTTGTTAAAGGCATCACATCATTCTTTCATAAAATCTTGTGTAGCCTCCCCTTACGTACTTCCTAGTACAAAGGTCCCGAAACTGCAAAAGGCAATCATTTCAGTACTAGACAGCCTTAATTGCTAAGAGTCCCGATTCTTTATGCTGACTCTAGCCAACAAACTGCTGGACAAAACTGTTTATTCAGAGTACTGAAATGGTAAGCAGTCATGTGTAGGCAAAAAGCTTTTAAACAGATCAAGCAAGAGTCCAAGACAGATGATCTCAATTAGGATTAAGTATCCAACATAAAACACTCAAAAGGGACAAACTCAGGAGAGGCAACTGTACGACATTATTGTGTCATTTATTCTATCATTTCTACTTCTATAGGCTTCCTGGAAAAACTGGCATGGAACACATAAAACAAATACTTAAAGGGATACTTTAATCTTAATGTTTGGTTTTATCTTATGCTTAGTTTAGTATTTATTTAAAATATATTAAAATAAAATACTTATTTAACATTTAGTGTATATACTGTGTACTAAATACTAGTGTATATTTATTTAGTGTATGCATATATTTAATGTATGCAAAATTTACTAAATACTAAATTCAGTAATAAATTAACTCAATCATTTTTGAAAACCAACAATATCAGGTACAAACTATCAAGGTCCAGCATAAAATGACATCAATTTTCTGTTAAAGACAATTATTCAATAACTGTACAACAGAAATGCTTTATAGAAAATATCAATACCTAAAATTAATTAAAAATAAAATTTACCTTTTAAAAAGTACTTTGGGAAAGTTTAACATATTGTAAAAATATTATGGTATATTATTGTACTAACAGCATCAAAAACCATTAAAGCTTATATAAAACATTAAACAAACAAAAAGTCAATAAATCTGGAGTGATATGAAAGAGTCCAACGTAAGAAAGAGAGAGATTAGAGGGGGAAAAAGACAAAGATCTCTTTATTAGTATAAGCTAATAAATGTAGAAAAATGAGAAAATATGAAAATAACCACTTTGGAAATCCAATCAGTGGATGTTAAAACCAGCCCTGGCTGGTAGCACAGTGGATAAGGTGCCAGCCTGAGAACCCAAAGGTCGCTGGTTTGATTCCCCAGCCAGGGCACATAATCAGGTTGCAAGCCAGGTCTCCAGCCAAGTCCGTGACTGGAGGCAGGTGAAAGGCAACCATACACTGTTTTTCTCCCTCTCTGTCTCTCTCCCTTCCTTTCTATCTGGAAATAATAAATAAAATCTTAAAAAAAAAAAAAACAAACAGGTAAAAGGTCAATGAATCAAGGGCAAGATATTCATTTGGTACAAAAATATTTCTCAATAGATTATTTAATATTTGCAAAGAAGAAACCATACCTTTACAAGGGAAATAATCTATGGTAATCAAACTTAGCATCACTAAGTAGTAAGAACATCTTATGTGCTTTCTGATTTAAAACAAAATAAAGTTCACAATATCATCTATCATTTAAATGTCAAAATGCTTTACTGAATCTAGTTTACAGAAACTATGACACCATGAGTAAGAAATCAAATTTAGATGCAACAAGACAACTTGGCTACATGTGTAAAAAATCAATGTCATCCTATCTTTTCAGTCAGTCTAGACAGTTTATTGACTTTATTAATCATTTCAAAGGACCATCTTTTCAGAGATTTTTTCCTAGTTTTGTTTTGAACTGTTTTAATTTCAATGATTTCTACTATGCTATTACTTTTTCCTTCTACTTGCTTTAGGTTGAATTTGCTTTTATATGTCTTCTTAAGGCAGAAACTTAGGTTATTGGTTTGAAACTTGTCTCCTTTCCTAATATAAGCATTCAATGCTATATCCATACTGATTTTTCCCCCACTTGTTTAATCAGTTACTGAGAAAAGGGTATTAAAGGTAGGTACCCTTACTTCACCTTTCACTTCTATCAGTTCAGCTTCATGCTGCATTTGTAGAGCTTACATATGTTTAGAGACATAGAATCCTAAATACATATAATCCTAAATAAGACTGTTATGTCTTCTTGGTGAAATGATCCTACTACTATCACAAAATGTCCCTCTATTCCTGGAACGACCTTTTGTTTTGAAGACTACTTTATCTGACATTAATATAGAAACTCCAGTTTTCTTTTAGTTTAGTGTTTGCATGGTCTATCTTTTTCATCTTTTTACATTTTTCCTCCCAGTGTAATTAGTACATTGTGCTGTGCTATTTACCATTTTCAATATCTATGTAACAATCTACTTGGCCTCTATTACTCTGAATTTTTATAACTGAGGCCATCTCAGATTCACTCATACTCTATGAACAACCTTATTTATAGGTAGAGAAACATGAGAGAGAGAAAGAGAGAGAGAGAAAACAAGCAAACAAAACAAAAAATAACCCATGTCTGCTCTACTCTGGGACATTGCTGGAGCTAGTCTATCCAAACACCACTCCTCCCAAATCATGTTAAATTGTAGTTGTGGGTAGTAAGCCCCATAATCAACACTTACCCAAGCTGTTTTCCCATTAGTCCACTAATCCCCTGATATTTCAGATCTTGTTTCTTGTATGTCTTAAACCTCTTCTTTGGACTATAGCTCTTTACAGGTCATTGGTTTGGCAACTCTTATTTTAGGTCACTTTTCCAGTTGCTACCACTAACCTCTGCTCTACCTTCTTCCTTAGTCTCAATGCAAACCACAGCTCCCAGTAGAGGCAAGCCACTCTGGTCCAAATTTGTTGTTTCCTTGAGACTTAAACCTTCATTTATTTAGTCTTAAAAACAACTTATTGAGGCAAAATTCAAACAGCGATTTTAAAGTGAATAATTCAGCCCTGGCTGGTGTGGCTCAGTGGATTGGTGCCAGCCTGCAAACTCAAGGGTAGCTGGTTTGATTCCCAGTCAGAGCACATAAGCAGGTTGCAAGTCAGGTCTCCAGCCAGGTCTCCAGCCAGGTCTCCAGCCAGGTCTCCAGCTGGAGGCAGGTGAAAGGCAACCATACATTGATATTTCTCTCCCTTTCTCCCTCCCTCCCTCCCTCCCCTTCTCTCTGAAAATAATGAATACAATCTTTTAAAAAACTAATGTGAACAATCCAGTGGTATTAGTATAATCAGAATGCTGGCAACCACCAACTCTATCTTGTCTGAAACATTTCTACCAACCCAGTGTATAATCCCTTACCTATTAAGCAGTTTCTTGCCTGTTCCCCACCCCCACCTTCTGGCAGCCACCAATCTATATTCTGTCTCTATGGATTTATCTATTCTGGGCGTTTCACAGAAATGGAATCAGACAACATGTGATTTGTGGGGGGGGATCTGACTCCTTTCATTTAACTTTATGGTTTTGCATCTGACTCCTTTCATTTAACTTTAAGGTTTTGCATCTGCCTCCTTTCATTTAACTTGAAGGTTTTGCATCTGACTTCTTTCATTTAACTTGAAGGTTTTGGAGATTCATTCATATTATAGCATGTATCAGTACTTCATTCCTTTTTACGTCTGAGTGATATTTCATTTTCCTTTTTTATCCTTTCTTCCACTGATGGGTTTTTGGGCTGCGTCCTCTCTTTTCTGAATGTTACTACAAAAGTGTTGCTACACACTTGTTTGAATACCAATTTTCCATTCTTTTGGGTCTACATCTAAGGAATGAATTATGGATCATATGATAATTTTATGTGGGCCATATGGTAACTCTATGCTTAACTTTTTGAGGAACCACAAAACTGTTATCTACAGCAGCTGACCCTTTTACATTTCCACTAACAACATATAAGGGCGCCAATTTCTCCATCAAGTTGCTGACACTTATTTTCTGTTTGGCTTTTCTTTTTCTTTTCTTTTTTTTTTTTTTTAAAGATTTACGTAATTATTTTTAGAGAGAAGGGCAGGAAGGGAGGAAGAAAGGGAAAGAAACATCAATGTGTGGTTGCCTTTCACCTGCCTCCAGCTATGGACCTGGCTGGAGACCTGACCGGCAACCTGGTTATGTACCCTGACTGGGAATCAAACCAGCAACCTTTGGGTTCACAGGCTGGCACCCATCCACTAAGCCACCAGCCCAGGCTTCGTTTGCCTTTTTAAATTAGAGCCATCTTAGTAAATGTGAATTAGCATCTTGTTGTGATTGATACGCATTTCCCTAAAGACTACGTTGAGTGTCTTCATGTTTGTTGTCCACTTGTATGAAGTCTGCCCCAAAAGTATTGAGCCAATGTCAATATAATTAAAACAGTTTGAGCGGCCAGTATTTTGGGGGCAGACCTCATATATGTTCTTTGGTGAAAGGTCTATTCAAGTCCTTTGCTATTTTTAAATTGGGTTATCTTCTTGTTAAGAGTTCTTTATACATTCTGGATGCTAAATCCTTTGTATATTATGCAAATATACAATTTGCATAAATATTTTCTAACATTCTATAGTCCGCCTTTTCATTTTCTGGATAATAATGTCCTTTCAGGGCAAAAGGTCTTAATTTTGATGAAGTCCAGCTTAACCATTTTTGCTTTCTGTTGCTCATGCTTTGGTTATCAGAGAATTCATATCTAAGAATCCAATGACAACTCTGAGGTAATGAAGATTTACCCCATGTGTCCTAAGGGTTTTTTGTTTTGTTTTGGCGTTATATTTCTTTTTTGGGTGTTAAAATCATAAAATCTTTATTTAGACCATTTTAAGTTAATTTTCACTAGAGTGTGTGGTAGGAGAACAAGTTCATTCTTTTGCATTAGGATATCCAGTTTCTCCAACATAATTTGTCAAAGAGAGTATTCTCGCCTCACCAAATGGTCTTGGAGCCCTTGTCAAAAATCAGTTTGGCCAACCTGACGTGGGTCAGTGGGTTGACCATTGTCCCACAAACTGAAAGGTCACCGGTGTGATTCCCAGTCAGGCACATGCTTGACTTGCAGACCTGGTCCCCAGTTGGGGGCGCACAAGAGGCAACCAATTGCACATGGATGTTTCCTTTCTTTTCTCCTTCCTTTCCCTCTCTCTAAAAATAAATAAAATAAATCTTTTTAAAAATCAGCCATAGATGTTTGATTTTATTCCTGGACTCTCAATTTCTATCTATAAACTTTTGTATTCAATATGTCTATTCTATTCTATATGAAGGAATATATGGATCATATATAAAAGCTAGCAAGGTCTACATGTCTATGCTCATGCTAGTACCACAGTTTTGACTATCCAAGCTTTACAGTAAGTTTTACAACCAGGAAGTGTGAGTCTTCCAACTCCGTTCCTTTTTAAGACTACTTTCATTATTGAGGGCTCCTTGCAATTCCATTTTTGCAGAAGACTTGAGTTTTGGTAGGGTTGAATCTGTAGATCATACAGGTAGTACTAACAATGTTAACAATACTTAGTCTTCCCATCGAAGAACATGGGATGGCTCTCCACTTATTTATGCTTTACTTTCTTTCATCAACAGATGAGTCAATCATCAATAGATGCATGTATAAACAGTAATTTATACTTTCAATGTAAAAGTCTTTCATCTTCTTAATTCTTAGGTACTTTATTCTTTTGGGTTCTACTTTGAGTGAAACTGGTTTTCTTTTCCAATTATTCATTGTTACTGCAACTTTTTACTTTTAACTTACCATAGTCTTTGCATATAAAGTGAGTTTCTTACAGCTAGTCCTTTTTTACTTTTTTAAAGATTTTATTTATTTTTAGAGAGGGGAAGGGAAGAATAAAGAGAGGGTGAGAAACATCAGTTGGTTGCCTCTCATACATGCCCTACAACTCAGGCAGTGCCCTGACCAGGAATTGAACTGGCGACCATTCACTTTGAGGGACAACACCCAACCCATTGGACCATACCCATGAAGGCAGGTGTTGTTTGTTTGTTTTTTAATCAAATCTTTTAACTGGTATGTTTAGGATAATTGCATTTAATGTAATAATTTATATGGCTGAATTAAAACCTACAATCTTGCTTGTTTTCTATTTGATTTATTCTTTTTTTCCTTTTTTCTTTATTTTCTGCCTGATTAAAGTTATTTTTAAGTAATTTCATCTTACCTCTGCTATTTGCTATTTATTTACATACTTTAAAAAAAAACTTTTTTTTTATTTCCTTAGAGTTCATAGATCTGTATCATGCTCTTCCTTGAATGCCTCACACTTCTTCCTTGATCAAAACCTTTCTGTTAGGTGTACATTCTCTCTGGAATGCTCCCCTCTATATCCTTAGATGGTTTCCTTCTTCATATAACTCAGTTTCTAGTCAAGGTTAATTCCCCAGGTAAGCTCTCCAAAACCACCTTCCCTACAACAGTACTTATTGTAACTACCACCTTACTCTTGCTTTATTATTTTTTACAGCCCTTAACATCACCTAAAATCATATTTATTTAATATATTTCTCAACTAAAACATACACTTCATATGAAGTCTGTCTGGAACTTATGAGCTGCAGAAACTGTTTTCATTATATTGGCATTGGCTTGATACTTTCAGGACAGACATTTTGTATAATAGCAAACCTCATTTTCTTGTTTACTATTATACCCTCAGCAACTAGGACAATATTTTGCACATTTATTTTTCCAATAAATGAATACATGGCTCTACTTTAAAACTGTCAAGTCAGAGTCATACAGAACTGAGCAAAATGTGTTTACACAAACTAAACCTGATTATCTTGACAATAAGTACACTTGACAATAAGAATACTTGCTCTCTTTCTCATGACTAGGTAATTGGCTGCTACTTATATTTAGAGAAAAGGGGAAAGACAAGTGCTATGTAAAAATATGGGTCAAAAAATAAACACTTTAGCCCTGGCTGGTAGCACAGTGGATAAGGTGCCCCCAAAGGTTGCTGGTTTGATTCCCAGCCAGGACACATAACCAGGTTGCAAGCCAGATCTCCAGCCAGGTCTGTAGCTGGAGGCAGGTGAAAGGCAACCATACACTGATGTCTCTCTCCTTCTCTCCCCCTCTGCCTCTCTCTCTTCCTGTCTTTCTGGAAATAATAAATAAAATCTTTTAAATAAATAAGAAAGTAAACACTTAATGCCCATTTGATGAAAGAATTTTAAATGAAAAAAAAAAAAGAATAAGACTGGGAAACTGGAGCTCTCAGTCATGTACATGATCATGAGAGTAAACAATCGATGCTTTAGTTTATCGTGTTGCTAGCGTTTTCAGGGTGTTGTGTTCTGAGCACGTTTAAGGAGACTAGACTAAACTATGGTCTTAGTTGGGTTAGGTGTAGTAAGTGCATTTTTTGATGTCCAATATTTTTAACTTGATTTATGGGACCTAACCCCATTGTAAGTCAAGGAGCATCTGTATTCTTACTATAAGTTTGTGGTGGTAGATGGTTCTATTTGTAATTCAATATTTCTTGCTGGAATACAGATTTACAACCCTTATTCTGAAAGTTTTGGAGAATTCATGTAGGCTATAATCAGAACCTTTAGCAATAGATGTTCACTTTGTACCAACAGTATGCAAAGAAAATACTCTATCTGTCAAATACTCTGTCAAAATTCCAATGGATAAGATTTTGTATCCTTGGAGGTTAAGCATATTCTGTCCTCTGGAGCAATATAAAAAAACAGGCTAAATAATTTCCCATAAGATTACCTCTCAAATACTTGAAAGTGACTACACCTATTATGTTCCTATAAAGTCTTCTTTAGTGTAGTCTAAAAACAGCCAGGACTTCCACAAGCCTTTCCTACATTGTCCAGAATACAGTCTAAAAATTTCACATGATTTTTGGTATTCAAATGAAATGCAACACTACAAGTTTTCTGCAAGCTACTTAGAACTGAATTGGATCATTAAACTTTTAGGAAGGCCATACTTGTAATTTGGGGGAGGGGTGAACATATCATATTATTGGCTAATTCCTGATTTCTTATCAATTAAAATTTCTAGATCTCTGTTAAATCACTAAAATATAGATTTGCATTTTAAACTTAAAGGTAAAGTTATACATTTATTTGTGTGAAATAATCTTGTATTTTAGTTTCTTGTTCTGAATAGATTGTTTAAATATTTTTGGAATTCTGATTCATCATCCAACATATTAGCTACATTTCTGAAATACTTCGTTTATACAACTCTGAAACATACCTCACATATGAACATTAAATAATGATTAAAATACTTGAAACATAAGTTTAGGGATACAATGGCCTCTGGTATCTCTTCACTTCAACATGAACAGACTCTGGATATATTAATAATTAATCACTTATAAAACCACTTAAGTTTACTCCTTTCATCCATATTTCTTTACTTGGCCAGAAAGATATGATAAAAACATACCAAATAACTTGTAAAACAGCATGTATGACAGTTTTTGCTTATTACAGTAACAGGTTACTTTGTTATGACTTAAACATAGTAAATTGGCTTTTAGTGAGTAAAAGTTATATTTCTAGTTGTTCACAAACCAGATGTTCTAGGAATTTTTAATAAACCATCAAGGTCACTGATCCTCTTTTCAGATCTCTAACTATTACTAAATATAATAACTGTATTTGCTAACCCTAAAATCTTTAGTATCTCTTATTTTCTAATATCATTCCAAGGTAATAATATTTCTATGATCATTTTGCAAATTAATACCTAGGAATATGTACTTTGCTTTAAAATTGGAAATTTAACCAAGGCTCTGTTACTTTAACCTATTTTGTGCATCTCTGCTTTGTGTATCTGTTTTATACTTTATTCCAAAGGAGAATGTCTGCTTAATGAGAAAAAAATGGAAACAAAACTGAAGTAGGAATCTGCTTTCTTCTTTTTATATCTTAGCCCCACATTGTGGGTCTATCTTGTCCTTGGGTGAAAAAATACAAAGATTCTTTTTGTTACACTTAATGCCCAAAAGCTTCAGTTTATTCTGGCTATTCCTGCTTGTTCACTTAACTTTTTCATTATAAACTAACATTCTATATTCTTTATACTATCTACCTAGAGGTCTCAATATTTGGAAAACAATGCAAAAAGATGAATAACTCATGACTCTAATGTATATGACTATAACTTATGCTTAATGCTAATATAACACTTATCTATCCTTATAAAGTCACATTGCACTAATAGTTGAGCTTAATTGGTAACATTACCCCCAATTCTGCATTTTCTATTTTTATACTTCGATATTATTGACATTTCATAGAAAGGCAGGGCAAAATAGTTGAGTTCCTATCTTTCAAATATTCTTTACTCTCTTCTACTAATTTTTCTTAACCGTCTTTAATAATAGAATAGAAAATAATTGAAAGTTTAATTGTCAATTTTTTCCTTTTGTTTCTAGTTTTCTGATTTTTGTACCCAAATGATGTTTAATTTTACTGAAAAAAGTAATGTCCATTTTGAAGTCATTCTGTTTGCTTCCTAATCCATACAAAGTTGTAAGTTTAACACAACTTTTTTCTGCCTACCCTGTTACAATCCAACTCCTACTTGGAAACACAAAACTGAAAAAAGAAATACCTCTTCAAAGATTTACAGATGACTTTTCTTTTTAACTTTCATATTCTTGATTAAGATCACACTAGTCTGAATTTGCTAACGGAAAATATCTATGGGGCAAAGGATACCTGAGGACAGCTATACAATTAGTAGTTGTTCAGTACCCTAAGTTAGTTGACATAATTTTAGTAAGTTCACTCTTTCATTTTAACAACTTCTCTGCTTTTGAAAAAATGTAAGCATATACCTTTAAGCAATAATTCAGTATTTTAATTTAGGAAGTTAAGGCTATATTATTTCATAAGGCATAAACCACCACATTATCAAAGCTTTAAGTGAGATAACTGCATTTATTTCACATTGGACAGTTCATTTGCGCCATTCCAAAAACTTGCTGAAGCTATGATTTAAAAATTACCCGTGGCAAAATACCTATTATGAAATAGATTTCTAACACCTGAAAAGCAGGACCAGGACCAACATACATCACTCATTTTCTATAGACTGAAAACATAATGAAATAAATGAAATCATTAGCCATTTAACAAAGCTGAATAAACAGGAAAAAAAAATGTTAGGAGGTGTCTTTAGGCTACAATAAGACCACTAAGTGTAACAGACCAAAATCTGGGTAAGAATTTAATTCAAGTAGAAAACAAAATTATTTACAACACAAGCACACAAACTGTGCTTTTTAAAAAAAGGCTGAAAGGAAAGGGGATGAGAAGGGTGAGATAAAGTACTACCAGACTCCTTACCCATTGCTGCTGGTGCTGGAGCTTCCTGATGGTGCTCTCAGCCTGCTCCAGTTTAGCACTGGCCTCATCACTCTGCTGTTTGATGGTGGCCAGTTCCCGTTTTACGAGGTAGTTTTCCTCAGCCTCCTGGGCTCTTGTCACTTGTCCCTTAGGACATAATGTGTGTGTGTGTAAAGCAATTTAGGACAGAATCAAGACTGCCTTTGTGAGGTTTAGTTATTTACTTCGACATATTTTTTAAAAATCACCTCAGAGAACAGAACAGCCTAAGCAATTGTTAGCCAGCAACTCATTATTGCTCCAGCAAATTTTGGGGAACCAAATGAAAAATTCATCTGACAAGCTTAAGAACAATTTTCTTTTAGTCAATAAAAATTCAATTCATGCAATATTGTTGAATTGTACATGCAAAACTAAAATGTCAATGAATAATTAGTTAATTTCACAGAATCCACTGATTGCCATTTTGTAATACTTTAAAATAAGGTTAGGTTTAAAACGTGCAAAAAGTGCTTATTTTAATGAACCAAAATAACACACTTATTTTATCCAAAATAAGTTTACACCCATATATACCACCCAAAAATAATTTCTGGGAAAAATGCATGTAAAATTGCATGCATTAAGATATAAATTTCTATATATAAGACTTTCTTTAGAAGTTAGCAAAAATGCTAAGAAAAAAAAAACTATACCTGTATCAATCTATCTGCCAAGGAAGCACTTTCCTACAAAAGGAAAAATTCAGGTAGAAATGTAAGAGAAAGAAATAAAATAAGGATGATAAAATTAGGAATAAGAAGAAACAAAGCATACCCAAATTCCACCTACTTTTCATGTAATTAAAATGTAGGTTTTAAAACTATTTTTACTAATGTTTTTATTCTTAAACCTTAAAATATATACATATTAAAATAAGAATAGACTGCAAAAATCATATGCTTCTAGAAAAGACTAAACATAAATTTCAGGAGGCTTTTTATTATTTGGGACAAGTAAATATCTTCTTTATTAAGCATAGTTCTAAATTTATATTTTTAGAGTCAGCCATAGTGTCAAATGACTTATATGAAAGGGAGAAGGAATTTGAGTAAGCAATTCCCCTTACAAAGTGTGACTGCAATTTGTGCAACCCCAACTTCCAAAGACCCAAAGCAAGAAAAATATTACAAATGAAATTAAAGAGCTCAGCCATCATACTCTCTAGCAATAACTAAGCAAGTAAACTTTTCATTGCAGATTTAATGGATACATATGTTGAATTCTAAGTGCTAAAGGAAACATGTTAGCTATCCAAGCCAGTAAAATAAGATGCTAAATTTGTAGAATCAAATCCAAGCTTAAATACTTTCCAAAAAGCAACTTTATCATTGTGAAAAGTTCAATGAAATAGAAATGCCCTCTTTGCAAGAATGTCTCACAACAAAGATAAAAGACCACCTAAGAAGATGCATATTTTACTGTAAACTAAGTATTTAGTGAAAAAGTAAATAATTAAAACTAACTCAACCTTTTTACATAGTAACCAAAAAAGTAGAATTATCATCAAAGCAACTTTAATAAGCTGAAGGAAATATAGGAAAACTATTTTGAGTTCAATATAATGAACCTGTAATTATGATACAACAAAAATAGACAAGCATCCTGATCCTTGTGCATCCATATTTAACATAAAACCATCAATACTTTTAAACAAATGACAAATATGCAAACTATCCATTTTTTATTTATTGCTTTCTTGAATATGGATCCATATAGTTTCAGGGAAGGTTTTAACGTAATTGGCAACATCATAAAGAGTACTTTTAAACCTGCTTTCTCTCATCTTTGGTTAAAATGAAAACAAACAAAAAAACAAAACTCCAAAACACCAAAAGACTGTAAATTCAGATGTTTTTCTTAAAATAAATAAAAACTCTTATACTATACTTTTATTACTCAATATATTCTTATAGCATCAGAAACAAGACTACAAAAAGACATGTCAAAAGCATGATATAAGAAAGAGTGCAATATTTCCACATTTGCCCAGTTGTTTTATAGGAAACAAAGAGGAAGAGGTAACAAATGGTATCAAAATAGTTTTAAGAACCAAAAGCTTAAGTACAATTCCCCTGTGTTGAGAATCATATTGAACTTTTATATAAGAAATTAGTCAGTTACTTTGACTAAACTTAAAGCAATCCTAGCTAGGCCATACATGAATCATTACCACATTTAATATGTGGTTAGAAAAGGCAATATTAGAAACTCATCTTTAAAATAGATTCTCAATTAAGTTACCTCTAAAGAACATGTTTCAGAGATTATATGTAAAGAAAACAAATATTACTATAATAATAACCTTAGTTAAAACTTAATAGTTCAAGAACTAGTACTGATCAATTACTACTAATGATAAGTTATTTATTGAAGTAGTAAGATAAGTAGTCAATACCAGAACTTCAGAAACATACAAGGTCTGTCCTGAAAGTATTTTTGGCCATGCAAATTGTTTTAATTATATTGATGTTGGCTCAACACTTTCAGGACAGACCTTCATCCATGTTAGATTTCTTCAGCCTTTATATAAAATAGGCAGAAAAAAAATACTGCATATTCAATAGAAGCTTTCTTAAGTAGTCATTTACTTACTTTTTCTAATGTTTCAATGCGCTGTTTTAAAAGTCTGTTTTCTGTACGTAACCTCTGGGGGTAAAAAAGAAAAAAAAAATACAAATAACAACAAATAAAGGTTTGTTTTGCAGGCATTCCTGAAAAGAAAAAAAGATACCTAAATCATAGTCCTTAAAAATGTTCCACCTTTTATAAATATGAAAAGTGTCTAAGGAATGATTATATATTATCATCTGTCAAATTCTTAAAAGGCTCAGAGTAAGAAATACATGGCAAAGAAAATTACCACATTTATTATCCAGCTGTGATTGAATTTTAAATATATGCAACAGTACACACAGAAATAATCCCTTTATTTTGTACCTGTCATGATTCTTAACATCCCCATTAGATATAAAAAATATAACTCATTTATCTCTACAAAGCTTATCTATATAAATAGTATTTAAATGTCTGTAAAATAAATAAGAAATCTGAAAAATGCATGCTCATAGGATAAATATCAAATTGTCAGTTTTGGGCTAAACCAGTCTCATTTATAATGCATTAAATATGCCAAGTTGCAAAATTCCTTACATTCTGAAATTATAAAGAATGAGCTGTTTTCTAAATTATTTTTATTTATTTTATTATTTTTAGAGAGAGGGAAAGGGAGAGAGGCAGAGAGGGAGAGACACATCAATGTATGATTGTCTTTCACCTGTCTCCAGCTACAGACATGGTTGGAGACGTGGCCTGCAACCTGGCTATGCACCCTGGCTATGCACCCTGGCTGGGAATTGAACCAGCAACCTTTGGGTTCACAGGCTGGCACCTTATCCACTGTTCCACCAGCAGGGCAAGAATGAGTTGTTTTCATTGAATGAATTGTTCATCCTAAGTTGTTTTAACTGTATGAAAATCAAAAGCTCCAATTGGCAGCATTTTTCTCCTGGTTCAAAAAATAAAATCAAATTTTTAAAAATCTTCACCTAATTGTTCAATGCCTGACTCCCAAAACCCTGTCAAATAGCTGTCATCAAGTATTAAATCTAAAACACACTACGTTTTAAAAAAATCTTTGTGTATATACCACCAATTTCATATTAATCCCCTATATTACTCCTTCATTTTAGAATCTGTTAAATTTACCCCTCCGTTTTGTCATCACTCTATAATTTCAAAACTCCCCTTACCTTTTTGTACCAATTTGCTCCACAACTCAATTCAGCCTTCTTTCAACCCTACTTTTCCTCTAAATTCCTGCTAAAATGCCTTCCTCAAAAATTCTTCTGTCAATTCAATCTAATATTTGCCAGTAAGTACTAAAATATAACAAAGTCTCAGACCAAGAAAATAAAAGACTATGAATTCCTGTATCTTATTCAGTGGGCCATAAATTAAATTTTAAGAATTATTACAAAGATTCTACCCAAATTAAATTTTCTTGTTCTAGTCACTAAAACATATTTAGATTATCTAAAATATGTGATCTCAGCCTACAAAATAGCACGGTGGTCTAGATAAGTAAGTGATAATTAAATTCTGTTCAAGTCTGTAAGTCCAAAGCAACAAATGTAATTCTTAAAATGTTCTCAACATATTCCATTAAAATAAAATGATAACTTTTGGTTTACCCTAAAAGATTTAGAAAAGTTAAGTTCAACCAGACAACTGAATGAGTAAAGTTAATGTTACAATAGAAATAATGTTAAAACTTTAAAAACCCTGGATTTCCTTTCCCACCCCCTTTTTGTCTTCTAAACTGCTGTAAATAAAAATCTAAGTTGATTTTTCCTCAAACACCTACCCAAATGTCTTAAATACCAATTTTTTTTAACCAATTAATTTTTTTTTAATTTTATTCATTATTTTTAGAGAGAGGAGAAGAGAGGGAGAGAGGGAAAGAAACATCAATGCTGGGGACCTGGCTGGAGACCTAGCTTGAAAACCTGGGTATGTGCCCTGACTGGAAATTGAACCAGTGACACTTGGGTTTGCAGGCCAGTGTTCAATCCACTGAGCCACACCGGCCAGGACCTTAATACCACTTTTTAAATAAGTCATTAATTCCGCATTTGTGTGATGTCCACTTCATCATTAACTAATAGCTATAATAGACTTTATCAGTTTAACTAAAGACTATTTCAGGATTACCTATTAAATTTCAAGTGTTTGTCTTTTTTTGGGTCTAGTATCATAGTACTTTGGTAATTACATAGCTTTGTAATGCCTTTAATATCTGGTAGAGCTAATTTCCCCACTGTTATATAGTACTGTTTATCCTCCCCCAAGCCTTAACTCTTACTGTACTAAATTAGTAAAGTAACTAGACTGGGTTTTGAAGTTAGACAGATTTAATTCAAATCCTCATTCTTCAATTTACACCTGTACATGTCATTCAGTGTCTTAGATTCTTCATTTCCTCATCTAGAAAATTAGAGTAATTAACACCTACAATGATATCAGAAGAATTAAAGGAAATAGCATAGTGTTTAATATACATATATCAAACATTTGGCTAGTGATATGTACTGCTCATTATTTTCAAACTTAGACATGGATATTATTTTACTACTTTTGTCTATTTTCACAATTATTCTTTAGATTTTTAAATTTCTCTGGAATATTGCATGGAATTAAATTTGACTGAGTTTGTTACTGTATATTTTTGTGGGAAAGTTCATGTGTTTATGCAACATAGTTATTTTTATCTTTACCTTTTATTTATCTTTTTAAAATGCCTTTACGCAAAGTTTTCCTTCCTATTTTTCATTTAGGTTATTCCTAGACATACTTTTATTTTTAATTTAAATTAAATGTTTTCAAAGATATTTTTTAAATGTTTTTTGCTGATACATAGGAAAGTTAATGACTAAACTGTATCACTTGTCTGATTTCTCACAAATTTTTGAACATCCTTCTTTCTTATTACAGTTTCTGGAACTAATTAAAAGAGTGTTGTCTAAACTTTTAAGTGAAAACCACAAAGAAAAACACCAAGAGACATGTACACTTAAAAATTAATTTTAAAAATTACTTTCTAACTACCAAATTAGAAAAGAAAAAGACTGTAGATGAGAGCAAGGGTAGGTAGACACACTGCAACTCTCTCCATAACTAAGAAGGAATACATCTACCACAAAGCTAGAGACAACCAGAAATTCCAGAAAGTGGAGCTGCACGAAGTCTAACAAATAAAGAAGAAATACTCATCTAGACAGGCAGGACGGGCAGAGAAGGGGTGAAGAGGATGCGGTCTGGTGGCACAGTGGCTGCAGCCAGTGGAAAATGCAGTCACAGTTTTTAAAAAAGTAGGGACACCTGGGGAGCGCTCCCTGCACCAGACCATACTATGCAGCTCAGGGTTCCAGCGCCAAGGGGAAAATAAAGCCTCATTGCTTCTGACTGTGAAATCCAGTAGGGGTTGGGGCAGAGGAAGAAACTGTCGGCCTCTCAGCAGAGACTGTTTGTTCAGAGGTCCCCACTATCCTAGAATGTCTGCAAACACACCCACAGTTAGAGAAGTGCCAGTCCCATAGGGGAAGCAGGAGAAGTACCTGGAAAAGGGGCAAGTGCTGAGCAAGCAGTATTGTTCCCTCTCAGACCCTTCCCCACATACAGTGACACAGCATGGTGAAATGGGTCACCCAGGACTGATGAATACCTAAAGCTCTGCCCCTTACAATGTAACAGGTGCAACAACTCTACCTAAGACACAGGGGCAAACACAGCAGCCTGTCAAGTGGAGGAAACAGAGAAGTATGGCCCCACAAAAGGAAACAGATCAAGGCTCCAGTGGGAGAACTAAGTAACAAGCCAACTCAACAGATAAAGTTCAAAATGTGATAAAGATACTGACAGACTTGACAGACATGCTTGAGTATGGCAAACACAGAAAGGAAGAAATGAAGGCTATGCTAAGTGAAATGAAGCAAAGTTCACACGAAATCAGTGGTGAAGGGAAGGAAACCAGGGTTCATTCAAGTCGATGATTCGGAATATAAGGAAGAGATAAACAGTTAACCAATACAGAATGAAGAAATGAGACTTGAAAAAAAAAAATGGAGAGGTTTAGAGACCTCTGGGATGACTTTAAATGTGCCAACATCCAAATCATAGGGGTACCAGAAGAAGAGCAAGAAATTAAAAACTAGTGTGAAAAAATAATGAAGGAACATTTCCCAAATTTGGCAAAGGAAATAAACGTACAAGTCCAGGAAGCACAGAGAATCCCAAACAAACTAGATCCAAAGAGAACCACACCAAGACACATCATAATTAAAACGCCAAACTTAAAAGATAAAAGAGAGAATATTAAAAGCAGCAAGGGAAAAAAAGTAACTTACAAAGGCGTTCCTATGAGACTACCAGCTGATTTCTCTAAAGAAACTTTGCAGGCAAGAAGGGACTGGAAAGAAGTATGCAAAGTGATAGAAAACAAGGACTTACAACCAAGATTACTCTATCCAGCAAAACTATCATTTAGAATGGAAGAGTAGATAAAGTGCTTCCCAGACAAGGTAAAGCTAAAGGAGTTCATTATCACCAAGCCATTATTGTATGAAATGTTAAAGGGACTAACTTAAGAAAAAGTCGATCAAAACTATGAACATTAAAATGACAACAAAATCACAACTATCAACAACAGAACCTAAAAATATAAAAACAAAAACAAACTAAAAAACCAGAATAGGATCAGAATCAGAGGTATGGAGATCATTTGGAGGGTTATCAGCTGGGAGGGGAAAGGGGAAAAAAGGGGAAATGATACAGGGATTAGGAAACATAGTTGGTGGGTACAAGATAGACAAGGGTAAGTTAAGAATAATATAGGAAAGGATGAAGCCAAAGAACTTATATGCAAGGACCATGAACATGAACTAAGTGGGGTGGGATTGCTGGAGGGAAGGGGAGCAAAGTGAAAATAATTTGGGACAACTGTAACAGCATAATCAATAAAGTATAGTTTAAAAAAATCTTTAAAAAGAAAGAAAATGAGAGCAAGAATGAAATACCTAATGATAGCAAAGAATTAATTAAATGAAACTCACTGATTGGAAGAATATACTCTGGAAATATTCTTTAGGAAATTCACTTAGTACATAACAAACATCTAAAAAATACTAATACCCTACAATTCAATAGTTCTGCTTTTTACAACTGGATATGGAAATTCAAGGTGCCAACAACCTTTATATACAAAATGCTAACTATAAGTTTATTTTTTTTACAAGTTTATTTTTAATAGTGAAAATGTGAGAAACAAATATCCCAAAATAGAAAAATTTTGGTTTTCAACAACCAACTCTTCAACTATCATCTCCTATTCTTTTCAAATTACTTACTTTTATGACATAACCCAAGTTCTACAATCCTCCTCACAGGAACAATCCCAGTGATCTTATCAACTCATTCATTCCCCGAGGTCCTTTATTTCCTCTTTACAAAGCTTAATTTCCAGTCATTATTGACTTTCTCTTGCTTTTATTCCCTCTCCCCCACCTTTTTCTTAGTAGTTTGTATATTTGCACAATGAAACCACTACTCTGGGTCAACATATTGACAACTCTGCCTGCAGCTATACTGGTAAATATGACTAAAGAAAAATATAACCATGATGCTTATTTAAATTAACAATTTAAATACGGACTATTAATGTGTTCTAGCATTAAGTACATATTTACATAGTTATTACTTCTCCCATTCTTAGATCATGATTTCATACTTACTCCTCTTCAAACCAGCAATTCTCTCACCCACTAACAGATGATAATCTTGCTTAGTATTTCATTGAAAACATTAAAGCAATCAGAAGAGAACTTCACAAGCTCCCACAACCACATCCTACATTTTACCTGCATTTTTGCCCACATTTAACTTTTTCTTGTTATCACAAATTAACTATGTTATTAAACCAAGTTAAGTCTCTTACCCATGCACTATATCCCATACCCTCCTGAGTCTAGCAATTATCCCATCATTCATACATTACCAATTTTCCTACTTAATTATCACCATAACAATGGGCTTATTTAAAAAAATGAGCCCTGGCTAGTGACACAGTGGATAAGGTGCCAGCCTGCAAACCCAAAGGTCGCTGGTTCAATTCCCAGCCAGGGCACATAACCAAGTTACAAGCCAGGTCTCCAGCCAGGTCCTTGGCTGAAGGCAGGTGAAAGGCAGGTGAAAGGTGAAAGAGGGAGAGAGACCATACATTGATGTCTCTCTCCCTCTCTGCCTCTTTCTCTGCCCCTCTCTCTAAAATAAATAAAGTCTTAAAAAAATAAAATAAAATCAAATGTGCTGCCCCAGCCAGGTGGCTCAGTTAGTTGGAGTGTCTCTTCATATACCCAAAAGGCTGCAGGTTTGACCTGGTCAGGGCACATATGTGAGGCAACCAATCTACATTTCTCTCTTACATTGGTGTCTGTCTCTCACTTTCTGTGTCTCTGTCTCTCTCATCAATAAACATGTCCTAGGCAGAGTTAAAAAAAATAAAAACAGCTTAGTAAAAAAAGAAAAAAAAAACCAAAAAACTAAAAACAGCCCTGAGGGGTGTGGCTCAGTGGGTTGGGAGACATCCTGCAGGCTGAAAGGTTGTGGGTTCCTGTTCCCATCAGGGCACATGCATGGGTTTGGGTTCAGTCCCTGGTCGGTGTGTGCGCGGAGACAACTGATTGATATTTCTCTCCCTCTCTTTCTCCCTCCCACCTCCTCTCTCTAGAATCAATCAATACAAAAAATAAATCCATGTGTTTATTTCCATTTTTAAAAAAAAGTAAAACAAAAACTCAACATATCTTCTCTTTTCCCTTGGTTTCTAAGACACTAATCCTCCCTGGTGTTCTAATTTGCTGCTTTATCGTTATCTTCCTAACATTTAAATGTTGGCTTACTCTAAGGCTTAATTCTTGAACTGTCTTCTTTATTTTGCCTTAATATTTTTGGCCTTACATGGGGTACAAATAAAAGCTTAAGGTGCTTAGGAATTTATATGCCCTTTAAATTGAAAATCTACCTGTTTCTCTGGAGGGTAGTTAAAAGCTAGAACCTCTGCTCAGTGATTAGGAGATTCCCCAGGTACGCTCATCCACTCTCAAGGCTTTAGTATCATCACTACGTCAATAACTGCCAAACTTTTATTGACATTTAGCCTTCCTCTCAACTCAAACTCCAAATATTCAAGGGGCATCTCCTAAGCATCTCATGCTTTAAAAATATGCTAAATTGGGTAGGATGGATGACCCATAGGCATAGACAATGAGGTGGGGATTGACTGTGGAAGAGGGGATGGGGTGAGCAGGAAAGGGAAAAATGAAACTACCGTATTACAACAATAATTTTTAAAATATGCAAAATTAGGCTCCTGTTGTCCCTCCCTAAACCAGATTCTCCTATAGTTGTCACCATCTCAGGTAACAGAAGTCCATTTTTCTAACTGTTCAGACCAAAATGCTTGATTCCTGTCCCTCTCATGTCTCCACATTAAATCTGTCAGCTTTACCTTTAAAATTTTTTCATAATCCACTCACTTCTTACCACCTCAGTCCCAGCCACCATCACCTTTTGCCTGCACTACTTCATCAGCCTTGTTCTTAGTCTCCCTTCTGTTCTTGCCCCTGACACCTACTCTCAACGCAAGAGCTTGAAAGATCCACTGAACACTTAAGTCAAATCTTATGCTTCTCTACTAAAAACCCTCAACTTACCAGAGTAAAAGCCAAAGTCTTCACATGGTCAACAACACCCTACATTATCTGCAATGTGCAACATCTTACCTCCTGTCACTTTCCTCATCGTTCACATTGTCGCATCCCACAATGGCCTCCTTGCTATTCCTTGCCAGTCACACTCCTGACCAGATTCTGCTCTCCTTCTAGCTCTATAAGCTTCTATTTATCTCCCTCACTTCCTTCAGGTATTTATTCACAAGTAACCTGGTCAATTTTTTCAAATTTTCAATTCAATTACCATTTTATTTTACCTCCCTTATGGTATATTCTTCTCCTATTTAACACTTATCTAAAATACTGTACATTTTACTTTTCTGTTTATTGTCTGACTTCTGTACTAAATTGTCAACTCCATGAGGGCAGGAATCGGTTTGTCTTACAAACGCATCTCAAGTGTCTAGAACAGAACTTGGACACTATAAGTAGACACTATAAATATCTGTTAAATGACATTAAATAAAATATGCTATTGCATCCCCACTAGATATTATTACTCAGCCATTAGTTTTTTAATGAAAAGTCAATAATACCACAGTAAAATGGGCATCCAAATCCTTCTTACATCACCAACACATTCAACTCTTTTGGAAGGTAATACAGTGCATATACACTGAAGAACATATATGGACCTTAACACAAATCTGAGTTCAAATCCTTGACTTTCCCATTTTCTAGCAACATGACTATTTAGCAATTATTTGACAATTTTTTTTTCATGAAAATATGGGGATTAGAAACTTTTCAAAATACTATTCTAAGAATAAATGTAGGTAATGAATTCAAATTACCCTTCATATTTTCTGTTGAATAAATGTGACTGTCAACACTAATACCTCTCATTGCTAAAAATAATTACTGAATGATTTATATATTTGTCATAATTTCCTTTTTCTATGCCAGGCAGTGGATATACAAGTGTTCTTACATTATTCTCTGTTTTTCAACATATCTGGAATAATTCTTAATTTTTGAAATACAAAAAAACTAATTTCTGACTAAAAATAAGTCAGAATTTCTGTCACCTCCCATTTGCAGAGCTTCAGATCTCTGCGCCTCAAAGTATAACTTTAAATATACATAGATATTAGCTTATCACTTCATATATTTGTCTTAAATAAAATAGGGGACAAAGGTTTTTCTTTTTAAAATATGTGTGGGTTACACTGACACAAGCTAAAATTTTAATATTGTGTACCTCCTACCCCTCAGGTGGAACAACCATAGATCGGAAGAAGATATGGATAAAGATGTTTCTATTAACATTAGCCCTGGCTGGTGAGGCGCAGTGGACTGAGCACCAGCCTGAGAACCCAAGGGTCGTTGGTTCAATTCCCAATCAGGGAATGTACCCAGATTGCAAGCCAGGTCTCCAGCCAGGTATCCAGCTGGAGGCAAGTGAAAGGCAACCATACATTGATATTTCTCTCTCCTTTTCTTCTTTCCTCCCTTCCCATCTCTCTAAAAATAGTAAGATCTTTTTTAAAAATGTTTTTATTAACATCTAATTTTACACAGTAAAATGTAAGATTCTCCATATGAAAGCATTTTAAAATTTTCCTGCATAGAGCACTTTCAGAGAAGGGGTAGAACATACTTAAAAGTCACATCTTAATCAGGGAGGTAACCAATAGACATAATTCTTAAAATAAAAGGTCACCAACCCAAAGGTCTTAGAACTTTAATTACAATACAAACAGTGGAAACTTGAAACATATTGTACAATACCAAAGGCTGATTTTTTTAATTCCATATCAAAACAGCAAATAATTTGATGGTCATACTATGTGCTTGTATAAAGAACAGTACAAGACTCTGTCCCTGAAGTTTTTTGAGAAGAGCCAAAGCAAGAAAGTACTAGTTTAACAAAACTCATTCCCTCGTAAAAGGGATCTCAATGGGAAGGAGACAGTGAGTAGGAAAGTAGCCTATCCCATTTTAGAGAAAAGCTCAAAAAACACATGGCTAATTAACTGTAAGTAAGGCAATCATTTGATCATAACTGATCCTATAAACAAGGTGGTCATATGACTGAGATGAGTTTCGAGGTCCAAGTCAAAACCCAGACATACCCAAATTTAAAATGGAAAAAAAAAAAGCAGTCACACAAATATTGTTTGGCTTTATCTTTGGATGGGGGAGGGGAAGGGAGGAGGAGAAGTTAAAAAAGAGATGGATATGGTATAAGAGTGAAAAAGAACAATGGGAAAGCAAGATATTATAAAAGGAACAGATACCTTTGAGATCAGCATACTTTATTTACCTGACATGCTCCACTAATATATTTAACTTTTTTTTCTATAAATAGCTCTATGCAATCTGTTGGGAGTTTTTTGGTTTGTTTCTATTTTGTTTTGTTTTTGTTTTTGTTTTGCCTAAGATACATGGAGCTGGGAAGCAAAAGTATTCTGTGAGTTATCTGAACTAAAACTGTCCCCCCACCCAAAAATTTTCTTTTGGGAAAAAAACTGCAAATATAGGCTAAAATCTTTCAAAAAGGTCTTTTGTTATTCCTACATTCATGTGACTTAATTTTATAAAAAAACTTCTTCAAAAGCAAGAATTTTTCATAGACCTGAGTTTTTTGTTTGTTTTTTTGTTTTTCCCCCCAATAACACAGCATGGTGAAATGAACAGGATGGCTTCCCCATCCTCAGATTCTTGATTTGCAGTTCCGAATATTCCTGGTATGCAATAACCCATACTCTCTCCCCACTCATCAGGATGATATACTTTTTACTTTCAGGAGGTTGAAGTGGAGGGTATGATTTAATGTTACCCTTACTCATGGTACCTAAAAGAAAAGCAAATGGTACAGCAGCAGTTGGGTGACAGAATTTTAAAAAGGAGGGAAAAATATCCACAGAGGATCTTTTTCTTTTCTTTTTCCCTTTCCCTTTCTCACTTCCTCTCCCTCTTTTTCTTTCCCTTTCTCTCTGCCCAAAAAACATGTAAGTGTATTTCCAAATGAAAGGAATAGGGGACAAAATGAAAATAAAACATTTAGAGAAAGAGACAGAGTTGATGAGAGGTCACATAGGAAAATAGAGGAGACTGTCTCCCAGGAGGCTTTTGAGGAGGAGCACAGCAAGAAGGAATACTAATAGAACCCATTCCCTGGGAGAAAAGGACATGGAGGGTATTAGGAATGTAGTGTGGCAAGGCTGAATTAGTACTTTAGTAATTGTGAATAAGGTGGTCATCTAATGCCTTGCCAGGTCTAAATCAAAAATAAGACAGACACTCCCAAATACAGAGTTTAAAAAAAAGTAGAGTCAAAAAAACATTGTTTTATTTTTGTTTCTTTGGAGGTGGGGGCGGATTAAGAGAGAATTAATTGGATCAGCCAGTCACGGAGTTCCTTCACTAACTCATGCTCCTCCTCATCATTCCCATCCTAAGATATCAGCATAAAATCCAATGTGACTTTCCTTAACTCCCAGCTCAAACAATGCTGAAGATCCTCAACTTAAGAATTTCTGGCCTTACAGAGGTTACAAATAAGAATTTTAAGGTACATATAGGAATTTATATGTCCTTCAAATTGAAAATATGTTACTCTGGAGAGTAGTTCAAAAGTACCTTTGCCTAGTGATGAAATAACTGAATTAGCCAAAGCTTCCGGCATCTCTAAAATAGCCCTAATTAGTTCTAGTAAAATGATTTGCTCTATTTGGTCTACCTTAGACTATACTCCTGTTAGTCTTGGCATGCTATACATTATCTATTCCACAACATTTAAAAACAGGCTTAACATGGAATAATTATCTTCCCCATATAAGTATTTCCTCCTGGTGACCCACCAACATATCTAGATAAAGTGAAAAGTTGCTCTTTTTTACACTAGAATAAAAACTACTCTAGTCACATTATTCTGGTTTTTGAAATACCTATTTTTAACTATAATTATGGGACAGCAACTAAATTTATCCATAAATAAGTACAAACATCGTTGCTAAATGTGAGGCTATAAGTAGGTGACAAATATTAACATAGTCTAATATCTATTGCCAAATAACTGACTTCAATCAATTTATGTTCAGCACTTTTAAAAGTACTGAGATGCTTACTTTAATTTCAACTTGCTCTTCCATTTCTTTAGTTTTTATTGTAGTGTATTCCTTTTCAAGCCTAAGGGAAAAAGAAATAAAGGTGTCTTTTCATTCAAAAGTAGTTATTAAATTATAAAACTTAAAACTACATGTTATCACAAAATACAATTTCATTAGTTTCCCCAAAGTTATAACTTGATATTTGATGTAAGAAAAATCATTCAAATGGTTACATGATTATCAAAAAAATTACTTCACAAATAATAAATGTAAACTTTAGAACAGAAACTGAACCATTTTCATCTCAAGACACACATAAACTAATTACTAACATTCTGCAGCATACCAAAAGTATTATTTGCCAATCTGACAAAAATTGGTATAATTTTGATTGACTTACAAAAAATAATAATAGTAATTTATACTTTTTCTTCAAAGTGACTTAAAAAAAATCAGGTGCCTATACTTATATATATAAGGATTTCTGGTGCCAATAATTAACCAATCAGATGCAATCTTACTATGCAATGTGACCAATAAGATGCAACTCTATTATATGACCTACATATTTATGGTTTAAGACAGGACATTCACACCAGATGGCTATTGGGCATCTGTAATTTTTTTTATTTGACAATCTAAGGGAAAAGAGGTCAGTACCTCAAACTAAACAGTAAGGTATTACAGGTTTTAAAAATTCTTGCAGCACACAAGTTAAAAATTGCTGCTTTCAAGAACCTAGTATAAAGGAACCATGGACATGACAACAGGTGGGATTGACTTTGGGGGGAATGGGTGGGTGGGGAGGGGGACAGAGGGGAGCAAAAAGGGGATGGATGTAATACAACAACAATAAAATTAAAAAAAAAAAAAAAATTGCTGCTTTAGAAAGTCAAAAATATAAGGCACCAAACAAGAGTTTACAGATTCTATTCAGCCCTACACTGACAAAAAGAACTACCCATGCTACTATACCCTCAAATTAAAATACATTTGTAGAGTTGTTGTTGTTTTTAAAGAAAAAGCTTAACCACAGAGATACATTCTGAGAAATGCACTGGTTCACTGGGTGATTTTGTCATTATGCAAAAAAGCTCAGGAGCCATGCATGCTTTTCCTGGGCATGAACTTCTAAATTTCTTTCTCCTAAATTCTAAGGGACCCAACAAGGCTTGCAAGCAGTATAGAGCAACAGCTCATCCCAGGCTAACCCCCTGAATCCGTCTCCCAGGGCCCCTTTTCTCTGACTTGCCAGTAAGCTAAAAGCAGCCCCACCTTGGCTCACTTCTCTCACTTCTCTCCTGTAACATTTCTAAAGAGCCAAAGCAGGGCACGGCCTTGGCTCCCTCCCCTTACTTTTTCTACCCTAAGCCCTTCCTTAGATTCACTGTGCCCAGCTTTAATAAACATACTCTCAGGGCAGGGGGAAGACTCAATAGCCATGAAGAACAAATACAAGATAAATCAAACACAAGAGAAAATGATGCAATCAAGAGAAGTAGTAAACAAAAGACGTATGAGGCTGCTGCAGAGGTGTATGAAGCGTTTACATGGCATGCTTTTTAAAAAAATAAGTAGAAAGCATACATTCTAAAATAATGATTAAAACAACAGTAAAGCAAATATATGAACCAGTAACATAGTCATTTATTATCATTGTGAATGACGGTGTACTATACATAATTGTATGTACTATACTTTTTATAAGACTGGCAGCTCAGGTTTATTTACACCAGCATCATCACAAACATACGGGAGATGTATTGCACGATGACATTACCATGGGTACAGAAAAACTACGCATTTGGAATTTTTCAGCCCCGTTATAATCTCATGGGACCACCTTCACATATTCTGGCTTTGTTGACTAAAAATATCATTACATGACACATGACTTACTAAAACTGACTAACATTTATAATTGGGGAAAAGGGACAACTTTCTTAACAGAATTCCAATTAATAAACATAGAAGAAATAAGGCAAATATAAAAGCCCTGGCCAGGTAGCTCAGTTGGTTAGAGCACTGTCCCAACAGGCCAAGGCTGGGGGTTTGATCTTAGGTCAGGGAAAATACAAGAAGCAACCAATGAATGCCTAAGTAAGTGTAACAACAAATCAATGTTTCTTTCTCGCTCCCTCTCTTTTTCTCAAATCAATAAATTAACAATTAAAAAATAAACATCACCATTAGAACTTCACAATAGTGACTTCCACAGGCAAGGAAAATCAATGGATTCTAAAATTAGTGAATAAAAGTTTAAGCAGTAGTCTCAAAATATCTCTCCCCAAATATTTAGCAATTACAAAGGAAAAAAATAGTAAATTTATAGTACAGAATTCTAGCAGACAACACCTGAGCCAACTGACCAAGGCTAACCTCACCAGTAATCATATTAATAAGAGATGTACTGGAAGGGCACCTTGCTTCAGTGGTATCCCTTCCAGTAATGCATATCCTCAATGTAATCAAGAGAAATTATCAAATAAATCCAAGTGTAAGAATATTCTACAAAATAACTAATTAGCTTGCTACAGAAGTATCAAGGTCAAGAAAGACAAGAAAAGGCTATAGCACTGTCACCAACTGTAGGAAAATAAGAAATGACAAATAAGATATACTATTCTTGCAACTCTACCGTAAGCATAAATTATCTTTTAAAAATTTATAGGACATACAAAAATGAGTCCCAACTAGGTATTTTTATATCTTGCGCTAGACCAAAACTTTTAATATCAAGTTTAACAATTTCCAATATTAATAAGACCACACCCCAAATACTTAGAGCTCCTTTTAAAACTTAAATTCTCCCTCAAAAATAAAAACCTATTATTCACTATGTATATAAAGTCTCATGTAGCTCACAATAATGTTTATTAGGATAAAATACATAAAACAAAATTTATCTTAACTATTTTTAAGTGTACAGTTCAATAGTATTAAATACATTCATCAACACTAGCAGCCATTGCCACTTGCATGTCCGTACCACTCTCATGTTATAAAACTGAACCTCTAACTATGAAATAATAACACCTCATTCTTCCTTTTCCTTAGACCACAGGTGGCAAACACAAGGCCCACAGACTGAATCCCACCCTTCACTTTGTTTTATCTGGCTCAGCACCTTTGGCCAAGCACCTTGCTTAACTACCAGCTTGCTTAACTGTTAAGGAGTAGTTACACTTATACAGTCCTAAATTACATTTGGCCCTTAGAAAGCAAGGCAACCACAAGGCTGATGTAGTCCCTGGTAAAAATGAGTTTGACACCCCTGCCTTAGACCGACAACAACCATGTTATGTTGTCTCTATGATTATAACATTAAATATCTCATATACATGGAATCATACAGTACTTGTCCTATTGTGACTTGCATATCACTTTTAGCATAATGTCTATAAGTTTAATCCACATTATATCTCTGTCAGAATTTCCTTCCTTTTAAAGGCTGAATTATATTGTGTTTGTTGTACATTTCATTGTATTTATACACCACATTTTGCCTATCCATTTATCTAGCAGTGGATGCTTTAGTTGCTTCCATGTTTTAGATAATATGAATGCTGCTGTTATGAATATGGTGTACAAATAGATTTTCAAAACTTTATTTCATTTTCTGGAGTATATACCCAGAAGCGGAACTGCTGGATTATATGGTAATTCTACTACATATTTCTACTATATAGTTTTTTGAGGAACCCCCATGTTTTCCATAGTGACTTTACCATATTTCAATCCCAGCAACAGTGCACAAGGGGGATTCCTATTTTTCCACATCCTCAGCAGCACTTGTGATTTCCTGCTTTTGTGATAGAACCCATCGTAATGGGTGTGGGGTGATTCTCAATGTAGTTTTAATTTACATTTCCATGATGATCAGTGATGTTGAGCATCTTTTTATGTACTTATTGGTCATCTGTATATCTTCTTTGGAGAAATGTCTATTCAAGTTCTCTGCCAATTTTTAAAATCTGTTGTTTTTTGCTGCTATTGTTGAGTTTTAAGAGTTCTCCATATATTCTAGATATTAGTCCCTTATAACGTGTGATTTGTAAATACTTTCTTCCATTCTCTGTGTTGTCTTTTCACTCTGTTGAAAGTATCTTAGGTTGCACAAAATTTTAAAAATTCATGAAGTCCAATTTGCCTTTTTTCTTTTGTTGCCTGTGCCTTTGGTGTCATACCCAAGAAATCACTGCCAAAACCAACATAATGAACCCTTTGCCCTAGGTTTTCAACTGTAAGTTTTATAGTTCAAATTCCTACATTTAGATGTTTGACCCATTTTTACTTAAATTTAGCGTATGGTGTTAGGTAAGGGTTCAACTTCATTCTTTTGCATGTGAATACATGCATGACCATACATGTGAGGGCTTACTTCTGGGCTGTCTGTTCCACTCTATTTGTCTGTATGTCTGTCTTTAATCTATTGCCACAATGTTTTGATTACTGTGATTTTATAGTAAGTTTTTAAATAAGTATGAGTCATCCGGCTCTGATGTTCCTTTTTTTTAGTGGGCAAGTGCATCAAATGAACTTTCCCCTGGGCTTTTACTGAGTTTTACACACATAGGTATGCACAATATGCATATAGCTTATAGCTTATAGCAGTGCTGATTAGAGAACAGACACTCTCTATGAGATAATAATTCAAGGGGCACAGAGACCTGCTTCCTCTTAGGGTCTGCTAGATAGGATGGCACCAAGTGGGTACAAAAAATAGAATGCATAAGTTTAACCTAAACATTTGGTGTGCTTTCATCTAAAACTAGTCAAAGCAGAGCAAGCTTCAAGTGATATCATGCATTTCTCAAGGCCTAATTCCACCACGGACCCCTTGATGCCAGTACAAATTATGTCAGCCACCTGCATCCCCGGTTTTCTGGTCAAGTCTTACAGGCCTGCCCCAGTCTTTGCTTGCACAGGGTCACAGTCTCCTATACCACACAAAGCGAACCCCAACATACATACATTGCTACACTTTTTAAATCTATTCATTCACTGACAGGCATTTAGGTTATTTTCATATTTTGCCCATTGTGGATAATGCTGCACTGGTTATGGGAGTACACATACCCTTCCAGATTCTGTTTTCATTTTCTTTGGATCTCATACCCAGAAGTGAGGTTGCTGGATCATATGGCAGTTTGATTTTTAATTTTCCAGGAACTACCTGTTTTTCTTTTTTAATTTTTAATTTCTTTTTATTTTTTAATTGATTATGCTGTTACATTTGTCCAAATTTCTTTTCTATTTGCTCCCCTCCACCTAGTACCCTTTATTGATAACATTTTTATTTTTCAATTATAATTGACATATTAGTTTCAGGTATGCAACATATTGGACATTTATAAAACTTATTAAGTGACCACTGTGATAAATCTAGTGCCCATTTGACATCATGCATAATTACTACATCACAGACTATATTCCCTATGCTGTATTCTACATCCTCATGAGTATTTTCTAACTACCAATTTGTATCTTCCCCTTTTTCATTCGTATCCCCAACCCCCTCTCATCTGGCAACCATCAAAATGTTCTCTGCATCTATGAGTTTGCCTCTGTTCTATCTTTTCACCCATCCTATCTTTTCATCTGTTGAACTATCTTTGCATTCCAGAAATCGAATAAATCCTATTTGGTTGTGCTGTATAAGTCTTTTAATATCCTGGTGAATTTGGTTTGCTGGTATCTTGTTGAGAATTTTGGCATTAGTGTTTATAAGGCATATCTTTTAGTTTTTTTTGTACTGTTTATGTGGCTTTGGTATCAGGGCAATGCTGCCAGTCCTCACACTGGCAGTTAGAAGGTATTCCCTCCTCTTCCACTTTTTGTGATACTTGAAGAAGTGACAGTTCTTTAAATGTTCGGTAGAATTCACCAGTGAAGCTCATGAATTGACTTGCTTTTGCAACTAATTTTAATATACTCATTCATATTCTAATATGCTTTCTGGAGTCGGAAGATCTATAGGAGTATGTCCTACATGTTAATGTAATTTCGTGTTGCAGCAACAAAGATGCTGAGAACTGTTAGCATATAGTACTGCTATCATTTTAAAGCATTTTGTAACCATAGAAACTGGTATAAGGAATGCTAACTATGATTTCAGGCTAAGATTTAGGTACTAAAAGCTAAAAATGTGAAAGCTGTCATTCTTAACACCTTTGCCACATTTCAAAAATTAACATTTACGAGCCAAGACTGCTTAGCCTGAATTTTTATTAAATACATATCAAGAAAAATTTCACTAGAATGTAATAGACAATAAAAATATAAGTTCATAATTCAAAGTCCTGACTGGTGGCACAGTGGATGTGCCACGAACCTGTAAACCAGAGGTTGCTGGTTCAATTCCCAGCCAGGGCACATAACCAGGTTGCAAGCCAGGTCTCCAGCCAGGTTGGTAGCTGAAGGCAGGTGAAAGGCAACCATACAATGATGTCTCTCCCCCTCTCTGCCTCTCTCCCTTCCTCCCTCTCTCAAATAATAAATAAAATCTTAAAAATAAAAGTTCGTAACTCATACTTCATGCCTTTCTTGCTGGCTTTGCTAATCTTGAATTTAAGTCAGCGGGGCCCAACCTTTTTGGCACCAGGGGTCAGTTTAGTGGAAGACAATGTTTCCATGGGTGGGGAGACAGGAGGCTGATCCCAGGCTGCTAGTAGGGGTAGGAGGCAGGAGGCAGAACTCAGGCAGTAATTCCAGCGGTATCCACCACAGAGGTAGGGAGATTGGGGACCCCTGATTAAGTGACATTTTGGGGTCGACTGAGAAGAAAAGGATGTCAGTGAATTGGACCACACCATAAAAGTGGTTTTTAAAATGATAGCACACTCGCACATATATACTTAACCAGGTTTCTAATTCTAATCCATGTGAAATGAGGAGGAGGAGTTTATTTGTTTGTTTCAAATTAAAAGAGAAAGTTTATTTAGAAAGTTACAGAGGTAGTAGAAGTGAGCCAGCTGGGCTGTGTGGGCTCAGGGAAAAAAGTTACATTAAGTAAAAGGAAAGCCCTTGGAGCTTAGGAGAGGGAAAAGCAAAGGTAACACCTGGAGGAATGAAGAAGGGGACGGGAATGGAGTAGGCAGGCTATCAAGAGGGAGGGGGAGAACGGGCGAGCACAGAGGGAGCGCATGCATAGGAAGGGAAAAGTTTGAAAGGTAATCCACAATGGTCCTGTGCACTGCTATTAAGAGCAGTGTGAAATTTCAACATTAAACCATGACCACCAAACAAAACACTACAGCTATATAAACTGAGGAGAAAACCTGCACTTATCAGTAAAATGGTTTGCCATTTCTATTTAATTTCTTAGATGCTTCAACAAACCTCTGTAACTAAAAACCAAAATACAAAGTACTTACTTTTTCATTTTTTTTGAGTTATATTTGACCTGGTAAGCTGCCTGGATTAATTTGTCTGGACCTCCATCAAATTGATGTGGAATGACCTTCTGAAAGTGCTAAGAAACAATAAAAGAAAACATTGGAACTACATAGTGCCATTTATTATTAACTAATTAAGAGCGAAATCTAAAGGAATTGAAGAAATCATGAACTGCCTTACCTGTAACATCCCTTCCATGTCAAGTTGCATCAGTTCTGCCTGATTCATTTGAAGAAGTGCTAATCCTACTCGAAACACTATTTCTAAACCCTGAGGAAACAAAACATATAAAGCCAAATTTGTCTTATTCTTCCACCAACAAAAACTAATCATTCAAGAGAAAAGTAAGGGAAACATTAAGGGATCTAAACTAGAGCTTAGCAAACATTTCCCGTAGAGTTGGATAGTCAATTATTTTAGGTTTTGTGGGCCACATGGACACATTCATACTCAACTCTGCCACTGTAGCCCAAGAGCAGACACAGGTAACAGAAGGGCATGGCTGTGTTTCAAGAAACTTTTACTTACAAAAATAGGTAGAAGGACAGATATAGCACATGAACCAGTATACAAATCATAGTTTGCTGGTTGCTCACTAATTTACAAGGACGGATTTGGCACATGAACCAGTTTACAAATCATAGTTTGCTGGTTGCACACTAATTTACTAATCTTCCCAAGATGCAATTAATAACAATTAACACTGGGTTTCATTAAGATGTAATTAGCCCTGGCTGGTGTGGATCAGTGGATTGCGTGCCAGCCTGCAAACCTAAGGGTTGCTGGTTAGACTCCCAGGCAGGTCACATGCCTGGGTTGTGGGCCAGATCCCCAATTGGGGGCACGTGAGCGGCAACCACACACTGATGTTTCCTTCCTTCTCTTTCTCCCTCCATTCCTCTCTAAAAATAAATAAATTACTTTAAAAGATGTAATTAATAACAGTAATACTTTCAAGTGCTTTCTACCACTGGTCACTTATCCTTACCTTCCTACCCTCTCATCCAAAATACAGAAGACAAAGGATCACTACATGCCAATGACAATAAAAAAACTACCTACAATGTGTTCCTAGAATAGAAGAAACTTAATTAGAGTCATTACTTCTGTCTTTGGATAACAGATGCATTGTAACATATTAATTGTAAGGAAAATTTGGTCTCTCACTAAATCAATCAGGAGGTGATATAGAGGATGAAGAGTGTAGGCTCCAAGATCTTAACTATCTAGATTTGAACCCTGATTACTATATCCACCTATGTGTGTGTCCATAGACAAGCTAGCTATTTAATATTTCTCTAATTCTCGGCTTCCTCATCTATCAAATGGGGAAATCAACAGGGTTGTTACAGGTTTCAATGGTATCATCCATGCAAGCAGTTTAGCATGGGATATATGGGTCTCCTTTCTTGTTCTCCTCACAGCCCTGCTCTAATTAACACAATGATTCCTTGTTCAGTCTGTCCATTAGCTTACCTCAGACATAAAGATATCAAATATCCTTGTTGCAATTGGTAGTGGAAAAGTCGTAAGAAAGATAGTCAGAAACCAGGATGATGCATACATTGAGGTATGAAAACTCTGAGACTGAAAATGTATAAAGAGTTCTGGAAGATGTTCCTAAAGAAAAGAAAAGAATTAGTCAAAACTTAAAGTAAAATTAATTACTTTAAACAAGATCATTGTATATACACTAAATTAGCCTATACCAAACACAAAGATAAGATCAGACATCATACGGAAAAGTTAAGATACAGAAAATTATGTATGTGTTCAGGATAGTGGTAGTTACTACCTTGGAAAGCAAGAAAGGGAAAAGAATGTGGAGTTGGGACTTGGGCTGTATCTACAACATTAGATTTATTAATAAAAAGAAAAATTAAACTAAGTAAAATTTTTATATTGGTCTAACCTTATTGGTGGGTAGGTGTATATCTGACATTTTCTATACACTATATTTCAAATTTTTTTAAAAAAGAAAGAAATGTTATTTTGAAATACTTTCAGGTGTTATCTCACTATTGGTCACCTTACCCTACAATTACTCCAATTGCTGAAGCACCTGTATTTTTGGGTGAAAAATGCAGATGCTTCAGCAATTGGAGTAATTCAAAACAAACGACATTAACTGAAAATAAACTAAGAGCATTTAATGGTTGATAAAAATAAGCTTACTATTTCAAAAAGAGAATTTAAGGATCATCTCAAGACTGACTTTGTCTTTAAAATGAAAGTATCTACAGATAATGCCTAAATGGAAATTAGGTCTAAATTGTGTTAATCAATCAACAAATGATCATGTGATTAGAACACTAATTTCTTCCAACTGCTGAATGCTTTTAACATTAAATTTGCTTAGTCATCACTCAAGCCAAAATGAGAAAAACAAAGACAATATGCCTCTTTTCCTAAAACTCTCCACTTTTACCTGTATCATGCATTCAAACTGGTACATACAAAGGCCCAATTCTGCCATACTTGGTTTAAAAAGTTCACGAAGTCTATAATCTTGCATTAATTTAACAAATACACAGAAAGCTTCTTCTTCTGGCATCTACATTAGGAGAAAAAAAGCAATATAAGTTTATGTTCTGTGATACACAAATAAACTGAGGTATATTTAAATTAGGTACCCATTCGACCATAAACACTGTTTTGAGTGTGATAGATACAACGTTAAGAGTTGCAGACTAGAAATCAGATTTTAATCTCCCATTTTACACAGCAAATAAAAAGTTAGACAAATCTAACAATTTCTGAAGTTAACTGTCTCACTTGCCTAATTCATTAATTCAACCAACAAACAAATACTCAGAGCCAGATACTTCTCTCTCTCTGGGTACATATATACCAGTGAACAAAATAAAGCACAGATATTTACCTTTAAGGAGTTTGTACTTTCTAGTGGGAAGAGGCAGACAATTCATGAAAGAAATCAATTATAGATGTCAGGTGTTGATGTGTGCTACAAAAATGAAACAAAGTAGGGTAACAGGGAATGCTGGGGAGATGCTATTTATGTAGGTAGGTCAGAGAAAGTCCCTTGATAACATTTAAGCAAAATACTGAAGACAGTAAAGGAACAACTGAGGAAACAGTTCTGAGAGAGTAATACAAAGGCCTTGAAATGGAATCAAGATTGGCATGCTCAAGGAACAGCACACAAAGGACTATTAAATTAGGAGCAATGTTCCAAGTGGTAGGTAGTTTATAGAGGAGAAATAATGGGACTAAGTTACACAGCGCACTGGAAGCCACTGTAAGAATTTGGACTTTTTCCGTAAGTAAGGAAGAAAGCCTTTTGAAGGTTGGAGCAGAAGTCATATGGTATGTTACAGCAACTTGTAAGATAAGTTTCCAAAAAAATCTGTAACTGGTAACAACTTTACATTTAACATGTAACTAACCAGAAAATTACATCAAATAAAATAATGAAGTAAAAGCTCTGCAAAGAGCTACACACAGATATATTCTTAATAATTAGGCAAGTAATATGGTTAAATTAAGTCATCTTTCTCAAAAAGATAAAATTTTCTAATATTCATCCCTCACATTAATGCTATTGTATTTCAAAAGATAGCACCTACGAGGAGGATCTGGAGGCCTTCCCCTAACTGAATGCGGCTTCTAATAGCAACACAGTTTCCTGGCCTTGGCTCAGCCCCTAAGGAGTCAAGGCTTGCTCGTGGCAAAACCTCCCTCCCGCCTTTCCTCCCCCACTTCCTTTCTTTCTCCCAACACAAATAGCCACAACTCTGCCTCGAAACCATCCTTATAATCCTACTAAGCCCTACAGCCCCACTGATTTACGTCAGTCACTACAAGAAACCCAACATCCCAGAACTCATCTGATATGATTCTATTCCTCCCCTACTCTAACCCCACTGCCAACCTTCCCCAAATCTTCCCCACAGCACTCTCTGGAACTCATAATCTGCCATCAACAAAATACCCTGACTATATCCTCAATCCCCGTATCAAATGTTCTTTCACTTCCTTCCTCTAACTGAAATCTGGCTTTCCACTGAAAATAGTTCCACACAAATCCTGGCTTTCCTCTGAGGCGTTTTCTCTCTCACAGCTCTGGAAGAAGCCAGGGAGTAGAGACGTGCATGTCCCTTCTTGAACCTCACTGCCAATTCCACATTACTAACTCCCCACTCTCTTTGAAACACATACCAGCAGACATGACTTATTACTCTTTTTTACAGCATCTGGAAACCTCTGGGTCATCCCCACAAACCCATTCATTTTCATATGGATTAAAATTCTGTGGCCTAGCACAACCTTGACTACCTTTGCTCCAATGACCTTGGCAGGCAGTTACCATGTCAGGCTCTACCACCACACCACCTTAGTGGGATTTATGGCTAAATCCTACTAATAGCTATATGACCTTCAGCAAATTATTCAACCTCTCTGTTGCTCAGTTTCACCATCTATCAAAAAATAACAGCACTTATTTCACAGGGGATGTAATGAAGATTATTAATATACACAAAGTATTCACAATACTTTGTATACCTTGCATCCCTCTCCTTTATTTATACAACACTATCTTCACACTTCCCAACTCTCTCCTGGGCTCACTTTGTAGTCACTCACTTAAATCCACAATTACTTTGCCTTTTTATCTCAGTTACAATTCTAACTGTAAAACTCCACCTTTGGGTAGATCCAACTCTATAGTACATTTAGGGAACAGAAAATGGATGGGTAAAATAAAAATACTTAACCATGCTGGCTGGTCTCACTTTGAATTCAGGACCCCTAATCTCAGTGGATAGTTGATGCTGTCTGGTATATTTTATTTCCCTAATTCAATCACCGTTATTCTAGACCATTTCAAACTTCCATCTCTGTCCTCAAGCTTCCAGTACCTCCTCCTCTCTAATCATCTCAAAGTTTTTCTAAGCTAATGGCCTTGTTTATGCTATTTCATTTTTTTAATAGAAGCAATTAAAAGCCAATGACCCTATTCTCACACCACCACATCTTCCATTCAACCTACACCCACTTTTATAGTCTTTAGTCTCTCCTACCTATCAGCCTGGATTTTCCCCCCAATTCCCATCTCATAGTTCCTCTTGCCCACTTACATCTCCACTTGGATGTCCAACAGATAGCTCAAACCACACTCCTAATTTCCTACCCTGCCATTTCTTGCCCCACAATCTGCTTAAAAACCTTATGAGTCATCATTCCTCCTTTCCCTTTTATTCTACATCCAATCTTATCAGTAAATCTTATTGGCTCTATATTCAACATATTTCAAGAATCAACTTCTTATCATAACACATAGCCCAAACCACTATCAAGTAATTCACTGTGTGAGCAACTCTAAGAGCTTCCTCAGTCACTCTGTTGCCTCTCTTGTACTCCCCCCTCCAACAATCTACTCTCCATACATCATGGAGCTGCCAGAGTGATCCTTTCAAATCATCGTTTGGATCATTTGACTCCACCATTCAAAACAAAAAGCTTCTCTAGGTGGCTTCCCATATCCTCAGTAAAAGCCAAAATCCGTACAAGGTCCTATATCACATGACCCCTTACTACTTCAACTCCACCTCCTACCATCACCTTCCCCTTTCCACATCTCCCCTGATCCCTCATGCCAGCTACAGTGGGAATGAATCAAGGAATCAATTAATCTCCCTTTTCTTTTGATTTACAAGAGTTTATTCTCTTGTAAACATATCAAAAATTTCATCTCTCTCCTCCGTAACAACATTGATATAAGAATTGGGGGAGGTTTAAAAACTGGTGATTAAAAAACAAAAAACACGAGCTGAAGTAATTGTATAAAAGACCAAAAGAAGAAAAAAATATCACTTAATCTTCTCAGTAAAAATAAAACAAGGGTCGCATAATGATGAAGTGTGACACCAAATAAAGTATAAATACGAAGAACAACCCCCAAGTTGTTTTATAGCCACTCTTTTCTATTAAAAAGAAATCTGAACACAAGTCAGAGTACTGTGCTGCTGCATACTTTCTCTGTGACAGTTAATAAGAATCCATGGTTTTGCAAAAGACTAATAGGGACAGTAGCTACCTAATTTTATAGAACTACTAAGATACACACAAAACATGCACAAGGTCTTCCAGAAGGTATACAGCCAAGCAATATGAAATACAGTCATTCATTGTACATAGGACAATGATGCCTTAGTCCCCTTCAAAGTAGGCACCTTGGAACTTCACAAAGTTCTCCTAATTGCTATCAGCTACAACATTGTATTCTCCTGAATCTCATTGATGGTCTGAAATCTCTTCCCTTTCTAAGGTGATTTTAGTTTGGGAAAAGCCAGAAGTCACAGGGTACCAAATATGGTCTTCAGTGGGGCTGAGTCACCTGGGTGATTTAATGCTTAGCCAAAAAACCCCACATGAGACATAATGCACAAGTGGCTGAATTGTCATGATCAAGCTGCCAATCACCAGTTGCCCATAGCTGTGGACTTCTGAATCACCCAAATAGTTTGCTTGGATGACTGTTCAAGCTTAATGCAAGATGTGATGCAGATTCATTGTTCTACTTGCTTAGTCATTTTGCATGCAACAGTCACACAGTACACATGCTTGGTCAGTGGCATCTACCACCCCTACTAACTGGTACAGTGAAGTTGTCATTGTTCACACATGCACATTCCAGTCCCCTCTCCTTCACTGCCAGGTTACATCGATGTAGCGCAAACCGTTCCTCTTATGTTAACAATGGCTGGAATTTTTCCAGACAGACCTCATATACCCAGAACCTTTAACTATTTTAATACAATATGTACTAAATCAGCTAATGTTGCAAAAATGGCTCTAAGCTAGTTGTGGGAGGCAATATAGCACGGGGTGTAAGAGAATAAGCTTTAGAGAAAAGAGAAGGACTTTTGAATCTGTTTGAATCACACTTTCAAGTCTGTGGCCCTGGGCTAATTAATTATTGTTAAGGTGGATAGTGTATTCACTGCCACTGACAACAACAGTAAATCAATTATTGAATAAAAGTGAGTATCACCACCAGCACTGCCTTCAGTGTCTTGAAGAAAAAAAGTGTGATTGGCCCCCTGAGGCTTCCTAGCGAGCTAGGTCAGCTGTTGTAAGATTCACAGCTCATATACTTGGTTCTGTTTTGCTTGTTGTTAGTTTTGCTCATTATTGTCCCGTAATGGGTGAGATCATATGGTATTTGTCCTTCACTGACTGGCTTATGAATACAAGGAATAGGCCTTCAGTGGTCAGGGGGAACGGGGGTGGGGGGAGGGGGGTGGCAGAGGCAAAGAAGGGGAGCAGCTTAGACAAGAACCTAGTATAAAGGAACCATGGACATGGACAACAGGTGGGATTGACTTTGGGGGGAATGGGTGGGTGGGGAGGGGAACAGAGGGGAGCAAAATGGGGATGGATGTAATACAACAACAATAAAATTAAAAAAAAAAAAAAAGATTCACAGCTCAAGGAGAGAAAAACTGCTCTGCAGATGACCAACAGAAATGTTATTTTGTAGCTAATATGAAAGTAAAAGGATCAGAAGGCTACTGAAAGGTTATTCTGGAACGAATATGAAAGTAAAAGAAATAGAATTTGATAAAAATCACTGAATTTGATAGCACTATTGAGTTCAATAGTGAAAGGCCCACCAAAACTAACCAATTATAAATTAGGAAAATCACAATTTTGTAAACAGCTATATTACTAACATTAACATTTCTAGTTATTAAAAATCATGATTCATAACCTAATGTTAAAAATAGACAAATATCCTATAATAACAACTTCTGGGAGCAGCTCTCCTGTTACCATAAAAAATAAAAATCTATCTTTTTTATTATAGACCAGTATCTCTGACATTGTTTTTTTGATACTCAGAAAGGAAATGTTTACAATTCCTAATATCTACAGAGCTTTAATACTTGGTAGAACTCTTTGGCTACTTGAAGCAAAGCATCAGGAAACACTATTTCTGATACCTACTCTGCTTTTATCTACCATGATATGTGTTCTTGGGAAGGCACTAAACTTTCATTGCCTATCTACTATGTGCCAAACACTGTGCTAGGCTTTTATATATATTATCTCATATAGCCCTCACAATCTGAAAGTGGACAGTATTACCTAATTAATTAAAGCCAGAGAGAGGTTAAATAATCTAGCCCAAATTCACAGAACTCAGTGCAGAGCTTAAATGAAAAAAAAAAAAAAATTAAAAACAACCTACATAATTCAATTATTTCCAAGATAACTTTTCAGACCATATTTTAATCTGAGACTAAATAGAGAGTATGATGGACTTTAAAAAAGGGTTTTTGACAAGGCTTAAGAGATAACATTCTATAATACTCCCCTTCAAAGCTACAATTATCCTGTCCCTGACTTCTGAAAACATCCCACCCAAACACACTCCAAAGTAAGTCACTGCCAATGGACATACATATTATAACCCTGGAATGACCAAGTACCACAGTTAAGAGACTATAATAAGCCCTCAGCTATATTACAAATAAAATTCCAATATAATTTCCAAAGATGTGATACAACATAAGATTTCATACCAACACTTTAATCATGTCCTCCTTGGTTAAAAAAAATTACTCTCCCTTAAATATTGACATGTAAGTTAAGATTTAAAAGTAGATACAGGCTTTAGTAAATATTGTAGTCCAATGTAAATATCACAATGTTGAAATTTCATTAAGTGGCAGAATATTATATGTTATTTTCAACACTTTTAATAATCTTTTAAAGTGCAAACTAAACATTCCTAGTTAAATTATACCTATGGAAGAATATCCAATATCAACTTACACTTAATGAAAACAAGGATGCTTTTTAAATTTTCCAACCCAACTTTAATAAAGAACTGAACATTTAACACATGTATTAACTTACCTGCATAAGCAATAATCCAACTATAAAAGCACTTCCTTGACAATAACCAACCTCACGATCCACTAAAGAATATGCCTAAAAAGTAAAAAATACTTTTCAAAATACTTTAACATGATGTATTACACCTTCCTTCTCTCAAAAGTCTAAAGATAGTGAAACAAATAAATTAACAATCATTTTTTAGAAAAGTTATTTGCTTATTGTAGATGTTATATCCTATAAATATTTAAAAAGCAAAAGATTACATAAAGTTTTCTTTTGACAATTTCCCAATTAGAAACTAATAGCTCCTAAGGACAAAAAAATAAAAATAAAAATAAATCTGTACTCAGGAAAGTAACAGAGCTTAAAAATCACTTAAAATGTATATTTGATAAAGATAAAACCAGAATAGGTTAACATAAAGAAAGCACTGGTAAAACTGAAATCGTTTAACAGAAATAGCTAGAAGGGAAAGAAACTATAAAAAGGCAAAAGGCAATATTGAAGGAAAAATTACAGTACTACACACTTTCAAGGGCTAAGACCTCTTAACAACACTCATAATAACAAGCAGAAAAATATGCTCCCAGATTGTGAAACTCACAGAAGGTGAAGTATTCATTTTCATAGATGATCTCTCAATGTATAGTGATTACTAGGTTATTTGATTTTGGCCAATTACTACCACCAATGAAATAAATCTTCTAATAAGTTATCTAGACAGTAATGAAGCATCAGAACTAAAGCAAAAATTTTATTAAAGCCAAATTTATCGCCAAAGCAATTGATTATTGAGGTGAGAGTTCATGCTTCACTGTGGAAAATAGACAATTTCAACCTTCTAGAACTCACTTCATTTTAAAAAGTAAATAAGTAACACTTACCTTCATTACATTAAATAAAACCTCCTGTCCAAGGCTATCTTTTTCCTTAAAAAAATTGTGTTCGGGATAGGTTCTAGCAATGTCCCTTCGGATCAATTTTTCAGAAGGTGAAGTCATTTTCAGTAGTTCTGAATACTGATCTTTAATTGGCATGCTTTGTGCACTGCATAAAAGTTGCCAAACTATTGCTCTAAAATGGTGGGGTATCCCTTTACGAACAAGTTCCTAAAAATAAAAGTAAAATTAAAAAAATGAATTAAGTTTCCTGCTTCGAAAGCCAAAGAAGACTTACTGGGGACTGAAGTGGAATGGAAGACTATCAAATTTATAATTCACAATGGTACTTATATAAGAATAGGGAAACCTTTTAAACAAGGCTAAGATTGGCTGTTGATGTATCTCCTGCTCTAGTGGGGGGTGGGGGGGCTTCAATATTATAGACAAATTCTTGACATCTCAATCAAAGTATGACCTCCAAAGTACTACGTACTTAGTGAATGTTAGTACAATAATCATCAGTTCACAAAGGGCTGTTATCAGGCAAAAAAAAAAAAAAGTAAAATACTGATAATCCAAGGATTCAGGATGTCACGACTTGTTTTCTAAACCTATAAAATGATAGAATTTAATTTCTAAAATAATTTCACCTATATATTTCTATAGACCTCCATAACAACTGGTCTCCATGCATCAAAACTCCTATGGACACAAATAAATGAAAACACAGAAAGGACACTTCTTCATCTGGGATGCTGAGCAGCCTGTCTTTGTGGAATTCAATGTACCCTTCTTTATTATAGTAGTTGGAAAGTACTTGAATCTAATTTTTAATCCTCTATCAATCTATGCCTGATGCCCTTTGGGATAAGAGGAAGAACTTCAACAAAGAATATGAATACCTTAACTTGTTTTTCTTTCTTTTTGCGTACATCTTCCCATTCATTAACAATTCTTCCCCAAAGTATCCAAGAATCTTCTTCAAGGTGGTGGCTGAGGTTGCTAGAGGCTGATGAACTTGATACCAGGGAGGAGCCACTGTTTCTTCTTGATCCATTTACAGATTTTAAAGACTTACTATCCGTCTCTAACAATCTAAAACATAATTAAAAATTGCTCAAGAGCTAATCTCACGGGGATACTAAATGAAGTAATGACAATACTTACAATAATTTAGCCATAGTTTTAAAATATTCATAATCCCAATAATATTTGGTTGGCATCCATGAAATTACTGCTGTATTTTTCATCTAAGCACAATAATTTAAAATTTTGAAATAGTAAATTATGTTAAATATTTTAGTCCTATTAGTCCCATCATAATTTCCCTTCATTTCTACTGAAAATTCAAATTGGGAGAAATCTGTTGAGAAAAGTGGTCAGGAGGGCCCCAGAAAAAAAAAGAAACTGTACTTGGAAGAGCTATAACAAATTGTTTTGAAGACCTAATCCTATTATGTTTACAATGCATTCAGGACTAAAAAAGTAAGGAAAAGCCATACCAATTAAACTAAATCCCTTCTCTCTTTTCAATTTGCTTCACCCATGCATAACTAATCTGCCTAGAATGAAGTGTTTTGTTTGGCCCATGTAGTGTTTATAAAAAACTGATCAATACTAATACTAAAATTGGAAGATTTCATTTCTTTATATACAAATACATTTGTATTCATTTATAAACCTGGATTCTCTTGAAAAATAAGATAGGGCAAAACTGGCCCATATGTGCTGGCTAATATACCCATTTTTCATTGATTTTCAGTTAGGTTTAAAAAATTTCAGCCGTGGCTGATGGCACAGTGGGTAAGGTGCCTGCCTGCAAACCCAAAGGTCTCTGGTTCGATTCCCCAGCCAGGGCACATAACCAGGTTGCAAATCAGGTCTCCGGCCAGCTCTGTAGCTGAAGGCAGGTGAAAGGAAACCATACATTGATGTCTCCCCACTTCTCTGCCTCTCTCCTTTCTCCTCTCTCTAAAAATAATAAATAAAATATTTTTTAAAAATGGGCAAAGAATCAAAATAGACATTTCTCCTTCGAAGATATAGTACAGTGGCATTAAGCACATAAAGATGCTCAACATCACTAGCCATTAGGAAAATGCAAATCAAAACTATAATGAGCCACCACTTCACAACCACTAGGTTGGCTATAATCAAAGACAAATAATAACAAGTGCTGGTGAAGATATGGAGACACAGAAACCATCAGACACTGCTGATGGGAATCTAACATGATAAAACCACTTCAGAAAACAGTTGGCAATTCCTCAAATGGTTAAACACATAAGTACCATATGAACCAACAATTCCATGCCTACATAGATATCCAAGAGAAATGAAAATCTACATTTATATAACAAATATCCATGGCAGCATTATTCATAATAGCCAAAAGTGGAAACTACCCAAACGTCCATCAACCACCAAATGGATAAAAAAAACATTGGTATTCCCATAGAATTAAAGAATATTCAATTATAAAGAGAAATTAAACAGATGCATGCTACAACACAGATGAACCTTGAAAACATTACGCTAAGTGAAAAAATGGCAGTCACGAAAAGAAACATGTTATGTTAGCTCATTTATATGAAATATCTACAAAACAGAAAATAGATGAGTTGTTTCTGAGAACCGAGTGGAAATGAAAGGAGCAAGGAGGGAATGGCAGTGACTGCTAATAGATATCAAGTTTCTTTTAGGGGTGATGAAAATGTTCTAAAATTGCTTGTGGTGATGGTTGAACAACTCTGAATACGTGAAAAACCACTAAATTGTACAATTTAAATGGGAGAACTATACAGTATATGAATTATAGCTCAATAAAGCTGTTAACTTATAAAAGAGAAAGACAGGCAAAGTATGTCCGTGGCAGCGATTTCCAACCAGTGTGCTACAAAAAATTTTAAAATATGCAACACCTGACTACTTAGGCATGGACTTCTTTTCCCTTAGACTATCAAATTAAAAAATGACAACAGCCAACACAACAATAGACATCCATGTGATTAATCAAAATTATATCTATTTTTTGTCAGATTGGCAAAAACATATATTTTTGGTGTGCCTCAGAATTTTAGTAGTTTATGTATGCCATGAGATGAAAAATGTTGAAAATCACTGGCCTATGGTGATAAAAATTAGAAAAGAGATTTGAGGGGTAAAGTTGCTAGAAAGGACACAAGTGAATTTTCTCAGATGATGGAAATTTTTCAAGATGAAAGAAATTGTCTACATGTAAATGGCCATATGGGTTATAAACAAGTGGAAGTTCTTTGTAAAAACTAAAACTGTACACTTAACTGTGCACTTCTCTGATTACAAACTATGTATCAAGTTTATAAAAATTTGTAATAAATATTTCTCTGGCAAATGACACAAAGGGGTAGTGAGAGTTAGGTGAGTAACTCCTGCTTTTTATTACTGGAAATCTTTAAGAACTTTTTTAAAACAAGGACTAGTACTTTGTAAAGCACTTTTTAAATATGTAAATGTATACATTTTCTAAGAACAGTATAAACATTACTGTTTATTTCTGAACATTAAGTATGAACATTAATTCATTTCTTCCTTTTAAAATTTGTTGGTCATCCTAGAAAATTTCAGAATTTTCTAAAGAAAAACTTGGGAATTTATTTCAATGCCAAATAGATATAATGAAGTCCTGTCTAAAAGAGAACATTTTCCAATAGGTGTTAATTCTTGAATTAATTAACAAACATTTCCCCACTGAGCTACTTAGACATGGCATGCTGAAAAAGAATCCACATATTCATTAAGAATATGAATATATTTGCATTTATAATTACACATTCTATAAACTATAGACTCATATTTTTATTATTATTTTTATTGCTAAAAGCTGTAATGAAACAAGTCAGGAAGACTCCTAAACAGATTGTCACCTAGTTTCAAGATAATTAAAATATTCTGACATGGTAGTAGAGGGTGCACAATGCCTGAAAATATATCAGCAGTTTCCAAAGTGAGCCTGGCAACTAGGAAAATGGTAATACAGTGTTACTCATAGGTCTGTGGATTATTGAGAAGTCTATTCAAGACTTACTCACTTACTTTCCTCTTCCCAGAGTACAATTGTTTACTGACTTGCATGAACTTATTACAATAAATCTACTTTCCTGCCCTGTCATAATTTCCTTATGACTAATACAAAAAGAAATTTGTCAGATTAAAGGAAAAAATACTGACCAGCAGGAATGTTGTATGACATAATCTAAGGCATTCCCCAAAATTTATGTGGCCTCCTGTCCATTTCTTATCTGCCACGATTGTAAATAATTCATAAAGCCAAATCTATTCACCCCCTCAGAATACTGCCAGACTGAGACATCAGAAGCTGGTCTATTAACTATAGAATATAAAATTCTCAGTCTCCTAATTAAGCAACTCCAAGTTTCTGTTAGAGTAGGTCTAGATTATGGGTAACACTCAAAATGGGTACAGCCCCACATTATCTGAGATGGGGGTGCTAAAGCCAATTATTAGGTGGACTTCAAATTGTATCAAGAATAAAATCTAGGATTGGTTGCTTCCAGAAGTATAGAAGACTGAGCAGAGAAAACACATTTCCAGTTCCCTGTTGGGTAGGACTAAAGACTAAATTGATTAACAAGGGAATATGCCAACACACACAGTAGTCTGGGTCTTACCTAGACAGATTACCATGACCGTATCTTTGCTACTGGGAATGAAACCTTCTCCTCACCAAGGGGATGCCATACATAAGGAAAATGGCAGAGTGTGCACTTAATGATGGGTATACAAGGAAAAGGAACAGCTGGTGACAATACATACTTGATAAGCATCTAAGAAAAAAGCCTCTCTACAATTCTATAATCGAAAAATACAATGAGGAAGAGGAAAAAGGATTAGTTCTCTTTTGGGTATTTGGAATTTGAAGTGCCTGGGAAACAACCAAGTAAATAAGAGCACAGGAGATGAAAAAATGAATCTGAAGCCCAGAAGAAAGGTGAAGCCTAGAAATAAATATCTGGCAATTATTTATGAAGAGCTGATAGCAAGTTTTCTAAATACCTTACTGTACTCAACATAATGCTTTCCTATGGACACCAGAACTAAGAAAGAAGGATCAACAATAACAGGTCAATGTCCCATTTGGTAATGTGTAAACTTGCTAAGATAATGTACAAAGAGCTAAGGAACGATCTAAGAAGGCTAAGGAAAACACTTGGAAAGCGTACTACACTGGCACCTGCTGCAGAGTGAGCAACTTTTCAAACATAGGGTTCAAGCATCCCTTGTAATATTACACCAAAGACACAGGATATGAATGTACTAGGGGAAAAATACAACAACTTGCTAGCTCAAGAAAAGACAAATCAGCAGCAACAAAATACATGCCTGACTCAGAAAGGAGTCACAGTATTGTACATCAACATCATCAGGCACAAATTCATGTCTCAGAGCAACAGGGACAAAGAAGTGAGAATTAAGAAAAAGCAAAGAAACTAGTACTGGAAACAATTCAGAGACAACTGAGAACAGAGGTACCAAATGACAGGAATCTCTGATTTCCAAAAGCACTATATAGTTTTTCTTCTGGTTTTAACATGAAAGTCACAGAGAAGATGAAAAAAATGCATCTTATAGCCACCTCTCCCAAATATTCTGATCAGAAACTGATGGTTTGGAGATAACTTTAAACAGACATTCCAGATACACAATACCAGGCAGACTTAACTTCATGTACTTATTTAAAAAAAAAAAAAAAAAAAAAAGGCGATCTGAAGCTAGGTTAGTTGCAACAGAAAGAGTAGAAAAATTAATTCTTAGTTATGTCATCAAATTTCTCAGGAAATCAGACAATTGTTAAAAATTTTAAACAATTCTCAAGGAAAAGAAACATAGTGTTCAGTGAAAATCTAAAGGCCTCTCCTATGATTAAAAATATATGAATTTTTAAAACAGACTTGAAGGTATCTTTTTCACTTTCCTAATGTTCATGGTAATGGTATAGGGCATATCCTTGGGGAAACTGAGGTACCGATGGTATGGTGGTAAAATTACAAACATTAGAATTAAAGGTTACCTAGATCAGCATTGACCAGCAGAAATATAAAACAAACCTCTTATATAATTTTAAATGTTCTAGTAGCTGCACTTAAATTAAAAAGAGGTAGGGCCCTGGCTGGCAGCTCAAATGATAAGGTGCAAGCTTGCAACCCAAAGTTGCTGGTTCAATTCCCAGCCAGGGCACATAACCAGGTTGCAAGCCAGGTATACAGCCAAGTCTGTAGCTGGAGGCAGGTGAAAGGCAACCATACATGGATGTCTCTCTCCCTTCCCCTCTCTCTGGAAATAATAAACTCTTTAAAAAAAAGAGGTGGAGAACCAAGATGGAGGAGGAGAAAGTGGAGCTACACCAATCTTCTCCAAACACCAAACTGGAATTACAAATTAATTGGGGAGAAATCATCCAGAATAACCAACAGAACACCAACTGGAGAGAAATCTTGTTACCACAGACAGAACAGAAGAGCCGATTCATCACAACGGGACCAAGGTGCCTAAAACTGACCACTGATCACAGACTGATTGGATTAACAACTACAGGAGACAGAGACAATGGATCTCTGGTAGTCTCCAACTGGCTGACTAGGCCCAGACTGGGACACGAGCTGACATCACCAAGCACAGACCCAGGAAGTAAAAAAAGTGCACCTCTACACCACAGAAGGTCACACCACTAAGACAGCAAGTCAAAGCAGACCAATGCAAGAAACAGAAACAAACAAGAGCCACCTAAAATGGAAAGAAATAAACCCTCAGCAAATAGAAAGGAGGAATCCCCAGGAAGAGTGCAAAATGAAATAGAGACAAGCACCCTATCAGACACAGAACTCAAAATGATGATGATAGAGAAGCTCAATGAGCTCAGTGAGTTAAAAGAAAACTACAAACAACTCCAGGGAAACTACAAAGAACTCCAGGGAAGCTACGAGGAACTTAGTGAGAACTATACAAGCATTAAAAAGGACACAGACACCACCGATAAGAGCCAGGAGGAAATGAAAAATACCATTTCTGAATTGAAGAACACAGTAGAAGGAATCAAAAGCAGGCTAAAGAAAGCAGACGATCAGATCAGCGAGCTGGAGGTCAATGTAGAAAAAAATTCCCAGGCAGTGAACCAAAATGAAAAAAGACTGATAAAGAATGAAGAGGGGTTTTTTTTTTTGTTTTTTTTTTTTAATATTTTTATTTATTATTTTTAGAGAGAAAGGAAGGGATAGAGGGAGAGAGGCAGAAAGAGAGAGAGAGAGAAACATCAATGTGTGGTTGCCTATCACCTGCCTCCAGCTACAGACCTGGCTGGAGACCTGGCTTGCAACCTGGTTATGTTGCCCTGGCTGGAAATTGAACCAGCGACCTTTGGGTTCGCAGGCTGGCTCCTTATCCACTGTGCCACCAGCCAGGGCTGAAGAGGTTTTAAGAGAGCTGCAGGACAACATGAAATGTAGTAACATCTGTATCATAGGGATACCAAAAGGAGAAGAGAAGGAGCAAGGGATAGAAAACCTCTTTGAAAAAGTAATGACAGAAAACTTCCCTAACTTGAGGAGAGAAAATGTCATGCAAACTCAGGAAGCGCAGAGGGTCTCAAGGAAGATGAACCTAAACTGGTCCACTCCAAGACACATCATCATGAAAATGGCAAACTTTAAAGACAAGGAGAGAATCCTAAAAGCAGCAAGAGAGAAACAGCTAATAACATACAAGGGGGCTCCCATAAAGTTATCAGCTGATTTCTTAACAGAAACACAACAAGCTAGAAGGGAATGACAAAAAATATTTCAAGCAATGAAAAACAAAGGCCTGCAATCAAGAATACTCTACCCAGCAAGGCTCTCATTCAAAATGGAAGGTGAAATAAGGAGCTTCCTAGACAAAAGAAATCTGAAAGAATACATCTCCACTATACCAGCATGGCAAGAGATGCTAAAGGGTCTGCTTTAAGAAGATGAAGAAAAAGAGAGACAGACAGGAACACAGGTTCAAAGGTAAATGGATTAAATGCACCAATCAAAAAACATAGAGCAGCTGAATGGATAAGAACCGACTTTAACTTATGAGTGCTTTAAAGTAATCTTGTTATAAATAGATTTTACTAAATAAGGTACAATTTTGTATATTACTTGTACTTGCAATACTGCAGGTTAAGATTTCTTAGATTGGAATCATTTCACAATATGGGAAAATCAGGTTACTTGCAATAACTCAAAAATAGAATGTAGTTAAGGAAGAAGAAAAATCTAAGAAAATGTGGATATACAGTACACAGAAGACATGCTACCTTTCTTATTCACTGTTATAAAACATGTGTTTATTTGTGGATGTGTAGTATACAGATTTTGTTAGCAATTTATGTTTTAAATAGCAACCAACTGGTCATGGGTGTGTTATGAAATCAGTCAATCTGTAGGTTAGAAAAGATGCTGAGAATGAAGACCAATTTGGATGGAAGTTGCAAACTATTAAAGCATATAATTCGTGTACGTAGACAATATATATTTTCATATTAGCATGTAAATTAGATGAGATTCCTTTCAACTAAATCATTGAAATATACATTCCCAGTTATGAAGGCCCCCAAACTAGGGATACTTGGGAAAAGGAATGAATGCTATAATAAACTTTATTATTGAAATGTGAACATACCTAATCTCTACCTCAACAGACTCTTAAATAGTTCAGGGGTTAGTTTAGGACCACATAGGAAGTCAACCACAAGTTTAAAAAATAGCTAGAATACTATTCTACAAAATCATTTAAATCCTAGGGATTTTTATTTTTTACCTCAACTTAGTAGACATAATTTCTACTCTGGGGACGAGATGAGCACTGCAAGTGCCATTATTTCTGAAGGCTTCAACATGTAAAATACATACAGAGGAAAAACAGAGGGTATTGAAAGAAGTAAGACCTGTGCACAGCCTAAATAAATAAATAAGTCTACTATTTAAGATGGAAAACTCCAAAAAGAGTAAGTTGTAGTTCCAGTAGCTAAAATAAAGTTGAGTTGTATTATTGGAGGGGGGAGGATCTGACTCAAAAACCAAATTCATTTTTTACTATGGGTTTGACACTGTCTCTAGGACAACTTTCTCAAAAGTAAGTTCTGCAATATACCATTTCTGTGATATATTTCACAAAAACAGCATTCCAGAATAAAATAAGTATTAAAGAAGAAAAAACTGCTTAATCTTGCTACAATATATCTAAAATACTATCATTTAACATGAATAATTATGTAAGCTATTGACATATTTCACATTTTTTGTATTAACTCTTCAAAATCCAGTATGTACTTTAAATATGTGTAAAAATATGAATGAGTGTAAATGTCTTTGTGTTTGGTAATATTGCAATTTATATTATTTAAAAGAGTAATTCTTTAAACAAATGAATTAATGTAGGCATTTTGGAATAATGAAAAGAAAACTTTGTATTAATATGATTTGAGAGGCTAACGGAAGGCAGTAATTAAATGTTGAATTGTCTGGATGTGAAAAGAGAAAAAAAAAGTACACATTGGTGGTTACAGAATAGACAGGGGAATGTTAAGAAGAATAGAGGAAATAGAGAAGCCAAAGAACTTATACTAAGGAGGACATTGCTGGAGGGAATGGTATACTGGGTGGAGGGGGACAGATGGGGGGAAATTGGAACAACTGTAATAGCAAAATAAATAAAATATAGTTTTAAAAATTAATTAAAAAGAAACAGGTGTAATTAATTATATTTTATCAAATATAGTAAAAACTTAACACTTAATGAAAATTTTTAATTAGATAAAAATTTGTATTTTAAATAAGTTCTTTAAAATCTGGTGTATATTTCATTCTTAAAGCACATCACAATTTAGGTAACTCAAATTTCAGGTGCTCATTTGTCACTTATGGCTAATGGCTACCATAATTACTATAAATTAAGTTTCAAGCATTCTTGTTTACCATAACAAAAAAGTTACAAAGATATATAAAGTTTCAAACATTCCTATTCATCATATGAAAAAAAAAATACATTTACTTTAGTTTAAAAGACCATTTCCATTTCTTCATCCTTATATCTCAGCCTACAAATTTGCTAAAAGACAAATTCTGATTAAAATAATAAAATGTAAAAGGAAACACAGTTGCAATAGTAAACTTTTAAACCACGCAAATGGCACACTTAAAATTTAAATCAGCGACATTCACCTCTATAATTAAAATGCAATGCTATTCCATTTGAACCATACCTTCTTAAAGTCATTTCTGCCAAAGCTGAAAATACTTTTTTGTATTTTCAAAAAGAAACACAAAAAAATAACTGTCCCATTTCAACTTTAAGTCTATGAATTAACCTTCATCAAACAGATCTTTGACATTGTACTGAGTCACATCTTCTGGACTGCCAAATGTACTTACTTTTAAAAGAGCTAACTGCAGTAAAATTACGGGAAGAAAAAGGTATTTTAATAGAATTTGATATTTTTATTTTTCTCAAATTTTAATTTTCTAAAATACTGCCATTTTTATACATTCTGAATCAAAAGGAGTTAAATAATATAATAAGAGATTCATCTATATTTAGGGAGGAGAAAGAAAAACACTTAAAAAAAAAACCTTCACTGCTACAAATAGTAGTTGTATTTCAAAAGAATTTGAGTCAAACTGACAACATATGCCAGGGAACAAGATCTCAAGTGCTCCCTGCTGAAGATATGTTTTTCTACTAGGATTGTTCTCCTAAGGCAAAAAAAAAAAAAAAAAAAAAAAGTCACTACATTACTACCTCTACCCATTCTTTACACAAAAGTCCTTTCCAGAGATTCTGAGTTTTAATAATTGAGAGTGGGGGATGAGGGGAAAAGGAAGAAGTAGGGCAGAAGAGATATAGGTGACCTTTTTTCCTTTTATTTTTTTATTTTTTTTATTTTTTACTGTTACTCTATTAGTTGTCCCAATTTTTCACCCTTTGCCCTCCTCTGCCCAGCTCACCCCACTGCTTGCATAGTTTGTCCCACACCACTGTCCATGCCTTTGGTTCACTTTTGCTCATTAGTGTACTTTGTTCATTAGATTCCTTTTATAGGCAATATCATATGGTATTTGTTTAATGACTGGTTTATTTCACTTAGCATAATATTCTCCAGCTCTACCCTTGCTGTTATAAAAGGTAGGCAGGCGTTCCTTCTTTCTGCTGAATAGTATCCCATTATATAAATGCACCCGTTTTTTGATCCATGCATTTACTGATGGGCACTTAGGCTGTTACTAGCACTTGGCTACTGTAAATAGCGCTGCTATGAACATAGAGGTGAGTAAGTTCTTAAAAGAACTTAAAAGAATTGGTGATTTGGGATTCTTAAGGTGTATTTCCAGCAGTGGAATTGCTGGGTCAAAAGGCAGTTCCATTTGTAGTTTTTTAAGGAAATTCCATAGAGCTTTCCACAGTGGTTGCACCAGTCTGCATTACCACCAACAATGCACCAGGGCTCCCCTTTTCCACATACATCCTCACGAGCACTTGTTGCTTGTTTGGTTAATGATGCCCATTCTGACAGGTGTGAAGTGATATCTCATTGTGTTTTTAATTTGCATCTCTCTGATGGCTAATGATGCTGAAGATCTTTTCATATGTCTATGGGTCATCTGTATGTCCTTTTTAGAGAAATGTCAGTTCAGGTCCTTTGCCCATTTTTTAATTGGATTGTCTTCCTGGTGTTGAGTCATATGATTTCTTTATATAGTGTAGAGATCAAACCTTTGTCCAATGTGTCATTGGCAAATATGTTCTCCCATGCTCTTGTTCCCTTTTCATTTTTTTAAAGGTCTATTACTTTTAGAGAAAGGGGTAGGGAGAGAGGCATAGAGGGAGAGAGACATCAATGTATGGTTGCCTTTCACCTGCCTCCAGCTACAGACCTGGCTGGAGACCTGGCTTGCAACCTGGTCATACCCTGGCTGGGAATCGATCCAGTGACATTTGGGTTGGCAGGCCGACACCTTATCCACTGTGCCACCAGCCAGGGCCCCCTTTTCATTTTGATTATGGTTTCTTTAGGTATGCAGAAGTTTTTTAATTTGATGTAGTCCCATTTATTTTTTTTTTCGTTTATTTCCCTTTCTCTGAGAGATGTATCAGCTAAAATATTGCTACATGGGATATTTGAAATGTTACTGCTTACGTTTTCCTCTTGGACTTTTATGGTGTCATGACTTATATTTATGTCTTTCGCCCATTTTGAGTTTATTTTGGTGTGTAGTTTAAGTTGGTGGTCTAGTTTCATTGTTTTGCATGTACCAGTCCACCTCTACTAACACCATTTATTGAAGAGGCTATTTTCACTCCATTGTATGCTCAGGCCCCCTTTGTCAAATAGTAATTGACCACAGAAACATTGAGTTTATTTCTGGGTTCTCTATTCTGTTCCATTGACCTATGTGTGTGTTCTTATTGCCGGTACCAGACTGTTTTGATTAGTGACCTTGTAATATAGTTTGATATCATGTATTGTGATCCCCCCTACTTTCTTCTTCTTTCTCATGACTGCAGAGGCTATTCGGGGTCTTTTTTGTTGCTGTTGTTCCATGTAAATTTTTGAATTATTTTTTGTGGATCTATGAAATATGCCATTGGTATTTTAATGCGAATAGAGTTGAATCTATAGATTGCTTTGGGTAGTATGGACATTTTAATTATATTTCTTCTAATCCATTAACACAGGACATGCTTCCATTTATTTGTATCTTCCTTAATTCCTTTCTTCGGTGTTCTATACTTCCAAGGTACTTTATTTTTCTTATTGGTATAGCAAGTGCATTTTTTCCTTGTTTCTCTCTCTGCTATTTTGTCAAATTCACTCTACCCCCACTTTGCTGAGCATTTTTAACATAAATGGATGCTGGATTTTATCAAATGCTCTTTCAGCATCTATTGATATGATCATGGGATTTTTGTCCATTTTGTTTATGTGTAAGATGTTTATTGATTTATGAATATTGCACCATCCTTGAATCCCTGAGATAAGTGAATCCCATCAATCATGATGTACGATCTTTTTAATGTATTGCTGCATCCACACTGCCAATATTTTAATGAGGACTTTAGCATCTATGTTCATCAGAGATATCAGCCTGTAGTTCTCTTTCTTTGTTGCATCTTTACCTGATTTTGGAATTAGAATAATACTAGCCTCATAAAAAGAGTTTGGAAGCACTTCCTCTTCTTGAATTTATTCTAGTTGTTTGAGAAGGATAAGAGTTAGTTCTTCTTTAAATGTTTGGTAAAATTTGCCTGTGAAGCCATGCAGTCCAGGGCTTTTGCATGCTGGGAATTTGTTGATTATTGCTTCTATTTCACTAGGTATTATTGGTCTATTCAGGCTTTCTGCTTCTTCTTGATTCAGATTTGTAAGATTATATGTTTCTAGTAATTTGTCCATTTCACTCACATTGTCCAATTTCTTGGCATATAGTTGTTCATAGTAATTTCTTACAATCCTTTGTATTTCTGTAGTATCAGTTGTGATTTCTCCTCTGTGGTTTCTGCTTTGGTTTATTTGGTTTCTTTTTCTTGATAAATATGGTTAGAGGCTTATCAATTTTGTTTACTTTTTCAAAGAACCAGCTCCTGGATTCACCTTTCCTTTGAATTGCTTTTTAAGTCTCTGTGTCATTTAATTCTGCTCTGATTGTAATTATTTCCTTTCTTCTACACCCTCTAGGCTTTGTTATTGTTCCTCTAGATCTTGCAGATGTAGGGTTAGGTTGTTTATTTGAGATTTTTCTGTCTTCTTTAGGTAGGCCTGTATTGCTATGAACTTCCCTCTCAGGACTGCCTTTGCTGTGTCCCATAGGTTTTGGGTTGCTGTGTGTTATTTGTTTATAGATAATTTTTTTTTTTAAGATTTTACTTACTTATTTTTAGAGATAGGGTGAGGGACAGAGAGGGAGGAAAACATCCAGGTGTGGTTGCCTCTCATGCATCCCCAAATGGGGACCTGGCCAGCAACCCAGGCACATGCCCTGACTGGGAATTGAACCCACAACCCTTTGATTCTCAGGCCGGCACTCAATCTGCTGAGCCATACCAGACAGGGCATGTTTCTAGGTACTTTTTGATTTCTTCTTTGATCTCATTCAGTCTCCATATATTTGAATGTTTTTGAGTTTTTTCTTGAGGTTTTTAGTTTCAAGACACTGTGATCTAAGAAGATGTTTGATATGATTTCAATTTTCTTTCATTTGTTGAGGCTTGTTTTGTGTCCTACCACGAGGTCTTTGAAAATGTTCCATGTGCGTTCTGTAAGAGAGTATATTTTGCTTCTTTGAGGTTCTGCATGTATCAATTAAGTCCATTTGATCTAGAATGTCATTCAATGCCACGCTGTTTAAAGGAGCTATCCATTATTGACAGTAAGGTGTTAAAATCCCCTATTATGACTTTGTTTCCGTTGATATTTTTCTTGAAGTCCTCCTAGAATTTCTTTATACACTGTATATTTAGGCATTCCTGAGTTGGGTGCATATGTGTTTAAAAAGGTTATATCTTCTTGATTGACCACTCCCTTAAATATTATGAAGTATTCTTCTTTGTCTCTTGTTCTAGCCTTTGTTTTTAAGTCTATTTTGTCCAATATAAGTATTGCTAACCAAGTTTTTTCGTTTGTTCGTTGTTCCCATGGGACCAGGGCTCCACTCTAGGAGAGGCCCCTGAACTGCATTTTCTGTCAGATCTCTCCTCTGCTATTAGCACCTCACACAGGGTATTTCCCCCTTAATTTATAAAACCTCTGATGGTGCAAAGCATCCTCTGTACTCTGTGGCTTCAAAACCTCATATCCAAGACAGACATTCAAAATTTGAACTAAAAAAACTACGTAATTTTGAGTAATTCTACACAAGAGGAAATGGTGACAACCTTCTGCTCTTTTTATTTCTTCTAAATCTTACTTGTGAAAATCTCTTTACTGAACATCTTTAAATAATTTTGTAATTATTCTTTAATTAACATATATGCCAAACACATCTAGCATTCTGCAGTGAACTGTGAACTACTTGCAAAAGAAGTCACTCATATACTGCACTCATAACAATTTTAAATACAGTGCTCGTATATTTTAGTTGTGCAGTAATTACTGCTCACAACCACTTACAAATTCAGTACCAAGTTATCTTTTATGCAAAATATTTTCCATGAAAGTTTCAATTCAAAACTTACAAATTTCTTATACCCTTTAGCACTATCTATAGATAGTGCCTTTCCTTTGTCAGTTCTTCCCTAGATTGATATTCTGCTAAGCTTACCACATAATACTTCCTTTTAGTCTCCCTAAATAATACCTGTCATTTTCTTTCCTCTGAGGATCTATTTGTTTATAACTGCCTTCACACAACCTAACATTCCACTTCGTTCTTTCATAACCCTCAGCCAAATTCATCTCATCTAAAAATACTTCGCCAATCTACATATTATATTACAAAATTATTTCATCCCAAAATCTTAACCAAAAGATTTCATTCAAAATCTTTCAAATGTGATAAGCAAAGGAGCAAAACATTAAACCAATACCTTCATGCACATAAAATCCTAACTCTGGCCCTATTCACAGATGTCTCTTCCCCAATTATATTCAAATGTGTACTGCAGGTACAAATAGCCACCTGTGGTAAAGCAGGAAAAGGAGATGAAAGGCATCCAGATTGTAAAAGAAAAAATAAAAGTGCTTTTACTCACAGAGAGTATGTTCATCTATATAGAAAATCTACTTATTTGTAACTTCAATCTCTTTCTTCAATATCTCATAATTTTTTGAGTACAGGTCTTTTACATCCTTGCTTAGGTTTATCCCTAGGTATTTTATTCTTTTTGAAACAATTGTGAATAGGACTGTCTTCTTAATTTCCCTTTCTGTTAGTTTGTTATTGGCATATAAAAAGGCAACTAGCCCTGGCTGGTAGCACAGTGGATAAGGCGCCGGCCTACAAACCCAAAGGTCGCAGGTTCGATTCCCAGCCAGGGCACATAACAAGGTTGCAAGCCAGGTCTCCAGTCAGGTCTGTGGCTGGAGGCAGGTGAAAAGCAACCATACATTGATGTCTATCTCCCTTTCTGCCTCTCTCCCTTCCCCTCTTTCTAAAAATAATGAAATAAAATCTTTAAAAAAGAAAAAAAAAAAGGCAACTGATTTCTGGATACTATTCTTGAATCCTGCTACTTTGCTGAATTCATTTATCAGTTCTAATAGCTTCTTGGTGGCATCTTTGGGGTCCTCTAGGTAAAGTATTATGTCATCTGCAAATAAAGACAGGTTTACTTCCTCCTTTCCAATTTGGATGCCTTTTATTTCTTCTTCTTATCTGACTGCTGTGGCTAAGACTTCCAGTACTATGTTGAATAATAAAGGTGAAAGCAGGCATCTCTGTCCGGTTTCCGATCTTAAGGAGGACACTTGTTTTTGCCCATTGAGTGTAATGCTGGCTATGGGTTTGTCATATTACACCTTTATTGTGTTTAGGTATGTTCCCTCTATTCCCACTTTGCTGAGAGTTTTTATCATAAATGAGTGCTGGTTATTATCAAATGCTCAGGAGAAATGAAAACAGACATTGATACAAAGGTTTGCAAACAAATGTTTTTTTAACATTTATTTTTTTAATTATTTTTAAAAGATTTTATTTGTTATTTTTAGAGAGAGGGGAAGGGAGGGAGGAAGAAAGGGAGAAAAACATTGATGTATGGTTGCCTTTCACCTGCCTCCAGCTACAGACCTGGCTGAAGACTGAAGACCTGGCTTACAAACTGGTTATGTGCCCTGACTGGGAATCAAACCAGTGACCCTTGGGTTCAGAAGCTGGTGATCAATCCACGGAGCCATATCAGCCAGGACCTAACTTTTATTTTTTACATTTATTGGGGTGACATTGATTAATATTGTATTATGTGTTCACCATCCCAAGTCAAGTCTCCTTCCATCACAATTTATTCACCATTATCCTCTTCTATCTTCCCCCATTCCCCTATCTCTCTAAAAATCCCCATACTGTTGTCTGTATACTATGAAAATATTTGTTTTTGCTTAATCCCTTGACCTTCTAGGAATCGCACCAGCAACCTTTGGGTTTACAGGCTGGTGCCTATCCACTGAGCCACCAGCCAGGGCCAGTATGAACATTTTAATGATGTTAATTCTTCCTATCCATGAAAATGGTATGTGTATCCACTAATTTGTATCTTCTTCAATTTCTTTCTTACCAAACATTCCAGGGAGAACTAACACCTCTCCTTCTCAACCTATTTTTAAAAATTCAAGAGGAGGTAAGCTACCGAGCTTATTTTATAACGCTAGTATTATCCTAATTCCAAAACCAGATAAAGACATTACAAAAAAAGAAACTTATAAGTCAATATCCATGATGAACATAGATGCTAAAATCCTGAATAAAATATTACAAACCAAATACAGCAATGCATCTAAAAGATCATACACCAAGACCATGTGGGATTTATTCTGGGGATGCAATGTTGGTACAACATTTGCAAATCAATAAATGTGATTCACCACATAAACAAAATGAAGGATAAAAATCACATAATCATATCAACAGAAGCACAAAAGCATTTGATAAAATCCAGCACTCACTTATGATAAAAAAAAAAAAACTCAGCAAAGTGGGAACAGGGGGTCCTCTGTGTAATAATGACCTGGAGCCAACATCATACTCAACAAGTAAAAACTAAAAGCATTTTCAATGAAATTGGGAACAAGACAGGGATTTCCATTTTCACCACTTTTACTCAACATATTATTGGAAGTCCTAGCCACAGAAACAAGGCAAGAAGAAAAAAATAAAAGGCATATAAATTGAAATTGAAAAAGTAAAACTGTCATTGTTTGCAGATGACATGATGCTGTCTAGAGTGAACTCTAAAGATTCTACCAGAAAACTGCTAGAACTGATCAATGAATTCAATAAAGTGGCACAATACAAAATAAATACTCAGAAAACAGTTGCATTTTTATACACCAATAATGAACTATTTGGAAGGGAACCTAAGAAAACAATCCCACCCTGGCTAGTAGCACAGTGGATAAGGCACCAGCCTGCAAAGCCAAAAGTCGCTGGTTTGATTCTCGGCCAGGGCACATAACCAGGTCTCCAGCCAAGTTCTTAGCTGGAGCCCGGTGAAAGGCAACCACACATTGATGTCTCTCTCCCTCTCTGCCTCCCTTCTTTCCCCTCTCTTTAAAAATAATAAACAAAATCTTTTAAAAAAAGAAAGAAAGAAAGAAAGAAAGAAAGAAAGAAAAATAATCCCATTTACAATTGCATCAAAAAATATAATAGGTCTGGCCAGGTGGCTCAGCTGCATGGAGCTTCATATACCCACGAAAATAATGTTGGTTTGATTCCTTGTCAGGGCACATACAGGTTCAATCCCCAGTTGAAACATGTACAAAAGGCAACAAATGGATGTTTCTCAGATTGATGTTTCTCTCTCTCTCTCTCTCAATAAACACATCCTCAGGTAAGGATTAAAATATATACATGAAATATAAATGTAGACATAAATATAAATATATAAATAAGTTTAACATATACATTACATTTAACCAAGATGTAAAAGACCTGTATGGGAATATTGTAAGACACTGAAGAGGACACAAATAAGTGGAAGCATATACTGTGTTCATGGATAGGAAGAATTAATATCATTAAAACATCCACAGTACCTATAGCAATCTGTACATAAATGTTTATAGTATTTCATTAAAAGAGATGAGTAGATAAACTGTGATATACCATACAGTGGAATACTACTAAACAATAAAAAGGAATGACCTATTCATATGTGCAACAACATGAATGCATCTCAAAATAATTGAGTAAAAAAATGCACTAGCCCTGGCTGGTGGCACAGTGGATAGGGTGCCGGCCTGTGAACCCAAAGGTCGCTGGTTCGATTCCCAGCCAAGGCACAGAACCAGGTTGTGAGCCACATCTCCAGCCAGGTCCCCAGCTGGAGGCAGGTGAAAGACAACCATACATTGATGTCTCTCTTCCTCTCTGCCTCTCTCCCTTCCTCTCTCTCTGAAAATAGTAAAATAAAATCTTTTTCAAAAATGCACTAAAAAATAGCACATACTGTACGATTCCATTTCTATAGAAAATGCAAACTAATCTAGTGACCGAAAGCAGATCAAGGATGTCCTGGAGATCAGAAGGGGTATAATGGATATGTAAATCTTCTTGATTCTGGTGATAATTTCATAGAATATATGTATGCAAAACTGTGAACCTTATTGTGTACTTTTTTATTATGTCAATTATATATCAAAAAAACTGTTAGAAGCTACCACTCTTATGACACTTAAAGTAAGTGGTGGTAAATACCCTGACTGAACACAAAAGGATGAACTTCCAATAATTGTTTTAACTGATGCCCTAAAGAGCTTTTGATAAAAGGACATGCAAAATTCAGAGCACACATTTCCACCACAGTAAACAACTATTCCATACCCATCAACAGAAAAGGATAGTTTGCCTTCCATGAATAAATCTATGAAGAGATTTTGCATTCTAAAACACAAATCGGACATCCATCCTGATTATTTTACCATTTAACTAAAGGAGAGTATTTTGAGAGTTTAAAATAAAAATGGTGGTTTCATTTGCCTTTAAAATGTTTTCTAAAATTCAGGAAGAATTAGGGAATATTCTATATTAAGAAAAATAAAAAATCAAAAGTTATCTGAGTCAGAAGAAAATGTTAGTCCAATCTTAGTTTTAAGACCAACTACTCCAAAAAAAGACTTGAAGCCCTGGCTGGTGTAGCTCAGTGGATTGAGCACTGGCCTGTGAAGAAAAAGGTCACCAGTTCAATTCCTAGTCAGGGACACACCTGGGTTGCAGGCCAGGTCCCCAGTTGGGGGACTGCAACAGGCAAATGATTGCTGTTTCTCTCGTACATTGATTTTTCTCCCCCTCTCTTCCTCCCTCCATTCCCCCCCCTCTTAAAATTAAATAGATAAAATCTCTTTTTAAAAAAAATTTGAATAATTTTGATAAATAAGCCAAAAACCAGAAAATAAAATTCTATGTGCAAATATTTAAATTTTTGATCATTGTATAAACATACATGAATTAACATGGTTTTATGATAACTGGAGAGAGAAGGCCAAGCAACTTCACTTACCTATTTTGTTCCTCCAGTTTAGCCAGGAGTTCTAAGTCATCTGGACTCAACTGTGACGGAGAAGATGGAGAAAGGGCTGGTGTTGATAGTGTGGTAGATGAGGATGTAGTATGTAATGAAGCAGATGGACTTGCCACCTGGCTGGCCATCTGACTGACTGTATATGATACTGTGTTCTTCACCCATGAGAGAGTAGAACTCAGCTTTTCTGCAACCTTGTCTGTCGCCACCTAAGAATAAAAAAAGTTACATGTATTAAAGCTTTACAGTATTCATTACTGAGAACCTGATAATCCTGTTAACTTTTACTTAATAATCACCATCAGATTACTCTCTCGAGAGTTGATAAAGCAAAACCTATTTTAGCAATAATTACCCTAACTAACATTCAGGTATTGGAATATTTTAGTTTCGCAGCATGAACCTACTACGAACTGTTTTCCAAAACACATGTTAAAATCCATCAGGTAGTGATAAAATCAATTTCATAAGTAACACTAGCATTTTTAACAAATTAAAAAGAACAGAAAATGTTAATATAAAGATACTATCTTATAAAATTTTTGTTTCAGTTACATATATGTGTTAAAAACACAGTGGTGCCTCAGTACTCATCATTAATTCGTTCTGGAGCTCATGACAGTGTTGAAACCAACAAATCAAGTACCAAAAGGTCACAGGTCTGAGCATGTATATACCTGGTTTTGGACTGAGTCCCCAGTAGGGTATGCTAGAGGTAACCCAATCAATGTTTCTCTCACACATGGACATTTCTCTCCCTCTTTCTCCTTCCCTTCCCCTTTCTCTAAAAAATGAATAAAATCTTAAAAAAAAAAAAAAAACAACAAAACAAACCAAAAAAACCACCAACACATACACACACAAAAATTCTACCCACACTATCTTGGTAGATATATTACCCTGTGGGTTGCCCAAGGCTTTCCTTCTCACCTCAATACACACAGAACTCTCTTTCTATCCCTCTACACCCACTTCCACCATTTCAACTCATCAGGACAATTCAACGCAAGGAAAGGATAACATGGAAGGAGATTCTAGGGTCATAATTAAGCAACTCAACATGAAGCAGGAACTTCATGTGCTAAGACACAGATTTGATTACAAGTGCTGACTAGGAGCAAGAGTTTAATGAACCTAAGGATAACTCTTCATTTTCAATAACTTTTCCCTTTTTGAACTTACCTTCCTTGGGAATAATATTGCACCCTCTGATATACCACTGTATAATGAATGGTCTATCAGTGGGCATGCAAACCAGTAGCACAGTTCATCAGGACAAAAGACTAGATAGGAACCAAGGAATAATTTAGCCAGAACTACCTTTATGCCAGGAAATGGTTGGAGCCATGATAGACAAGAAGATAGCCTACTGTGATTTGTTACCCTATTTATTTTTCTACAGTTAATGCAAACTCAGTTGTGAAAATGACACTAATTTGTATCTCAAAAGTACACTCTATTTTAGAAGACCTATGTAAACTTTATTTAAAAATGTTACTTTTTACTAATACCATTAACTTCAAAAATACATATAACTTCCAAGAATTAGTGTTTTAAATTTCCATTATACAAAAGTCCTCTGCTCAAGATAATTGAAGCAAAGGCAGAATTCTTTATTATTAAAACAAATTTTATTTATTAAAACAAATTTATCATACCCCTTCTGCATACTGTAGCAATAGGCTTCCATTTAGAGTTTGAATAACCAAGAGCACAACTTTGACATCCTTTCAACCTTGCTAAAATAAGATTTAGTTTAGAACTATTAAAGAAGGCTCAACAACCCATCTTTAAAGTTTAAACTTTTAAATATAACTGGAGTATTTCACTGCAGTTGCACTTTAATTAACGCTTAATGCCCATGGTCCTGGAAATCCCACAAGACTGAATTATTTTATATATATAATCATGTCCCATGTTTCCCCTCACTCTACTTTTCCAAATCTCTACTCTGCTGCCTCTAAGCCTCTTTCCTTCACCCAACAGTATACTGAAATCATGAAGACACAATAAATCTCCTAATACTATTACATCACAAAGTCCCTATCTACCTCACAGAGGTAGATATGGATTTATTTTTGAACATTAACATACTCTGAAAAGGTTAAAGACATTATTTTAAAAGGCTTGGTAATCACGCAAAAAAGGCCACATATTATCTAATTCCATGTACAGAATAGGCAAAGCCAGAGACAGAAATTAGAGTGGTTTTCCACAGCTAGGGGATGAAGAACTGGTGATTGACTGCTAATGGGTGTGGGTTTCTCTTTGGAGTGATGAAAACGTTCTGGGATTGGATTGTGGTCATGGTTATACAACTTTGAGAGTAGGTCTGTCCTGAAAGTATCAAGCCAATGTCACTACAATTAAAACAGTTTGCATGGCAGATACTTTTGGGGAAGACCTCACCTACCAAATGCCACTGAACTGTACACTTTAAAAGAGTGAATTCTATGGTATGTGAATCCTACCTCAATTTTAAAAGGGCTTAGTCAATCTGAAAAGGCTACATAATGTACGATTCCAATTATATGACATTTTGGAGAAGGCAAAACTACGGAGACAGCAAAAAAGACCATTGGTTGCCAAGAGCTGTAGAGAGAGGAGGAACAAACAGGCAGCGCACTGAGGACTTCTAGGACAGTGAAAATACTCTCTAATACCATAAATGATGAACACTTGTCGCTATACATTTGTCCAAACCCACGGAATGTACAACACCACGAGTAAACTATAATATAAACTCTGGACTTTGGGTGATTATGATTGGTCAAGGGGGGGTTCATCAGTTTTAACACATGTACCACCCTGGTGGGGAATTCTGATAAATGGGAAGTGTACATGTGGGGGCAGGGAAATCTCTATACTTTCCACTCGATTTTTCCCTAAACATGAAACTTTTCTAAACAAGTAAAATCTGAATAATAAAGCTTAGTAAAAGCCTTAGATATTACCATAGTGTTTGAATAAGACCTCCCATGAGAAATAATCATGGTTCCTTTATTTCTTTATATTTTATCAGAATTTACAAGGATACTCTTAACTCCCAAAATAACTGCTTTTAAAGATTACAATTTTCAACTCAAAATCTAAAATATTCTGAAAGAGGTGTCAATGTGTTCCCCATTTCAAAACAGAAGAAATGATGACATAGAGAAGTTATACAACTTTATATGAAATCAGAAAGCTAATAAGACTCAAACATAAACAGTCTGGTTTGAGATTCTTTTTCCTTAACCACTATCAAGAATGAGCAAGACCAAAACTTGGCAATGGATGTGGTCACTGATGACCCCAGTGAGCCCATTTCCTCGTAAAAAAGGCAGAAACCAGATTATAGTAGATTGAAGAGCATCTGAAAGACAAAGAATTAAGAGTTGCACAATATGCCCATTCACCACCACGACCTTTATTTTTGAGACTTCTTGATTCAAATTGATTCCTGAAGGCTGAAGTTTCCAGAAAGATGGTCAGGATTTTACTGTACATCAAACATTACTTTCTAAAAATGCCTTCAAAGAGATACTAATTTCATTTGGTATTACTTTACAAAGAAAAAGAAAAAACTGCCCTGGCTCATGTGGCTCAGGTGGACAGCCAGTTCTGTAAACTGAAAGGTCACCGGTTCATTCTGCATTCAGGGCACATGCCTAGGTTGCAGGTTCAGTCCCAGGTCAGAGCACATACAAGAGGCAACTTGATGGATGTTTCTCTCTCACATTTCTCTCTCTCTCTCTCTCTCTCTCTCCCCCCACCCACCCACCTCCCTCCCTTCCTTTCCTTCTCTCTAAAATCAATGTGGTGCTCGCTTCGGCAGCACATATACTAAAATTGGAATGATACAGGGAAGATTAGCATGGCCCCTGCACAAGGATGACACGCAAATTCGTGAAGCGTTCCATATTTTTGGCATATGAAAGAATGCTCAACATCACTAGTCATCAGAGAGATGCAAATTAAAACCACAATAAGATACCACCTTACACACACAATAAGATACCACCTTAAGATACCACCTGTCAGAATGGCAATCATCAACAAATCAACAAACAACAAGTGTTGGTGAGGATGTGGGGCAAAATGGAAAACAGTATGGGGTTTCCTTAAAAAACTAAAAATGATCCAGCGATTCCACTACTTGGACTATACCCAAAGAATCCTGAAACACCAATTCTTAAGAACCTATGTACACCTATGTTCATAGCAGCACTATTTACTATAGCCAAGTGCTGGAAACAGCCTAAGTGCCCATCAGTGGATGACTGGATCAAAAAACTTTGGTACATTTACACAATGGAATACTATACAGCAGAAAGAAAGAAGGAACTCCTACCCTTTGCAACAACATGGATGGAACTGGAGAGTATTATGCTTAGTGAAATAAGCCAGTCAGTGAAAGACAAATACCATATGATCTCACTCATTACAGGACAATAATGAACAAAACTAACAATAAGCAAAACAGAACCAAATATAGGAATACAGTGAATAGGCCTTCAGTGGTCAGGGGGAAGGGGGTTGGGAGGAGGGGCAGGGGGGTGGAAAAGGCAAGGAATGGGAGCAGTTTAGACAAGAACCTAGTATAAAGGAACCATGGGCATGGACAAAGATGGGACTGACTTTGGAGGGAACGGGTGGGTGGGGAGGGGGACAGGGGAGCAAAAAGGGGATGGATGTAATACAACAACAATAAACTTTAAAAAAATAAAATAAAATAAAATAAAATAAAATAAATGTGCATGTCCTTAGGTGAGAATAAATAAATAAGTAAAACCTGGCACATTTCAGATAAGTAAGCTGTTATTTATTTAATCATTGTAGGGTTACCTTATTTTCTTTTTATAAAGATTTTACTTAATTTATTTATAGAGAGGGAAATGGAGGGAAAAAGAGAGAAGCATCAATGCATAATTGCCTCTCACACATCCCCAGCAGATCTGGACTGCAACCCAGGCAGGCGCCCTGATTGGGAATTGAACTGGTGACCCTTTGGTTCTCAGGCCAGTGCTCAATCCACTGAACCACACCAGCCAGAGCATTGTTTTATAATATCAAGGCTGATTCGACAATTTGGCATTATATTTTTTCTTAGGATTTTCATATCACTTAACATTAACTCAATAGTCACTAATGACCCCAGTGAGTCCATTTCCTTGTAAAAAAAACTCAAAATGAATCAAAGACCTAAACATAAGAACTATAAAACTATAAAAGTCTTAGGAAAAAAACACAGGGGAAAAGCATTATAACCATGATTTGTCAATGATTCCTCAAATATGAGTCCAAAAGCACAGGCAAAAAAGAAGAGCTTCATCAAAATTAAAGGACACTAACAACAAAGTGAAAGGCAACCCACAGAATGGAAGAAAGTACTTGCAAATCATATATCTGATAAGGAACTATATCCAAAATACATAAAAAACTAAAATCAATTATAACAACTCCAACTGTCCAATTTAAAAAATGGGCAAAAGACTTGAAAAGACATTTCTCTAAAGATATACAAATGGCCAATAAAAAAAGTCAGTATACAAAAAGATGTTCAACATGACTAATTAGGGAATTACAAATCAAAGCCACAATGAAATACCAGTTCCCACACATTGGAGTGGTTATTATTAAAACAAAACAAAGTAAAAACAGAAAATAACAAGTGTTGGCACTGCTAACTGGAATGTAAAATGGTATAGCTGCTGTGGAAAACAGTATGATATGTCCTCAAAAAATTGAACATAATTACCACAGGATTCAGTGATTCCATTTCTGGGTATATACCCAAAGGAATTAAAAGCAGGGCCTTGAAGAGATATTGGTACACTCAAGTTCATAGCAACATTATGGAAGGTACTCCTGACATGCGCTACAGTGTGAACGAATCCTGAAGACATTAGATTGAATGAAATAAACCAATCACAGAATGACAAATATTGTGTGGGTCCTTTTATATGAGGTACCCAAAGTAGTCAAATTCACAGAAAGTAGAATGGTGGTTGCCAGGAGAGTGATAAATAGAGAGTTTAATGGATACTCTGCAGATGGTTGGTGATAACAGCTGTGCAACAATGTGAACGCTCTGAATGCCACTGTATCGTACACTTAAAAATGGTAAGTCCTGGCTGGTGTGGCTCAGTGGATTGAGTGCCAACCTGTGAATCAAAAGGTCTCTGGTTTGACTCCCAGTCAGGGCACATGACTGGGTTGCAGGCCGGGTCCCCACCGGTGGTGTATGAAAAGCAACCAGTCAATATTTCTCTTGCACATCAATGTTCCTCTCCCTCTCTTTCTCCTTCCCTTCTCCTCTCTACGAATTAAAAAATAATAATAATAATGGTAAATCATATATATTTTACAATTAATTTTTCTAAAAAACTTACCTCTTTCATTCCTTATACAATGGACTCTTGAAAAATACATTCAAACTGCAAGGGTCAGCTTAAACATGGATTTTTTTCTATTAATATATAATCAGTCATCAATATCCCTGGGGTTTTGCCTCTGTGAACTCAACATGGATGAGAAACAGTCTTTTCAATCCTTTGATGCAAAGGGCAGACTGTATGCATTGTTCTACACCATTTTATATATGGGACTTGAGCATCCGTGAATTTTGGTATCCACCTAATTTAACCTCATGTTACCCTCATTTAACCCTATGATATATCTGTCATATTATCCATATACTGTTACATCATTAACCATTTAGATGTACTACCTCTTAATTCCTTAAGAAATAACCAGATTATTTCATATATACTCACAGTTACCCAAAAAGTAGTCACCCAAAAAGAGTATAATAGGTCAAAGATACTACTCTTTACTTTTCATGAATCTTCTCAACAATTTAATAACAAAGCTATGTGTATTACTGTACCTGAGACATAGCTAAATTTTTAACAATGAATCTTTTTAACAATCTTCTAAATCATGAGATCTCTGTCTGTGGCTATGTATATTTATGTGTGTCTATGTAAGTACACAAGAAATACATTTTTCTACCTCTGAACAGTACTGCCAAAATTAATCTGTAAACTCAAAATTAATTTGTAAAGCATCTCTGTTTAATTGTCTTAAAACGAAACAAGTGCTTGCATGAATTGAAGAAATACAACAAAAACTAACCTAAATGTTTTTCAGGTTCACATGATCTAGTATTAACATTTAGTCAATAAAAGTGAGCTTAAGACTGTTAGTTTTATTAAAACCAGCATATCTGTAGTTATCAATGCTGAAAAATTATGCATACATATAATTTTTATCCTCTGTGACTGTTTTAGTGTAATAAACTCATTTTATATGTTACAAAATTTGTCAGCAAGAAAAATAACTTAAGTGATAGTTAACTGCTTTAAAATCTCCTAAAATCTTTAAGGGCTTGCTTTTTTTTAATCATTGTTAAAAGCAAATAGTTTAACCAGAAATAAAGTTTCTACATAAACTTTTCAGTAGTTTCCCAAAATTCTTTGCTTACTCAAGTTCTTAAAGACCACTTAAGTTAAATGATAGATCAAATCAAACATTAAAAAAGAGCTGAGTTTAGAAAAGAACTGTGGTTGTCCACTACTTCATTAACTTTGGGGCTAGCAGACAGGTGGAAAAGCGGGATAAGGTGGAGACCTTAGTGCGCCATTCTACAATGCAGAGGAGGGCGCGACATGCTGCAGACTATGTTTTTCATAAAGCCTGATTAGGCGGGAAGAGGTGGAATCCCTGGGAAACCAATGAGAATAAAGAGGAGGCTATTTTGGTGACTGAAAATAACTATATAAAAAGCAAGGTGTCTGTGTTCTATAAAAGAAGATATGAGAGATGAAAATGCATTTTGTTGAAGGAAAATAAAGTAATTTTGTCTCCAAGGGAGTCTGTTAGTCAGAATAGAAGAAGAGGAAAGCAGGACAAAATCTGAGTGTATAAAAAGGAAGTTGTAGAAGGTTTATGGAAAATGAATCTTTAAAAGGAAATTTTAGCCCTGGCTAGTGGCACAGTAGATACGGAGCCGGTCTGGGAACCCAAAGGTCACTGGTTCAATCCCCAGCCAGGGCACATAACCAGGTTGCAAGCCAGGTCTCCAGCCAGGTCTGTAGCTGGAGGCAGGTGAAAGGCAACCATACACTGATGTCTCTCTCCCTCTCTCCCTCTCTCCCTTCCTTCACTCTAAAGATAATAAAATGGGATCTTTGAGGGGAAAAAAAAGAAAGGAAGAAAAAAAAAGGAAATTTTATGTATGGCCCAGCTAAAATTGAAATGGATTTAAAATAACTTTCTTTTAATATGAAAAGTACACTGATAAAGAATTAGAATTTGGTGTTCTTTGTTAAAAGGACAAAGGTTTCCTGTACCACTGGTATACTCTTAAGAAAATGTAATGGCAAAGCAAAGACTATTAAAATTACTTCCTCCGTTCCACATCATCGGGTGTTTGATGACTTAGGTAAGCCAAATCTCCTTAATGTTAAGAAAGCTAAGTTTTGTTTCCAACCATTGAAGTTCTGTATTTGCCTGCAACGGATAATTAAGTACTATTTCATAGTGACCTATGATCTCATTTGACCAAGTGTTTTAAGACTTACGATGTTTGTTTGACAAACTTCCCAAAACTCAAAAATTAGTCTTTTAATATGAAAATGACTGGTATTTTTCCAAAAGGATCCCTGGAATATTTCAAAGGGAATCTCTTTACAAAAAGGGAGAATTAAACTAATTAGACCTGTTTGATATGCTAAAATTTTGAGATTTGGCAAATGGATTCTTGTCCACTTGCCCCATTCTCAAGAATGTAAATCTGTTCTAGGGATGACTTCCATGCATTCTCATTGGGTAGAAGCATTCCCACGTCAAAAGATACTAAAGTAATCCTCGAAAGGACTTTTCCAATTTGGGGAATCCTCACTGAACTCCAAAGCAACCAGTAAACCTACTTTATAAGACAAATTTTGTAAGAAATATGTGAGACTAAGCCAATATCACAAAATTTTCATTACACTTCTCATTTCCAGTCTTCTGATCTTGTGGAACAAATGGGATAATTAAAATTCAATTGGCAAAACTTTTATCTATCTTGGTCTGAAGTCCTTCCCTTTGTATTGTTTAATCTGAGTTCTACTCCCCTTTGGTAAACACTGTCTCCTTTTGAAAGGAGACAATCATTACCAACCAAACCTGCCTTACTTTTAAGTAGTCCTTTCAACCAACAGCCCCTGATAATAATTCAAAGCATGTAGAGTGGTCTTTTCACAGTATGCTCTCAGGAGATGCAGAGTTGCAACATCATTATTTCCAAAATGGAGATTTTGTCTCCTGAAAGTATTATTACCTTCACAAGGATGCCCTCCAACCTTGTTGAGAGGGGCCGTATCAGGTATCACTGCCTATCCCTGTGCTGACGCACTCAAAAGTATCAACTCAGGAATTCATGTTTCTCAGTTTTAAAAATACACCCTCACCTACACCTGAGTCATCCACCAGCCTCTTGGAGATCTCAAATTAAAAATATTCAGATCAATTCCCAACTAACAACCTGGATAAGAAGCAGACATCATCCTGAGCAGGCAGCTTTCCCAAGATTCAGCACCAGGCCAATAACCTACCCCCTACTATGCATAATCCTTATGTTTATTTCATAATTACTATAGTAGTTACATTCTTGGGAACATTAATGCTTTTAATACTCTGACATGCCAATCATCTGTTTTGCATTGCCTACTCTAATCATTCCACACTATCAGTCTATGTTCATGAAATGTCTGGATGGACAATTGCCATACTGGCTATTTTAGCTTTGTTCCTAATTTTATTCACACTTTCAACTGGCTTTAATCCATTACTTTTAATTTTTTTGGCATATGGAAATAGATAGACTATATCTATGTTCAATTTTCTCGGTACTTAGCAAGCTCTTGAAACCTGTCTGTTAGATTTACCATCACACCTGCTTTTCCTAACAGCAATGATCCTGTAGTATTCCCTATACTAAACTTAACAGCTGTACCTAAATTATTTACTGTTGAAAACAGAAGACCATACTGAGTTCAACTATTCCCTAGAACCAGTTCAACTTTTTTTTCCCTTTATACCCCAGCCTATGATATTGTCAGGCCATATGGAGACAAATGTTCTACCTCTAAAGACTATAATCACAAAAATCACAACTTAAGCAATACACCACCTATCTTTTGAATGAAACCCACTTTTATGACCCTAAATCCTGAGTTTTCCTACAAACTATTAGTAATTACAAGGCAGAACCTCTATCTCGCACCCTCATGCCAGGTTCACAGAAATCATGTATTCCATCTTTTTGGTATTCCTATTCCTCTGTGAAACCAACTCTTCCCAGGAACCCTGAATCATACCACACACTGATAATTGGTTCAATGATATCACAAAGCTGCCCAGTAATAACTCTTCATTTCTGTAATCTGTCCAGCCTTTTATTTGCACCCTATGGATATAGGGTTTTTTTGTTTGTTTGTGACTATCATAATGCCCCCTGGGCCTACAAATGCTTGGATTCTTGGCGGATACATGGACAATGCATCCTAGGATAAATAACCACTCCCTTTACCAGCCTAAAGCTAATGCTAGATCTGACAGCCTTACAGAGACAAAAGGGGGGGGGGGCACTTTCTATTATAGAAGATTAGCCAGATGAAGACTCCTTTGAATATGAAGGTAATAGCCAAGGACATTCACAAGTTATGACTTCCCAGCTGATTATTCTGGCAACCAATTCAATTGCTTTCTTAGGACTTGGAAAATTTGGTTTGGAGTATCAACAGCTGACTATGAAGTTATGCCATGCAACTTGACTAGAACAGTTAACAGAAGTGCCCAACTCACCACACCAGCTACTAGAGCTCAACAAAAATCTTTGGATTCCTTAGCTCATGTAGTACTTGATAACTGCACTGTTCTTGCCTATTTACTTGCAGCAAAAGGTGGTGTCTGTGCTCTAGTCAACACCTCCTGCTACACCTGGATAAATACCTCTTCCCAGATATAATCAGAAACCACCAAGCACATTAAACTTACAAAGTCCCTTGAAGGGCACTCAAAAATCACCATTGGCATCCCTAACTGGCTGGAAATTCAATTTTCCAATATTTTTCAGCTGGCTCCCAACCAGATTTAGCCATTTTAAGGTCTGACTTACAAATTATCATTGTTCTGACTTGCTCAATGTTCCTCTCTGTCAAACTGTTGATGTGCTATACAACCAAACATCCTAACTCCACTGTCAAAACTCAGATAACAGTTGCTCAAAAACTGGAGATGATTAATCAACTTTCTCCCTTGAGGAGTAATTCACTTTGAGATCCTGGTTGAAGACAGCTAGCTACATGTGAAGACCATGCCTAAGATTTACTTCCTTGGAGCCTCCTTGGTGCTCAAACTGACCACTGCCCCTATGACTGTGACTTTCTACTCCAGTAACACGTCAACCCCCTCACATGGGATATGACCAAATTATTCCTGGCATCTCTATACCAAAATGGATAATCAATGCTTTCCAAATCATGATCTATTTCAAATGGAGAAACGTGAACAGAATCATTTCAAAATGGAATCAACAATGTCAAGGGTCCCCAAATTGTGGAGTCAGGAGGCCATTAGGGAAGCCTGGCTTATGAACATCCACACTCAGATGAAGTTTGGAGTTTTGGGCTTTCACGTTTGCTGTTGGAAGCATGTCCTGAAACCTGAGTGTCTCCATGCCAGAGCTTACCTCAGAGTCTCACCACCCTGATCCGGCCAATCATTTTTGAACTAGTAATCGCACTGCGTTAGCCAATAGGAAATGCATCTTTTGTTACAACTTGTGGTTTTTGCTTGTATAATCTCTCGCTTTCTTTGTCTTTTCTGGAGCACATTTCATGTCTTACCTTAAATCTGGCCCTCCCATTCAAATCTTGTAAGATCCCAAATAAACTTTTATTTTACTCTTCTGCTTTAGTTCTTCCTTGTTCAACAAGCAAACTGTGCTTTTTGACTTTTAGTATGTCTTGTAATTGTTCTTAATAGTTAGATATGATGTACTGATTAAAAGGCGCCACTGTAAATAGGCCCTTTAAAATGTAGTGGGAAGGTGTTAGGGTAAGGGAAGCATTTTATAGTCCACCAATTTGATCTTAGTCTTTTAGTGATCCTATATCTCTGGATTGTGAATGTCACATGCACTCAGTCCTCCTGCCTCCCCTCCACCCTCATCTCACTCCCTTCTGTGGAACAGGGTGGCTAGAGTGGGCTGGAATTACTTTTCTTCCCATAGGTCAGTCCTCTGGGAAAATAAAACCCCAGCAGGCAAAAGCCCTGGTTAACCCTGGAGAGGTTGCAGTCAAAAAAATTACAGTGTAGGTCACATGTACCCAAGAGATACAGTCATTACCAGAATGTGCTGGGAAAAAAAAAAAAATTTTTAAACATTGAAAATTTGCATTTATTTTTATAATAAATAGACAATTTCTTATTTTCAGTTAAATCTAGAAATTATTAAAAATATAAAAACAAAGAATGAAAATTTTTCTTTTCAAATAACGGAAATATGGATATTGCTAAAAAATACAACCAAAAATTGTCTTTAACATTAATCAGGATCTTCAGTAGTTAGCTTTGCAAAATATTTGTGCAGTTATCGCAAACAATTTTGCTATGCTCAAGGCATAAACACTTTTCACAACACTTGCAAAAATATCTGATTAAGAAACCGGAGTAGCATCACTGAAGTTCTTCAACATCTCTTAGATTATCAACTTGATATATTTTTCCTGCCATTTTCAATAGTAAATGAAACAGCACTGACTTCAAAGTTTGCAAAAACAAACAAAAATTTAAAAAACGACACCAACACTGACTTCAGAATTTGCAGTATCTTTCCAACACAACTTACTATTCCAATATCACACGTCCTTAGGAAACACATGTTATAATCAAACTGACAGCCTAAATGTTATGGCTTAGCACTGGTCACACAGTTAGTCATGACCTTGAACCTATGCACCTAATACATGTGACAATATTTAAGAAAAGAGTTTGTTTGTATCTCTCAGATTAGCATGACCTCCACAGTGTTAGTTTTTCCTAAATGCAGACTTTGTTCAGAACAGAATGTTCTGGAATATTTCAAAAACAGTTCTTTTCCCTCTCCCCCAGAAGGAAAAATGAGAGAATTTTTCTTCCGTATTCACCATGAGAACCTGGTCGAGTTTCTGGAAGTAAAATTCACAGGAGTGTGGGGGCCCCTCAATGACTAAGTCCCCCTTGAATTTATCTCTCGGACTTATCCACACAGACCCCCCAGGACTCTTCAGTTTTAGTTCAAGTTTCCCTTCCCAACCACTGGTTCCCAAAAAGGTTTCAACTTGTGGGTTTCTCTCTAGTAAATTATGATTCTCCATCTCTCTTCAATTTGGGGGCAAGTAGACTGTCTTGAGAGTTCACTTCTCTGATGAAGCTAGTAAGAATTGGGGTGGTTTTATTTCTGTTTTGTTTTTTGTTTTTTTCCCCCAGCTTTTGACTTGTTATTAGAACAGGGTGGCAACTTCCATGTCAGACCAGAAACTAGAAGTTGTAGATTTGTTTTAAAAAGGTGGTTAGAAAGACAATAAGGCAGACCATATGCAGTGCTCATTTTTACTAATAAGTGAAAAAAGAACACAAATTATATATATACATTTTCACTGAAAGATACAAGCAAAGAACAGAAGAAAATATAACAAAATTAAATTAAATTAGTTATGTTATAGAATGAATTTGAGGATGGAGAGAGTCCTTTGTGTTTCTAATCATCTCCAATTAGGTTATATAAAATGTGCATAATCAAGAAATTAGATAAATATATCCAAAAGAGGTGAAAGGTGATCAAGAAGGGGAAAAAAGTAAGAAAAAGAAAAGATAGCCTCCTCAACAAGAGGTGTTGGGAGAACTGGACAGTGACATGCCAAAAATAAAACTAGACCACCAATTTACACCATCTACTAGAACAAAATCAAGATGGATAAAGGACTTAAACATAAGCTGTGACACCATAAAGTCCTAGAGGAAAACATAGAAAGTAAAATTTCAGATATCCTACACAAAAATATTTTCACTGATACTTCTCCAAGGGTAAAGGAAATAAAGGAACAAATAAACAAATGGGACTATATCAAACTGAAAAGTTTCTGTTCAGCTAAAGAAAACACCAGCAAATTAAAAGGACCAACTGTATGGGAAAACATATTTTCCAATAATACCTCAGATAAGGGTTTGATCTCCAAAATATATAAAGAACTTATGCTCTTTACCAACTCAACACCAAGGAGACAGACAGCCCAATTAAAAAATGGGCAAAGGACCTGAACAAACACCTCTCTAAGAAGGAAATACAAAGGGCCCAAAGGCATATGAAAGAATGCTCAAGATCATTAGCCATCAGAGAGATGCAAATTAGAACCACAATGAGATAACATCTCATACCTGTCAGAATGTCAATCATTAACAAATCAATAAACAACAAGTGTTGGCTAAGATGTTAAAAAAAGGGAACCCTGGTGCACTGTTGGTGGGAATGCAGACTGGTGCAGCCACTATGGAAAACAGCATGGAATTTCCTTAAAAACCTGAAAGTGGAACTACCTTTTGACCCAATGATTCCACTGCTAGGATTATACCTGATGAACTCTTAAACACCAATTTAGAAGAATCTATGTACCCCTATGTTCAAAGCAGCACTATTTATAATAGCCAAGTGCTGGAAAAAGCCTAAGTGCCCAACAGTGGATGAATGGATCAAAAAACTTTGGTACATTTACACAATGGAATACTTACACAGCAGAAGGAAGGAACTCCTACCTTTTGGGACAACTTAGATGGAACTGGAGAGTATTATGCTTAGTGAATTAAGAAAGTCAGTGAAAGACAAATACCATATTATCTCACCCATAACAAGAGGCTAATGAACAAAACAAACAAACAAGCAAAACAGAGCCAGAGACATGAATACAAGGAACAGAGTTTTGGTGTGCAGAGGGGAGGGGAGGGAAGAGCGGGGAGGCGGGGAGAAGGCAGCAAAGAAGATGAACAGTTGAGTCAAAGAAATAGCATGGATGACCCATGGACACAGACAACATGTGGGATTGACTGGGTTGGGGAGGGGATGGGGAGGGAGGGGAAGGGGACAGCAGGGGGGAAAATGGGATGAATGTAATACAATAACAATAAAATTTTTAAAAAAAAGAAAAAAGAACCCTGGCTGGTGGCACAGTGTATAAGGCGCCAGCCTGCAAACCCAGAGGTCACTGGTCCAATTCCCAGCCAGGGCACATAACCAGGTTGCAAGCCAGGTCTCCAGCCAGCTCCATAGCTAGAGGCAGGTGAAAGGCAACCATACATTGGTGTCTCTCTCCCTCTCTGCCTCTCTCCTTCCCCTCTCTCTAAAAATAATAAATAAAATCTTTTTTAAAAAAAAGAATATTACAGAGTAGGCTCAAGAAGAATATATTCTGATTTGATTTTGTTTTTAAAATAACTCTTACTGATATTATTATAAGTGATCCAAATTTTGCCATATTTATGGCAAAAGACGAAGGATAAAGAAAATGAAGAAACACTAATTACACATAAACTCACTACTTAATCAGTGCTAGTCTTTTTCACAAATAATGGAGCATAAATAAGGGAAACATGGATAAAGCATGAATAGGTGAGACCTCAGCCTCACTTAGAAGTCAAACTGGCCCTGGCTTGTACGGCTCAGTTGGTTGGGCATCATCCCATAGACCAAAAGGCCACAGGTTTGATTCCTGCTCAGGGCACATGCCCAGGTTGGAGGTTTGGTCCCCAGTCAGAGGACACACAAGAAAGCACTCGATCTATGTGCCTCTTTCACATCCTGTCTCTTGTCTCTCTTCTTCTCCCTCCTTCCCTCCCTTCCTCTCTTTCTATGTGTGCAGGCCAGAACTTAATCCAATGAGCCACACCAGTCAGTCCTTGAACTTAATCCAATGAGCCACACCAGTCAGTCCTTCCTCTCTTCCTAATAGCAATGGTAAACTGTCCTCTTGTAAAGACTTTTTAAATTTTTTTAATTAAAAAATAAGCCCTAAGTGTTCCAGACTTTGATTCCTAATTGTGGTAATATATATAATATGTTTAATGTAAATTTTGTCATTGTAGCCATTTTTAAGTGTGCAATCATTGTAATTAACTACATTCACAATGTTGGTCAACCATCATAACTGTCTACTTTCAAAATTTTTTATCACCCAAAGCAGAAACTCTGTATCCATTCTTCCTTCTCCCCAGCCTCAGGTAATCTCTAATCTACTTTCTAACTCTATAAATTTATATATTCTAGATACATATAAGTAAAATCATAGATACAACATCTGTCCTTTTGTATCTGACTTATTTCATTCAGCATATTTTCAAGGTTCCTACATGATGTAGCATGTATCAGAACTTCAATCCTTTTTATGGCTGAAAAATATTCCATTAAGTACATTTCTCTCATTTTTTTTTTTCCATTTCTCTCATTTTAAGGTGTTAAAATCTCTGAGCTCATGAAAAACTTGACATACTTAATGTTGGAAGATTATATATATGTATGTAATGTTACTCATCTGTAGCTTATCCACTTATCTGTTGATGGACATTTGGGTGGTTTCCAAACTTTTGACTAACGTGAATAATGCTGTGAACACTGGCATTCAGTGCCAAACAGACTTTTAATAATTTGCTGTCTAGAAAGTCAGCAGTAGGACCACAAAGGAAAACACCAAAGAAGTGGCCAACAGCAATTACCACAACAGAATTGGATAGAAGGCATTAATTATATGGTTTGAATATTATTTATATTCTAATTTTTCCAAATTTTCTTGACAAATTGTATTATTTATATAAATGAGGGGGAATCATTTTTGTAGAGTCTTTCGTCATTGATAAGATATATATGTTCTGACCTGAAAAACAAACAATAGGGAAATAAAAGGGAGCAAGCAACACATACTAAGAGATCATTATGGAGGTCAGGATTGCAAGTTAGCAGCACTCGTAAGAAGGGAGCAGGGTTTTAGTCTGAAAGCACCTTGTTTTTCTGTTCTGACTAAAAAGAAGGTACTAGTTTGCTCTTTATAATGCCTAGCCTAGTACCTGGTATTTACTAGAAACTCACCAACAAAAGCATGAAGAAATAAATAGATGGATAATTCTATACATTTAGATTTTTTATTCTAAGCTCTTCCCCCTATACCATATCATGTAAATTATTTATACTCAGTTTGAAATAAACTATTACAAACATCTCAAATTTCACAATAAGTTTATAGGAACCCATAAATTTAAGGGGAAATTGGCAGACAGGTAGATGACAGAAAACTGTACTTGGGGATTATTTAAACTTCAACCCTGACTGCTTACACATGAGTACAAATCCCCAGAGCTCAACAACTTATAGCATGACATATTTTTAGTGGGTATATAAGTGTTTATAGTGCCAATGAATCCAGAGAGGTCTTTTCTTATTTGCTTCCAAAATAAACAAGAATGTATCAAACTTAGAAGTACATTCTAAAATATTTGCTCAAATTTCAGGTGTCTATTTCAATATAAATATTACAAAATCATTAATTTGTACCTCTCTACACTATTATTTCTCCTCAATCTTCGAGGTATTGAAAATTCTGAGCCCATTAAAAAAAACTTAATGTACAACTGAATAAACATGTGGAAAGCCAGAAAAAAGTATACTCAACCTTGTTTCAGTAGAATTAATATCTATCTTCAATATTTTAAGTAAGTTATAAGAAATTATTGTTCCAACTCTGTAAACATGCATATAAACAATATTATTTTATAAATAGCAATATCCTGCATACTTTGAATATTAGTAACAAATATGAAGTGTAAGTTTTAACACACACCCTGTAAAGATCTACAAAGAAGAATTACAGATTGTCTTTCACTGAAGTTAACAGCTGTCAGAGGTGAAAGAAGGGAAGCTACACAGCACTGGCTTCAACAGGAATGAAAAAAAGAAGAACAGGAATTACAGTGAAAGGGGAAAAATAGGCAATAAGGGCAATACTGCTGACAAGTCTCCTTCCTCAACTGATGTCTATATGACAAATTTCTGGTTAATGTATTTTCTGTTGGCCTATAGCTTATTTCCATCTCTCTCTGATGCTTCACACCTCTAAAGCTAAATTTCAAAACAGCAAAACTTGTTTATAATGACATACTATTGCTACTGCTACAACCATTATCTACTGTGTGTTGTACTATGCAGGCACATTATCTTATTTAATCGTCACAATAACCCTGAAATTTTACTGAAGTTTATGAAGGTTAAACAATTTTCCCCAGATCCATTCATTAATAAATGATGGATCCAAGATATTAAACATTCAGTCCTAAAAAAAAAAAAAAAAAAAAATCCTAACAAGTATAAATCACTGATAGCAAGGGGAGCTAAAATTAACAGGACATAAAAGTAAAAATATAGCAAACACATCAGAATATGTTGTGACCCTGAGGATTTTATATGACAGATCAACAGAGCCTGCCCAAAACCAATCTGAATCTTTATTTTAAAAATTCAATTAACTAAAATATTGAGATAAAAACTATATTTCAAAATAAAACTGTCAATATATCATATAAAAATTATTTCCTCTGAAAATAAGCCTATTATAGATTTTACTTAATCATTTATAATCCATGTATAATACTAGCATAAAAAAGTCTCAAAGAAAAGACAGCCCACAAATACACCCATGCCTCTATAGTCAATTAATATTTGACAAAGGAGACAAAAACATGCAATGGCATAAAGATAGTCTATTTAATAAATGGTGTTGGGAAAACTGGACAGATAACTGCAAAATAATGAATTACCTTTTCCCTCCATAAACAAGAATAAACTCAGAATAAAGACCTAAATATTACACTCAAAACCATAAAAATCCTGGAAGAAAACATGGGCAGTAAAATTTCAGACATTTCTCTTAGCAATATTTTTCTGATCTCTTTGGGCAAGGGAAACAAATGGAAAAATAAACAAATGGAACTATATTAAACTAAAAAGTTTTTGCATGGCGAAGGAAACCATCAAAGACTTGAAAACACAACCCACTGAAATGGGAGAACATATTTGCCAATGATATATCTGATAAGGGGTTATTATCCAAAATATCAAATACTCTAATTTAAAAAATGAGCAAAGGACCTGAATAGGCAGTTCTCCAAAGAGAACATACAGATGGCAAATAAACATTTGAAAAGATGCTCAACATCACTACCCATCAGAAAAATGCAGATTAAAACGCAACAAGGTATCATTTCACACCTGTCAAAATGGTTATCACCAACAAAACAACAAACAAGTACTGTCCAGGATGTAGAGAACAGGGAACTTTTGTGCACTGTTGGCGGGATTGCAGACTAGAGCAACCACTGCAGAAGACAGCATGGAGTTTCCTCAAAATACTAAAAATGGACCTATCTCATGAACCAATAACGCCACTCATGGGAATATATCCAAAGAAACTCAAAGTGCTAATTTGAAAGAATATATGCATTCCTATGTTCAAGGCAGTGTTTTTTACAATAGCCAAGATTTGGAAGCATCCCAAGCGTCCATCAGTAGATAAGTGGATAAAAGGGCTATGGTACATTTACACAATGAATACTACTTGGCTGTGAAAAAAGAAAAGTTTACCCTTTACAACAGCATGGATGGACCTGGAAAGCATTATGCTAAGTGAATAAGCCAATCAGGGAAGGACAAATACCTCACAGGTGGAATCTAATGAACAAAATGAACAAGAAAAAATAGAGACAAACCCACAGAAAGCTTCCAGATTTCAAGGTAGAGAGGTGGAGGAATCCAGAAAAAAAGAGGCATAATTCATGGTAGTGGAAAACTGTGTGGTATAAGGGGATAAATGGTGATAGATGGAGACTTGACTTGGGTGATAAACACACAATACAGTGTACAATACACTGTGTGATGTGTATCCAAAACTTGTGTAATTTTTGTTAACCAGTGTCACCACAATAAATTCAATAAAGATGAAAAAAGTCTTAAGAATACCAACAAAAACACCTTACTATTTTTTATATTAAATGTAAACAGATTTATATAACATATCTGGAGAAATAGTTTATGTTTTTCCAGTCTTTAACATTTTGCACCAAAAAAAGAAACTTCCTGCTTTGTAAAACTCCAGCACATTTCTAAAAAATAAATAAATAAGTAAAAGAGGGAAGAGAAAATAAAAGAAAATGAACATTAAAAAGCCACCAGTGGAGACCAATCTAAGAAGTAGAAACAAAGAGAGTCATCTAAAATGGGGAGTAAGAAACCCCCCATTGAAAGGAAAGGAGAAATCCCCAGAAAGAAAGGCAAGCAAACTATCAGACAGGGAAATCAAACCACCATGATAGAGAAGCTCAGTGAGTTTGGTGAGCTCAAAGAAAACTACAAACAACTTCAAAGGAACTACAAAAAACTCCAGGAAAGCTACAAGGAACTTCCTGAGAACTACACCAGCATTAAAAAGGACACAGAACTATCACTAAATCCCCTCCTCCCCACCTACCACGATCCCATTTTCCCCACAGACACCAGAGTGGGACACACACCCAGCTTCTTCCTACCTTGGGGCCTTGGCTCCTGCAGCTCCCCACCTGTCTACACTGTTCCCCCACCGCACCTCCTCTAAAGAGAATTAAAAAAAAAAAAAAAAAAACTATCAATAAGAGCTAGAAGGAAATGAAGAATATAATTTCCAATTAAAGAACACAGTAAAAGGGACCAAAAGGAGGCTAGATCAAGCAAGCTAGAGGTTGCTTGAATTCTCAGAGAATTCAACAAAATGAAAAATACTGAAAAAGAATGAAGAGGTTTTAAGAGATTTGCAGGACAACATGAAACATAAGACGACCCATATTATGAAACATAAGACGACCCATATTATAAGAATACCAGAAAGAGAAGAGGAGGAGCAAAACCTGTTTGAAAAGGTAATGACAGAAAGTTTCCCTAACTTGATGAGAGAAAAAGTCACACTAGTTTAGGAAGCACAGAGGGTCCCAAGGAAGATGAACCTAACGAGGACCACTCCAAGACATATCATAATTAAAATGGCAAACTTCAAAGACAGAGAGAAAATCCTAAAAGCAGCAAGAGAGAAATAGCTAATAACATAAGGGGGTACCAATAAGGTTATCAGCTGATTTCTCAACAGCAATGCTACGAGACAGAAGGGAATGGCAAAAAATATTCCAAGCAATAAAAAACAGACCTACCCAAGACTACTCTACCCAGCAAGGTTCTCATTCAAAATGGAAGGTGAAATAAGGAGTTTCCCAGACAAAAAAAAGGCCAAAAAAAAAAAAAATACATCTCCACCAAACCAGCATTGTAAGAGATGCTAAAGGGTCTGCTTTAAGATACAGAAACAGACAGAGACAAAAAGGAACACAGGTACAAAGAGAAAAATTGACAGTGAATACTTATCAATAATAACCTTAAATATAAATGGATTAAATGCACCAATCAAAAAACATAGGGTAGCTGAATGGATAAGAACCAACTTAAACTAATGAATGCTTTAAAATAATCTTGTGCCCTGGCTGGTGGCACAGTGGATAAGGTGCCAGCCTGCAAACCCAAAGGTCGCTGGTTCAATTCCCAGCCAGGGCAACATAACTAGGTTGCAAGCCAGGTCTCCAGCCAGGTCCACAGCTGGAGGCAGGTGAAAGGCAACCATACATTGATGTCTCTCTCCCTCTCTGCCTCTCTCCCTTCCCCTCTCTCTAAAAATAATAAATAAAATAGTAAAAAAAAAAAATCTTGTTATAAGTAATTTTACTAAACAACGCATTTTATATTTTCGTTGTATCTGCATTACTGCAGGTTGCATCTTCTTAAGATTGGAATTATTTCCTAAATTGTGAAAATCAAGTTACTTGAAATAATACTTACAAAAATTGAATGCAATTAAGGGAGGAAAAAAGTACATAGAATATATGCTATCTTCCTTATTCACTGTTACAAAATATGTGCTTGTTTGTGGCTATATAACATATAGATTTTATTAGCAATTTATGTTTTAAATATCAACTAACTGGTAATTGGTGTGCTGTGATCAGCCAATCTTTAGGTTAGAAAAGATGCTAGGAGTGAAGACTAATTTGGGATGGAAGTTACTAACTACTAAACTATGATTCATGTACAAAGGCAATATATATTCTCATAGTAGCATTTAAGTTAGATGAGATCCCTTTGAAATAGAGTAGAAATAGACATTTCTAGCAATGAAGGCCCCCAGACTGGTAATGCTTGAGAAAATGTATAAATGCTGTAGTAAACTTGACTCGAATGTGAATGTAACTAATCTCTACCTCAAAGGACTCTTAAATAGTTCAGTGGTTAGTTTAGGACCACACAGGAAGTCAACCACAAGTTCAAAAAAATAGCTAGAATATTATCCTACAAAATTATTTAAATCCTAGGAGTTTTTTGTTGTTGTACCTCAAATTAGTAGATAGCATAATTTCTACTCTTTGGGGACCAGCTGAGTATTGCAAGTGCTATTATTTCTGATGGCTTCAGCTTGTAAACCACATGTAGAGGGAAAACAGAAGGTATTGAAAGAAATAAGACCTCTAACATGGCAAAAAAGAAAAAAAAAAATCAATCTACTATCTAAGATGGAAAACTCCAAAAAGAGTAAGTTATAGTTATAGTAGCTTAAAATAAAGTTGAGTTGTATTATTGGAGGGGTGGAATCTGACTCAGAAACCAAATTCATTTTTTACGATGGGTTTGGCACTGTCTCTAGGACAACTTTCACAAAAGTGAGTTCTGCAATATACCATTTCTGTGGTATATTTCACAAAAACACAGTAAAACAAGTTAAAAAAGAAAAATGCTTAATTTGCTACAATATATCTAAAATATTATCACTTAACATGTAATAATTATGTAAGCTATTGATATATTTTAAATTTCTTGTGTTAACTCTTTAAAATCCAGTATGTACTTTACAGTACATCACAATTTGTACTAGCCATATTTTAAGTGGCTACCATATTGAATACTGCAGATTTAAATAGAGAAGACTAAATCTTTTGGGAATTAAAATAGTTTATTTATTTATTTTTCAGCTCAGGAGAAGTCTGCCTATAACCAAGCAAATGTAGGTAAGACCTGTGAAGGATAATAAAGGAAGGAGGACAGAGGGGAGCAAAAAGGGGATGGATGTAATACAACAACAATAAAATTTTTTAAAAAATTAAAAAAAAAAGAATAATAAAGGAAATAAAGAAGCCAAAGAACTTATATGCATGACACATGGACATGAACTAAGGGGGGGCATCGCTGGAGGGAATGAGAGTACTAGGTAGAAGTGGGCCAAAGGGGGAAACTTGGGACAACTGTAATAACAAAATCAATAAAAGACATTTTTTAAAAAGCAACCAATGGCCACAACATCACAATTACATGCTTATATTGGAATTAAATGAAATTACTCCGAGGCTAATTCCAACTAATTTAGCTTGTTTACAAGACTTGAGGTTATTTTTATCTTATAAATATAAAATATAAAAATGTAAATTTTTATATTTAATGCTCCAATAGTATGAGTTTATGATATAATCATTGCAAATCTGTATTTATATTCAGTGTTAGAGAACTTAACTAAAGGGCAAAAAGGGCACCACATGCACTGCTTTCCAGCTAACTAACTTCCCTAATTCTACTGGGCTGCCACAGCACAGCAATTCCTTAGGCTTACATACAAAATTAACAAACACATGTGTATACATTTTTCCAATCCATTCAAAATATCTGAGTATTGTTGGTTTTTATATACTCTTTGATTGAAACATTTCACGTGAATAAGGTACTAACCAGTTTTAGTATTATAAATGTTTGAGAAATCAAAACTATACTAGATTATAACATGCAACTACCTTAAGGAATTAGCATTCATTTACCCTTTGAACCTGTTTAAGAGCTATACAAGTTCACTTTTATTCAAAAATTTAATAAAATATTTTAACTGGCCATTTCATCTACTACCTGGTATTGAAAGATTTTTGACATTATCACGTTCAATATATTCATTGCTATGTTATACTTATTTCTTAGAAGAAATAAAGTGATTCTATAAACCACCTTGATCAAATAACAAAAACTACCATGAGCTATGGATCTGAATTGTTTTGATGATGCTTTAAAAAATATGAGGTGTGCCTTGGCTGGTGTGGCTCCACGCATGGACTGAGCGCAGACCTACAAACCAAAAGGTCACTATCTCAATTCCAATCAGATCACATGCCTGGGTTCTAGACCAGGTCCCCAGTGGGGAGCATGCCACTTGATGTTTCTCTTCCTCTTTATCCCTCCTGTCCCATTTCTCTGAAAATAAATTTTTTTTTTATTTAAAAAAAAAAGTTTTTCTGTTTCAAAAAGATGTCCAATTTAATGCTAATACATTTCAGTAAACATAATCAATTAAAAAAATGATACAAGTGTACAATCTCCCTTGCTTCTAGGCCAACCTAAAACGTCCAAAAATAAAATAATCAGTGTTTTTAAGCATATATACAGTGCATCAAACAACTTTATGAGGTAAACAACATAATTCCTCATGTGAGAAAACTGTCTCATAGGGTAGCTTGGATAATACTCTTAGCCATTCTACTCATTCAGAATAAAAGACTTCCAGCCATGATGGCAGCGTAGGCAGACAAGGCTTGCCTCTTCACCCAACCACACTGAATTACAACTAAAATATGAGCAAACATCATCTAAACCATCACAAATCAAGCTGAAAGGGAATCTAACAACTACGAAATAAAAGCAACCACATCCATCTAGACTGGTAGGAGGGGCACAGATGTGGAACAAACTGGTCCCACACCCCCAAATGGTGGGTAAAAATTTGGGAGGGATATCTCAGGAGGGAGGAGTCCCAGACCCACATCAGGCCCCTGAGCCTAGGGTTCCAGCACCAGAAAAACAGGTCCCCAAAAACTTCTGGCTGCAAAAACCAGTGGGGATTGAGTTGGTGGAAGAAATTTCTGGAGCCCCAAGCCATTCCTCTTAAAGAGCCCAAACACACCCTGGCTGGTAGCACAGTGGTTAAGGCGCCGGCCTGCGAACCCAAAGGTTGCAGGTTCGATTCCCCAGCCAGGGCACATAACCAGGTTGCAAAACAGGTCTCCAGTCAGGTCTGTGGCTGGAGACAGGTGAAATGCAACCATGCACTGATGTCTCTCTCCCTCTCTGCCTCTCTCCCTTCCCCTCTTTCTAAAAAATAATGAAATAAAATCTTAAAAAAAAAAGTTACAAATTAAAAAAAAAAAAAAAAAGAGCCCAAACACAGACTCACCTGCTCAGACTCACTCCCTCTGAGCTCCAACATGAGAGCAGCAGCTTGAAAGGCACCAGTGGTATACAGGAAGGAACTGAAGTGTCTGGCATCAAGGTGAGCAGAGGCAATTTTCACTTTTCTAAACCCTCCCCACACAGAGCTGGCAAGCTGGTGCCATATATGAGACTCCATCATGCTAGCTAACACTGTTTGAATTGCCTTGGAGATCCCCAGAGACTACACACCATCCAACTTATAGGTCCAAACTGCATTTCCCTATGAATGAACAAAATTCCAGAAAAAGAGCTAAACAAAATGGAGATGAGCAATCTATCAGATGCAGAGTTCAAAAACACTAGTTATAAAAATGCTCAAGAAACTCAATGAGGACCTCAGCAGCATAAAAAAGATCTAGTCAGAAATGAAGGATTCACTAATTGAAATAAAGAACAACTTATAGGGAAACAACAGTAGAGCAGATAAAGTTGAGGATCAAATCAAACATAAGGAGGCACAAAACAGCCAATCAGAACAAGAAGAAGAATCCAAACATAGAGTAGAAGCAGCCTCTAGGACAACTTCAGGCATTCTCATCATAGGGGTGCCAGAAGGAGGAAAGAAACATCAAGAAATTGGAAATCTGTTTGAAAACATATGAAGAAAAACTTCCCTAATTTGATGAAGGAAATATACATGCAAGTCCAGGAAGCACAGGGAGTCCCAAACAAGATGGATGCAAAGAGGCCCACTGTAAGATACAGCAAAATTAAAATGCCAAAGGTTAAAGATAGAGAATCTTAAAAGCAGCAAGAAAACGGCAATTACTTACCTAATTGGGGGGGGGGGGGGCGTAGATAAAATTGTCATCTGATTTCTCAAAAGAAACTTTGCAGGCTAGGAGGGATTGGCAAAAGTCATGAAAAGCAGGAACCTACATCCACGATTGCTCTACCGAGCAAATATATCATTGAGAATCGAAAGGCAGATAAAGAGCTTCCCAGACAAGAAAAAACTAAAGTTCACCATCACCAAACCATTATTTTATGAAATGTTAAAGGGGCTTATTTAAGAAAAAGAAGACCAAAAATATGAACAATAAAATTGCAAAAAAATCCATATCAACAATTGAATCTTTAAAAACAAGCCAAACAAAAAGAACAGAGAGAAAATCATGGATTCAGAGAACATTTTGAAGGTTGCCAGACGGGAGTGGGGTGTGGAAGTGTGGGTGAAGAGGTGAGGGGATTAGATAGTTACAGAATAGCCACAGTGATGTAAGGTACAAATTAGGGAGTAAAAGAATTTATACCCATGACCCATGAACATGAGCAATGTTGGAAAGTTTACCTGAGGAAGTGGGGGGTGCTGGGTGAGGGGGGACAAAGGGGAAAAAATCAGGACAACTGTAATAATATAATCAATAAAATGTAATTTAAAAAAACAAATCAATACTGCTACCAGATTTTCCTTATGTATTATCTTCAAGTCCATTTGCACTTTTCTGCATTTTTCAGTCTTCTTTTAATAATATAATCAAAAAACCGTAACAGCTGTTATACATACTAGGTACCAAAATATGTGCCAGACACTATTCTAGGTACTTTACATTATTTCCATTCTTCATGACCAACTTTTCACAATAAATATGAAAAGTCACATTTTTCTGATAAAGGAACAGACCCAGAGAGGTTAAATGACAAAACGAAATGCTCTTTTTTACTATACCATGCCCCTTCTTTCTGGACATCAATTATTATTATATAATAAATTACTTGCAACACAGAATTTTACTAGATTTTCAACAAAAACTAAGCTTGTTTCCTTCATAAAAGAAGTCATTATTTATTATATTACCAAATTACTAATGTCCCCACAAATACTTTTGTATTAAAACTGGGAAGAGAGAATGCTATCTAATTTACACTACATAAGAACATTAGAACAGGTGGGATTGACTTTGGGGGGAATGGGTGGGTGGGGAGGGGGACAGAGGGGAGCAAAAAGGGGATGGATGTAATACAACAACAATAAAATTTTTTAAAAAATGAACATTAGATAACTACAATTTGATCACTTGAGCTGCACCTAAAATTGCTACAGCTAAGGTGTTCAAAGTTCATGGGGAAGGGGCTAATAATATTAAGCCTGTTCCCTGACTTCAACCTTCCATTGTTACAAACACAAAATTCTTTTAAAAGCATATCAATATACATTTTTTTTTCCTGGCAGCAAGTAGAGTACTCAAATGCCTGTTTCCTTATGTTTCAATCTAGTCCAAAAAAAGCACAAATTCAAAACAAGTACCTCTGAAAATATGTCACATATTACATGACCTTTTTATTTAGTATACACAATATATCAAGCACTGTTAGAAGAAGTGTTAAGGACTTTCACTCCTTTCATAATATGAAATAAAAATGAATTGCCACTCTTTTGTAAAACCCTAAAATGACAATAATCATCTTCAACATAATTTTCCAAAAGGGTAACATAATGCACAAATCATGACAAAGTCCTAAAAATTTCATTTGAATGCTAGTCATTTTAATTACTTTAGGTACACTGACTCTGGTAAAGGAATAATGATGAAATTGTAAGGGGAAAAATATCTGTTAAGGAATTTGGCAGATGTGATTAAAATGGAGGTTATACTGAATTGAACTATCTGGATTAGGTCCATCTAAAGATGCTATGTAGATGGCCTTAAAGATAAAGGAAGGAGCCAAGAAATACAATGCAAGGAATAGCAGGAATGCAACTTTAACTCCTGGAAAAGGCAAGGAAACAGATTCTATCCTAGGAAAGAGCCCTGCCAATACCTTGACTTTAGCCCAGTGGAAACATTTGTTTTAAGCCACTAAGTCTGTGCTTATTACAACAGCAAAAGGAAGCTAATAATGTGTGAATGTGTATCATATTCTGTTAAATACATCGCATTCTATAATATAAATGCACCATATTTTATTTAGACAATTCTTTATCAATGGATATTTGGCTTGTCACCAAATTTTTACTATTGTATATAGTTGCTGTAAACACTTCTAAACACATCTTTCTGCATTTATGTGTTTTTCTAGATGTTATTACATAAAGTACAACTATTGCGTCCAATAATATATTTTCAATTTTAAGATATTTTTTTTAATTAAGCTCAAAAAAGGCCATATATTTTAGTCATTGTAACAACATTCAAGCCCCTCCCTCCTTCTTCAAAGCTCTATTCTCCCAGCTTCCATTAAATCATTTCCCTGGTTTTCCTTCTGTAGTGGCTACTACTCGTTCTGTTCCTTTTCAGACTACTCTTCATCAGCTCGTTTCTCAAATGTCAATGGCCCCCAAAGTCCCAATTCCATCCTGGGCTCTCTCCTCACTACACACTTCCAGAGTTATCTACTTCCTTTTACCCCTATTACTATTTACAAACAAAACAGAATTCTTTTCCCCTTTCCCGTCAAAATCTAGTATTATTCCACTGTGTTCCCTCTAATAATGGTTGACCCACCATTAACCAGCAGCTCATGGCAGATACAAGGGGGTCAACTGACCCCTTCCTTATACCCGACACAATACAGGTCTAGAATCTATAGAATTCTCCCTCCCTATCAATTCCCCAGAACAGGAGCACATCAATTTTCAATTATATTACCTTCTTGTGCTTTCCCCATTTTGAGTCTTGTAACCAGAATAATCTTTCTGAAATTCAGTTTTGATTAACCCTATTATATAGTTTGCTGGTTGGAATGTAAAATGATATAACCACTTAGGGAAAATTGCTTTTCAATGTCTTCTAAACACATCTGCCCAATAATATGATCCAATAATTAATCATTTTGCCCCAAGTTACTTAAGCAAAGAAACAAAAATGTATGTCCATAAACATAATAGTGGCCAAGTCTTCACAACCGCTTTATTTGTAGTAGCCAAGTAAGAGAATGTAAAAACAAACTGTTACATTCATACAATGCATTACTACACACCCATTGAAAAGAACTACAGACATGAGCAACAACATGGATGAATTTCAAAAACATATGTTGAACTAAAGAAGCCAGAGAGTAAAGAATACACACTGTATTACCCTATTTATGAAGTTCAAGAACAAGAAAAACTAATCTGTGGTAAAAGATATCAGGACAATAGGAACTGACTAAAGGAACGGTGAGGAAAAGGCTCAGGCATATACATGCATCAAAATTCAATCAATTGGCCCTGGTTGGTGGCACAATGGATAAGGTGCCGGCCTGCAAACCCAGAGGTTGCTGGTTTGATTCCCAGCCAGGGAAACATAATCAGGTTGCAAGCCAGGTCTCCAGCCAGGTCCATAGCTGATGGCAGGTGAAAGACAACCATACATTGATATTTCTCTCCCTCTCTGCCTCTCTCCCCTCCCTTCTCTATGAAAAATAATAAAAATCTTTTTTAAAAATTCAATCAATTGTATATTTAAGTTCTGTGTATTTTTTTGTATGTAAACTTTACCTAAAAACGTCTTAAGATTTAAAACACTACACTCACCATTCTTCCTTAGTAATTCAAAAAACTCAAGTTTTAAGACAAATTACTAAATAATTTTTTTAACAGAAATTATTATCTTGCTCAGAAACAGACTCTATCAACTGTGTCCTCCCCTGGTCTGTAAATTTTATAAGAGCAAAAATTTTGTCTATGTAGAATAGATCACCATTATTTTCCCAATATCTGTCATTACGAATGATATAAAGAGGATGCTAAATATGTTTTTGGTGGTTCCTAATGACTTATGGACAATGTTGATAATTTCATTAAAGTTCTAGATCATTTACTGACCAATTTTTCTGATCTTGTATACTGCAAGTAAATGTACCATCATGCCTCACAACCATTATAACCTTGTTCATTTGGCAGTAGAAAAGAAACTTCTCCACATTTTCAAAACAGCAACCAAGTTGAGTCTTTAACTTTGTACTCATCTCTTACATGTATTTCAATGAATATTCAAAGGCATTACATTTTTTCATGGGCCTATTCCCTAAAATTCTTTCCGTTTACTTTGCAGTCTATCTTCTGTCACCATCAAATTCCAGCTCAGTCTTCAAAATTCTCTTGGTTTCTGGCATGGCTGAAGACACTCAATTTTTCTTCTAGCTTTCTCTCAGATAGCTCATTAAAATATCATATTATATTGGGTTGCCCAAAAAGTTCATTCCATAAAAGACACATTTTTCATTTTCACTAATAACTTGACTGATTTGGGTATTTCAAGGATATCAACTATCTCCCATGTGGCATAACACTGAGTGTTTTCTCAATCATGCCTCGATTTGATCCCTATCAACTTCAACCGCTCTACCTGACCATGGAGCATTCGTTGCCCAGCAAGAAATCTTCAGCAGGAAACTGCAAAACACCTTCTGACACATTCTATCAGTCACAACACCTTCTCTATAAACAGCACAAATCTTTCTGGGTTTGGGGGGTTTTTCGTTTTGTTATTTTTGTTTTTGCATTTCAGTTTATTTTTACCTTTATTGAAATAAACATAATATGCTGAAAATCACTTATTTTCTTCCATCTTCAATATTAAAATGGCTGTACAAAAATTCACCAATTTTTATTTAAGTACATACTGACATGACAGCTGTCACAATATAATCTAACAAAATTGTTTTGAATGAAGTTAAAGACAACTAAGTGCTACTAGAGACATCCTATGGAAAAAAACAAACTTTTTTGCTAACCCAGTACAATAATTCATATCATTTTATACATTGTTTATTAAAGCTACACTTTTATCCAGCATCTATTAACACTGCTCTAACAAATTCATTTTTGGCATAGCAAAAGAGTGGTACCGGGCCAAAAAAGAAAGCACCTAATCATTTGAGCACCAACTCAAAGGTAGAACAGTATCTGCATCTTCACTTCTGTATCAGTGCTTACACTCCTATCAAGGAAAAAAAAAGAGCAATGATCCACAATAAAGCCAGTTCTGTGCCTACTGCTCATCAAGGTCCTTTCCTAGAACACAGAAGTTAGCAAAATCATGAACTCAAAAGACAGTGAATAGCAAAACCAACAAAGAAGACTCCGATAGCAGCCAGTTTAACAGGCTTTAGTAAACACTTTGCAGAGTACAAGTGTGAGGGCTGAATCAGTACAAAGAACAATTAACAAGTGCTAAAGCCTCATTGTTTTTGGCCACTTCAAGGATAAAATGCAGACAGCACTGGCAGGGAGAGCTCTTTTGAAGTAAATAAATGGTAGTAAATAGCTGGAAATGGCAACAAATAAACACACCAGGCTACCTGGAAAAATGAGAAATGGGATGACCCTTTCTGAACAAATACATGGGGCCACAGTCAACTTGTTCAATACACAAAACACAAACTAATTAACCCACATGTTTCCAATGAGGAAGGACTATCATGCCACCAAGACTTGATTGATACCTTGAATTTTAGATGCAAACATAAAAATAAAATAATTAATTTGTGAAGGAGCAAATCAAGGCCAGTGGGAATAGTCTTCAGCAATTAAATGTGCAGGGACTTTTTAAAACCTGTCAAAAATTAATTTGAAGAGCAACACAGGGCTGACAGCATTTTAATTTACCAAAAAAGGGCAATACACAAAAAGAAAAGCCCAACCAATATCTAGCATCACAAATTTTATATAATGAAGAACATTTTAACACAGAAAAGGATATAATTTAAAAGTAAATACATTAAATTTTATAGTTAGTTAAAAGAAAACATCATATGGAGAATAATATTTTAATTTCATCATCAACTTCATGGTAAAAATTCTATCTCAAAAAGCATTTGGAAACCTAATGCCTTAAAATAAGTATTTTAAAGAAAAAGAAGTGAAAAATACAGTTATTAGAGGAATTTAACATAAAGGCTTTAATGATTGGTTCTAATGAATTAGTTTATGTTAACTATAAACTGAGATCTCTACAACTTTATCTTTATAGTGTTCCATTTTTTAATTTTTATTTATTATTTTTATTTATTTTTTTAATATTTTATTTATTATTTTTTTTAGAGGAGAGAAAGGGAGAGGCAGAGAGACATCAGTGTATGGTTGCCTTTCACCTGCCTCCAGCTATGGACCTGGCTGGGGACCTGGCTTACAACCTGGTTATGTGCCCTGGCTGCGAATCGAACCAGCAACCTTTGGGTTTGCAGGCCGGTGCCTTATCCACTATGCCATCAGTCAGGGCTATTTATTATTTTTAGAGAGGGGAAAGGAGAGAAGCAGAGAGGGAGAAAGACATCAATGTGTGGTTGCCTTTCACCTGCCTCCAGCTATGGACCTGGCTGGAGACCTGGCTTGCAACCTGATTATGTGCCCTGGATGGGAATAGAACCAGCGACCTTTGGGTTTGCAGGTTGGCACCTTATCCACTGTGCCACCCCTCAAGGCTGTGTTCCATTTTTTAGAAGTAATAAATTATATTTATTTTCTTTTTAAAGTATATTGTATTGATAATGCTGTAAGTTATTCCAAATCCTTTTCCCTTTGCTCCCCGCTATTGAAGACCACCCATTCCCTTCCCCAATCCCATTCCCCTTAGTTCATATCCTTGGGTTGTACATGTAAGTTATCTGATTTCACCCTTTCCTCTATTATTCTTAACTTCTTCTCGCCAATTACATTTCCTAATCCCTGCATCATTTCCCTGTTTCACCCCCTTCCCCCCCAGCTGTTAAGTCTGTAATGTTCCCCATACCTCTAGTTGTTTGCTTAGTTTTTTTAATTTTTATTTTATTTATTTTAAGATTTTATTTATTATTTTTAAAGAGAAGGGTAGGGAGAAAAGCAGAGAGGGCAAGAAACATCAATGTATGGTTGCCTTTCACCTGCCTCTAGCCACAGATCTGGTTGGAGACCTGGCTTGCAACCTGGTTATGTGCCCTGGCTAGGGAATCGAACCAGAGATCTTTGGGTTAGCAAGCCGGTGCTTGTTTTTATTTTTATTTTTTAGGTTTTGTTGTTGATAGCTATGAATTTGTTATCTTTTTAATGTTCATAATTTTGATCCTTTTTTTCTTAAGTCCCTTTAACATTTCATATAATAATGGCTTGGTGGTGATGAACTCCTTTAGCTTTACCTTGTCGGGGAAGCACTTGATCTGTCATTCCATTCTAAATGACTGCTTTGCTGGATAGAGTAATCTTAGATATAGATCCTTGCTTTTCATCACTTTGAATGCTTCTTGCCAGGCCTTTCTTGCCTGCCAAGTTTCTTTTGAGAAGTCAGCTGACAGTCCTAAAGAAGCCCCTTTGTAGGTAACTCTCTTCTCTTGCTGCTTTTAAGATTCTCTCTTTATCTTTAACCTCTGCCATTTTAATTATTGATGTGTCTTGTTGTGGTCCTCTTTGAGTCTAACTTGTTTGGGACTCTGTGCTTCCAGGACTTGTATGTCTATTTCCTTCACCAAATTTGGTAAGTTTTCCTTCATTATTTTTTCGCATAACTTTTCCATTTCTTGCTCTTCCTCTTCTCTTGGTACACCTACAATTCAAATGCTGGCACATTTAAAGTTGTTCCAGAGGTTCCTACATCTCTCCTAATTTTTTTCAATTCTTGTTTCCTCCTTCTGAACTAGTTGACTGTTTATTCTTCCTTATGTCCCAAATTGTCCATTTGAACCCCCTTTTCCTTCCCTTCACCATTGGTTCCATGTGTATTTTCCTTCATTTCGCTTAGCCTAGCCTTCACTTCTTCCCTTCTGCATTTGCCATACTTAAACATATGTCAAGTCTGTGAGCATCTTTATCACCAGGATTTTAAATTGTGCCTCTGTTAGGTTGGCTATCTTCTCATCTGTTAGGTTGGCTATTTGCTTGTTGCTTAATTCATCCACTAGGACCTTGATTTGTTTCCTTTTTTAAGCCATAATTCTGTCTCCTCAAATTGACAGGCTCCTGTGTTTGCCTCTGTGTCTCAGGTAGAGCTGTCCCACCTGTAGTGTTGTTAGGGGTGGAACCTTAGGTATTCATCAATATAGGCAACCTATTTCACCACACTGTGGCGCTGTATGTGGAGGAGGGGTCTGAGAGGGAACAAGGCTGCTTGCTCAGCACTCATGCCTTGTCCAAGCAATTCTGCTTCCCCTATGGGACTGGTGCCTCTCTAGCTGTTGCCCTGGCTGTGGTTCCCAGAGTGGGTGGGTCTGTGAACATTCCAGGACCATGGGGCCCTGTAAACACGCAGACTCAACTGAGAGACAAGAAGTTTATTCCTTCACCCAACCCTCCACTGGTTTTCAGTCAGAAGCAATGTGGCTTTATTGCCCCCCTGATGCTGGAACTGTGAGCCACACAGTGTGACTGCACTTTCTGCTGCTCTGTCACAGCTGCTGTCCTACTGCAGCTGCCACACCACCAAACCACGCACCGCCAAATCATATCTTCTCTGTCCCAGCTCCGCCCCTTCTACCTGTTTGAGTATCTCTTCTTTATATCTTTTGTTTGTTAAAGTTCTGTGTAGCTCAATATTCTGGAATTTATGGTTGCCTCTAGTTTTGAGGTAGATGTATTGTTTTTGGTTGTGGAGGGAGATGCAGTGTGCCTAGCTATGCCTCCATCTTGGATTCTCTTAGTTTTCCACCTTTTCTGGCAGAGAATTGAATTTTCAAAATAAAAAAATTCTGAGTATTACCTTCACTCATGACCATTGTTGGATTTAAGTATTATTGATAGAAATGACAAAACCACATGAGTTTTAAAATAATTTTTATGTTACAAATATGCAAAGTTATTCATCCATTAAATATTGAATGTTTAATGCACATATGAATTTTCAAACCCTTGCAGAGATCCATAGCCCAATCAGCTTCACTAATCGCTCAGCTCTTTAACTAGGAGTTTTCTACACAGAAAGTATCAAGTAGCTCAATAGACTGGCTTATCTCTAAAATTATTTCTAATTCGGAGATTTTAAGATTCTGGCACAATGAAGAGTTTTCAAAAGAATTTTGGGACTTCTAAAAAAATAACAGTTTAATCCAATATTTAGGTGCTCTGCCTCCTGACATTCTCTTTAATTAACAGTAAACATATTTAAAAGCTATAACGAACCCCACAGGGAGGAGACACCAGGGGAGGACAAAATGGCAACACATTTTTGAATAATGGAAGCAGATGATAAACTTACAGGTGAAGATAGCAGAGTGATACACACATCTAATAATGCTCCCTCCCAAAACTCTAGTAAAACAAGGATAAATATTTTTGTTGTTCTCTTGTTCTGTTTTTAGAGCACGAACTATAAGGTCAGAGAGACTGCAAAAAGGGGCCACAGCAAAAGAGTTTTGGAAGCTGGAAGGAAGATGGATGACTAGTAACTGACTACTGAAAGACAGCCAAGTAAGTCAGAAGTGCTGACAACTAAGGACAAACCCAGTTTATACTACAGAATCCTCAAAAGGCTCAGAAACTACCAGACAAAGAGGGGGAGGGGAAGTTAAAGCAAGAAAGGACCAAATGAAAGCTTTCTAAACATTTAAAAAAAAAAAAAAAAAGACACACACACCATTCTTCTTTCAAGTTGATGCTTGGCCCACCCTCTATGTGTCTGCTGATTAGAGATTTATTCTAACAAGAGGGTAAGCCACACATGGTGGAACACATAAGTATCCTAACAAAAAGAAGCAAAAATTATGTGATCCTATATACTAAATGCCCTATGATTCATTACCCAGCCGTCTCTTATGTTCCCATATCAACGGCAGCCAGACCTCTGTCCTTTAAGCAGAAAACTGGAAGATATGCTCTGGGAAATCAGACCAAGGCAAAAGGAAAGATAGACACTGGAGACTGCCTCAGATAGTCCACTCAAGCAATGGTTTCATCTTGGCCACACTGGAATCACCTAGGAAGCTTTTAAAAATACAGATGTGCAGGCTGGTGCATCCACTGTGGAAAACAGTATGGAGTTTCCTCAAAAAACTAAAAATGGAACTGCCTTTTGATCCAGCAATTCCACTACTTGGACTATACCCAAAGGATCCTGAAACACCAATTCGTAAGAACCTATGCACACCTATGTTCATAGCGGCACTATTTACAATAGCCAAGTGCTGGAAACAGCTTAAGTGCCCATCAGTGGATGATGTACCAAAAAACTATGGTACATTTACACAATGGAATACTACACAGCAGAAAGAAAGAAGGAACTCCTAACCTTTCCAACAACAGGGATGGAACTAGAAAGTATTATGCTTAGTGAAATAAGCCCGTCAGTGAAGGACAAATACCATATGATCTCACCCATTACAGGACAGTAATGAACAAAAATAAGAACAAGCAAAACAGAACCAGATATATGAATATAGTGAATGGGCCTTCAGTGGAAGGGGGTTGGGGGGAGGGGGGAGGAAAAGGCAAGGAAGGGGAGCAGTTTGGACAAGAACCTAGTACAGAGGAACCATGGACATGGACAACAGGTGGGACTGACTTTGGGGGGAATGGGTGGGTGGGGAGGGGGACAGAGGGGAGCAAAAAGGAGATGGATGTAATACAACAATAAAATTAAATTAAAAAAAGATACAGATGCTTTTTCACAATGGGTTTACCGCCAGAATGCAAGTGTCGTGAAAACCACTACTCAGACAAAGCTAAAATGGAAAGGAAAAGACTCACATCAACATTATAGTCAGTGCACATACAGATTCTGGCAAGTCGACCACTACTGGCTGGCTGCTGTACAAATGCGGTGGGATCGACAAAAGAACAATTGAAATTTTGAGAAGGAGGCTGCTGAGATGGGGAAGGGCTCCTTCAGGTACACCTGGGTCTTGGATAAACTGCAAGCTGAACCCAAGCGCAATATTACCATTGGTAACTCCCTGTGGAAATTCAAAACCAGCAAGTATTATGTGACCATCATCAATGCCCCAGGACAGGCTTTCTCAAAAACATAATGACAGTAATATCTCAGGCTGACTGTGCCTGATTGTTGCTGCTAGTGTTGAATTTGCAGCGGGCACCTCCAAGAATAGGCAGACCTGTACGCATGCCCTGCAGGCGTACTGGGTGTGAAAGAGCTGATTGTTGGTATTAACAAAATGGAATCCACTGAGCCACCCTACAGCCTGAAGAAATATGAGTAAATTGTTACAGAAGTTAGCACCTACATTAGGAAACTGGCCACAACCCTGACACAGTAGCATTTGTGCCAATGTCTGGTTGGCATGGAGACAACATGCTGGAGCCAAGTGCTAACATGTCTTGGTTTAAGAGATAGAAAGTTACCTGTAAAGACAGCAATGCCAGTGGAACCTGCTGCTTGAGGCTCTGGATTGCATCCTACCACCAACCCATCCAAATGACAAGCCCCTGCATCTGCTTCAGAAGGTCTACAAAATTGGTGGTATCGGTACTGTCCCTGTGGGTCAAGTGGAGACTAGTGTTCCCAAACCTGGCACGTTGGTCACCTTTGCTCCCGTCACCATTCAACTGACATAGTTTTTTGACATGTACCATGAGCTTTGAGTGAAGCTCTTCCTGAGGACAATGTAGGTTCAACATCAAAAATGTGTCTGTCAAAGATATTCATCATAGCAATGTGGCTGGTGACAGCAAAAATGACCTGCCAATGGAAGCAGCTGGCTTCATAGCTCAGGTGATTATCCTGAACCATCCAGGCCAAATTAGAGCTGGATATGCACCTGTTCTGGATTGTCGCACAGCTCATATTGCTTGCAAATTTGCTAAGCAGAAGATTGACCATTGTCCTGGAAAAAAGCTGGAAAATGGCCCAAAGTTTTTGAAATCTGGTGATGCTGCCATCGTTGACATGGTTCCTGGCAAGTCCATGTGTGTTCATAGCTTCTCTGATTATCCTCCTCTGGGTTGCTTTGCTGTCCGTGACATGAGCCAGACAGTTGCTGTTGATGTCATCAAAACAGTGCACGAGAGGCAGCTGGAGCTGGGACAGTCACCAAGTCCGCCCAGAAAGCTCAGAAGGCGAAACGAGTATTATCCCCGACACCTGCCACCCTAGTCTTAATCAGTGGTGGAAGAACATCTCAGAGCTGTTTGTTTCAACTGGCCATTTAAGTGTAATAGTAAAGGACTGGTTAATGATTACAATGCATCGTAAAACCTTCAGGAGGAAAGGAAAATGTTTCATGGATTATATGTGCTTTGTGTGTGTGGCAGTTTTTAAGTTATTAGTTTTTAAAATCAGTACTTTTTCATGGAAACAACCATGTATTTGTCACAGAATTGAGACCATTAAAACAAAGTTTAAGGAGAATAAATGTAAATAATAAAAATAATTTTAAAATATGGATGCTAATCTATGGTGGCAGAAATCAGAAACCTGGACAGGGTGTGGGAAGTATAGAAGAAAGGAATGCAAGGTCTATCCCGAAAGTATCAGCCATGCAAACTGTTTAATTAGATTGACATTGGCTGAATACTTTTAGGACAGGCCCCTTATGAAGGCATTTTCTACGGTTTTTACAATGCTTTTTATCATCATACTATATACTTAATACTTGCGTGTTTTAATGTATGCAATTACACCTCAATTTTTTTCATCATTGCTAGCTGGGTCCTTCTCCCAGAGATTCTAATGTATTCGGTTGAACAGCAGCAAGCATGTACGCCTGTATGTACATGTGTACAAATGCATGTGTGTTTTAAAGCTCCCCATGAGATTTTCATGTGCAGCCAAAGTTCAAAACCACTGTTTTAGACTCTATATAGAGTCGATACTTACTCAGACAGATAACTATGGCATCCATGAAACAAGAAAAGAGATGGAAGGATATGTAACTAAACAGAGGAGAGGAAGTTAAACCCACAGGTCTGCAAAAGGAGATATGGTCAATACATGATTTGCCTCGCTAACAGAACCCCAGTAAAGCTCCATACTTGGAAGTCTCCAGGGATCCAGCCAGTGAGCTAGAGGTACAGGGCTGAAGAGCAGGTTAATGATTTGAAGTTTGTATAAAGGCTGTACACAGACACTTCAGTTTCCCTTCTCTACCATTCACATCGTCTCATAAATTTAATTTCTGGACACACAAAGACTCCAGACTCAAGGAAGAGAAAAGTAAAGTGAAGCTCAAGACAAAAAGCCAAGAAATTACGCAGAATTACAGTAGTCCCCCCTTAGCCACCTTCCACAGTTTCAGTTACCTGTCATCAACCATGGTCTGAAAATATTGTATGGAAAATTCCAGAAACAAACAATTCATAGGTTTTCAATTGCATGCTGTTCTGAGCAGCAGGATGAAATCTTGCACCATCCCACTCTATCCACTCCATCCCTCCCAGGACATGAATCATCCCTTTGTCTAGCATATTCACGCTGCATGCACTGCCCAACCATTAGCCACTTAGTAACCATCTCAGTTACCAGATGTTATGAAGGTATTCCAGTGCTTGTGTTCAAGTAACTCTTATTCTGTTTCATAATGGCCCCAAAGTGCAAGAGTAGTGATACTGACAATTCGAATATAAGAAAGAGAAGTCATAAAGTGCTTCCTTTCAGTGAAAAGGCATTTATGTGTAAGAAAAAAATAGCCTATACTGTATAGGATTCAGTACTATCTATCTTGGATTTCAGGCATCCACTGGGAGTCTCGGAAAATATTCCCTGCGGGTAAGGGGAGGCTACTGTAAGCATAGTGAATAGTAGCCCCTCCCACAGGCCACTTCCTTTGCCTAGTTCTCAAAACACTGAAAGCCAAACCAATTCAACTTTCATCATAGCATTTTACCTAGTGAAGGCCAAAGGTCTTTCTTGAACATCTACAACACCCTAGACTTAAATTCCTAAAGGGTAGGGCAGTATATTAATCAGCATTGCATCCCCAGAGCCTAACATAGTGATTGTCAATATAACACAGTGATTGTCAATATACTAAAGTATGTGTGTCGGTATGTGTGTTTAACTGGTCATAGACACCGGAGATATGATGTCTTAAAAAAAAAAAAAAAAAAGGTAGAAAAGTAAAACATACAAGGTTTACTTGGACTAGGTCCTACATAAAGATTAAAGACATAAAATTGATTAATGAAATGATGTCTGGGAATTGTTTTTAAATAATCCCAGAACTACCCCCCAACAAAAATTAGTTTTTATTTCTGTGTAACACCCACAAATGTTTTTAAGTGATTTATGATATCAAAAATATCAAATAACTAAGTATAAACATCAAAAGACATGCAAGACTTTTACACAGAAAACTATAAAACATTACTGAGAAAAAAATGTTAAAGACTTAAATAAATGGAGGAATATATTGTTTTCATAAATTGGAAAACAATACTGTTAAGATGACAATTCTTTCAAAACTGATATATAGAGTCAATTCCGATTTCCAAAATTTGTAAAAATGAACAAGCAGACAATGAAAAGGCACCACACATTACAGAGGGACCAGGATGGGATTTTCAATAAATGGTGCTGGGTCAAATAGATACCCATATAATAAAAAAAAATCTTGACCCCTACAACCCATCTGTAATTTACTGTCAAACTTACACCTTAAATGTGAAAAGTAAAAACAAAATGAAACTCCTATAAGGTAACACAGGGAAATACATTCATATTCTTAGGCTAGGCATAATTTCTAAAACAGGACACAAAAAGCAGTAATCATAAAGGAAATGTTAAGTATATTTCATTAAAATTGAGAATTTAATTAATAAAAAAAGGCCATAAAAGAATGAGAAGGCAAGACAGAGCATGGAAAAAAAAAACTATATACAGTATATCCTAAAAAGGACTCATGGGAGATACACACACTCAACCACAATCATCGAGAAAATGCAAAATAAAACCACACTGATATATTACTATATCAAAACAGCAAAAGTTTTAAAAAATGGTAAGCACTGGGAAGAATGTGTTGTAACTGAAATATCATTCCCTGCTAATTGATACAACTTTAGGGAAATGGTCAACAGCATCTAGTACTAAAGTTTAATCACTCACATACCTCACACCAAACTATTCCACCATGGATATAAATCCCAATCAAGTAATGTTCCGTTTCTGGACGTGTGATGGTACACTTAGGATTGTGTACCTCTCTGCATATGACACTTCATTCAATAAGTTTTCCAAGATTTTTTTACACAAAGTCCTCAGAGCCCTAAGGCTAGTATTTTAGAACAGACAAGGAGCTTCTATTGCACCGTTTACTAATAAAACTAAAAAACAAAATAGCTACTACTATATCAGCCCAGAACAAAAATTTAAAACTATCAACAGATCATTTTTCTTGATGTTCATGAAACACTGAATTATTTTTCTTTCAGCAAAGGAGTTTATTATTCTACACTGTAACAAAAAAAGAAAAAAGAAAGAAAGAAAATAACTGCGCAAGGAAACGCTGCTTTTCAAAATCACCTCTAAAAGCAATGGATGAGAGCAAAGCCAAGGAATCATTCCAAAAGTTTGGGTTAAGTCCTCCGTAAAGGATGTCAACTGAGTCGATCTAAGACCACTAAACGGCAGACAGAAAAACACAAATCACAGCAACTCTGAGCGAACATCAACACCACAATACAACCTACCGGAAATTCTGCGGCTAATTTGAGGCTTGCCCCGCTAGTCCTAAAGTGATTCACCCGCTCCCCCCAGAGCATCCTTGGGAGTCCTGTAGCACACCTGGCTGGCCCATCACCTGCCTGGAGACAAGCCTCGCGCAGAATCCCGGAGGCCAAAAAAAAAAGACGCTAACTTTGCTAAGGGCGCGGGCGGTCTCGTCCCGTCAAGTCACCCGAGGGAAGGGACTTCTGGCACTGAGGGCAGGGGTGAAGGATCGGTACCCCCCGCCGGACTAACGAGAAAGCGCCCCGAAGTTAACCCCTTCCCTCCACCTTCCTGGGACTCTACTGGAAGACCCACAGCGAGTTTCTCCCCCGAGCCCAAAGGAAGAGGGTCCTGGGCCGCAGGGGCCACAGGGAACTTAGGCCCTGGCGCTGCCAGACCCGCCCGCTCCACTCGCGCGCAAGTTCTGACCTGCCCCCGCCGCAGCGACTCGGCCTCGCAGCGCGCCCTGCGGGACCCACGCTCGCAGCCCGCCAGGCCCGGCGGGGCGCAGCTCACCTTGGAAACGTTGGGTGGACTCCGCTGTAAACATTAACTTCCCATCCAGCCCGAAGCCGAACTGCCGCGTCTCAGCGCCTTGGCCCGCTCCCAGCTCCGCGGGCCGCCCTCCCTGCCCGTTCTCGAGCGCCACGCTCACTGTAGAGCTCGGGGTAGATTCCGACCCTCACCCACCGCTCCAGACGCCACTGCTGTCACCACCACTCCAAGCCCTCTAGCCTGCCTGCCCCTGAGTTCCTCCAGGGTCCTGCCGGGCTGCGTCAGGAAAACCCAAGGCGCAGGCGCGGCAGGGCCTTAAAGAGACCCGGCTGCCTCTACTGCATAATGGGTCTAAGCAGGTTAGGGGCCGGGCTGCCGACAAAAGGAGAAGCCAAAGCGATTGGACTGTAGGGAACTGGGGGCGGAGAAATCCCCCTCTCCTCCGCCTCTTTCAAAGCACTAGCCCTTGGCCCTACAAATTGCTGACTTCCTCCGTCTCCTAGAACGCTCCTAGCAAGTGAGAGCTGCACGAGACAGACCCCCCCCCCCCCGCCCCGGGAGCATCAAGCGACCCCTCGATTAGGACTGCGGGCCTCACACTGCAGCCCCGCCACATGGCCTGCGCCTGTCTCCCCGCTGCGGCCACCCGATGCAGCCGCGCAGGCTTCCAGAGGCTGCCTGAGGTCCCCGAGAGATGACCTAGGTTTCTCTCAAAAATAGTAATCAATTTTAAATGGTGTGTGTGATTGCAAATCGCTCGATCAGTCCTCAGTACACTGGGCTTATGCAGAGTCCGGCAGCGGGCAGAACCTGGGCACAAATATGTGAGGTGCCGCCGGGCAACCATCCAATATTAACGAAGAAATTCTTAGAAGCAAAGTACTTAGTTTGAGAAAGAAACTATTAGTAGATTCCAGCCTAATCCCAGGAAAAACAGGCAAGAAAAACTATAAAGGCAATAGAAATTACTTTTATTGTACATTTAAAGTGGCAAAATGATAGTTACCATCGGTACAAAAAAAAAAAAAAAACACACCCCAAAATTATTTACATAGAAATTAGATAACCTTGGTTATTTTCTAATTTAAATGTATACTTTCCAAAGGGGTTCCACTGTAATAAACATTTAAGAAAAAGATTAGAAAATACCCGCCCACACGCACACAAAGGAAGCAGAACCATGACCTTCCCATCCAGCTGAAAACTTTGAAACCCTAGCCTGTGAACCCAAAGGTCACTGGTTCGATTCCTAGCCAGGGCACATAACCTGGCTGCAAGCCAGGTCTCCAGCCAGGTTCTTAGCTGGAGGCAGGTGAAAGACAACCAAACACTGATGTCTCTCTCCCTCTGCTTCTCTCTTTTCCCCCTCTCTCTGAAAATAATAAATAAAATCTTTAAAAAAAAAACAAAACCAAAACCTTTGAAACCCTGAAAATTTGTGAGGCAAAATTTGACATAACTTTAAGCCATGTCATTAGTTTAAGTTAACTTCAATTAACAATTTTATTGCAACGGAATCTATCTTCTATAAGACTCCTTGATAATCTACTTTTCCCTCCTATATTTGATCAATCAGCAAATTCTATTGATTTTATACCTCCCAAGTTTTCCTTGATCTGTCCTCTTCTATCTTCTCCATCACTATTCTAGTTTAAGCTACCTTTGCAGGGTGAGAGGAATACCAAAGTAGTCATCTAATTGGTTTATCCACATGAGCTTTAGTCCCTCTTTAATCTCTTCTTCACATAGGCTGTGTAAGGCTTTGTGACCCTATCACTCCTCAGCATAAACCACTTCAACAGCTTCCCATCTTCTGACAATATCTCTTAACCAAGCCCTACCATAGTCAGGTACCTTGCCTCCCTCCATTTCTCCCTATTCAGACCACGTTCCACCCTGCTGTCTCTGTTCCAGCCACATCCCTCTTCTAATACCTCTAAGTTTCCTCCTTCCACAGAGCTTTTGCATGTGATTTGCTTTGTCCTGGAAAGCTCATTTTTCTTATCGCAACTCTAACCCCTAACTCTGAGAAGCACCTTTAGGACCGCCTACTACATTGGTCCCTTCCTATATCACTGCACTGAAACTAATTGTATGATTATTTTGGTGAAAAATTTTCCCCCACTGGACTACTACCTCCATAAAACCAGGAGCTTGGTTTTCTTTGGTTCGTGTTTGTATTTCCATCGTTGTTCAATACAATTTGTTTGATCAATGAATGAGACTCATAGAATGCTAGAACTTTAACAAGATATGGCTTAAGGGTTAACTAGGTCATAGAAGGGTAAAATGTCACAGTTTGACATTTGGAATCAGAGTCTAAAAATTCCAGCTTTTTTTTTAACTGGCTTTGTATTGTTTTAGCTGGGCTGTCACAAGATTCTTTTCGCGACCTTCAACACTCAGTTCTCAGAGCACCTTGTAAAAACCCTAGGATGTGATAGCCATGGGACAGGCCCACCTGAAACTAATTACACTGGTTGCTCCAAGGAAGACTGGGTGATAAAGAGACAAGGCTGGGGAGGAAGCTTGACTGCCTGCCCTTTTGTACCTTTTCAATTTGAAGCCATGTGACTATATTACCTATTTCAAAATAAATACTGGCACCAACCTGCAATCCCAAAGGTCACTGGTTCGATTCCCCAGTCAGGGCACATAACCAGGTTGCAAGCCAGATCTCCACCCAGGTCCTTAGCTGGAGGCAGGTGAAAGGCAACCATACATTGACCCTTCTCTCCCTTTCTTCCTCCCTCTATTCCCTTCTCTCTGAAAATGATGAATAGAATCTTTAATTAAAAAATTAAAATAATGAATAAATAAATAAATGACACAAAGAGTGCACACTGTATGAGTCTACTTGTTTCGAAATTCTAAGAAAGGCAAAACTAATCCATGGTGAAAGAAAACCATAACTGGTTGCCTCTTGCAGGAAATTGACTGGGAAGGCATGTGAGAGAACTTTCTGGGTAATAAAATGGTCTATATCTCTTGATAGGGGTGTCAATTGAACAGGTGTATTCGCTTTGTCAAAAATGTACAGTTCATAATGCGACTCAACACCAGGGAGACAGACAGCCCAATTAAAAAATGGGCAAAGGACCTGAACAGACAACTCACTGAGGAAGATATACAAAGGGCCCAGAGGCATATGAAAGAATGCTCAACATCGCTAGTCATCAGAGAGATGCAAATTAAAACTGCATTAAGATACCACCTCACACCTGTCAGAATAGCAATCATCA